>CM028346.1:19435158-20035158 GCA_016618105.1 Dendrobium huoshanense | reverse complement strand
TCATCTGATGCTACAAATAACCTCTCTGTCCAAGTTCTCACAGCTGGGTGTTGGCCTATCCAGCCTATTGCGCCATGCAAGCTTCCATTTGAGATACTTGGCATGTGCGACAGCTTCCGAAATTATTACTTGGGCACTCGCACAGGCAGGAGGCTAACCTGGCAAACGAACTTTGGCACCGCTGACCTGAAAGCAAACTTCGGAAAGAATCAGAAGCACGAGCTTAATGTCTCCACCTATCAGATGTGCATTTTGATGCTATTCAATGCTTCAGATCAATTAACTTGCAAAGAAATTGAGCAGGCCACTGAGATCCCAACATCCGATCTGAAACGCTGTCTTCAGTCTTTAGCTTGTGTCAGAGGTAAGAATGTACTCAACAAGAATCCCATGAGCAAAGATATTGCCGAGGAAGACGCCTTCATGGTAAACGACAAGTTCTCCAGCAAGTTCTTCAAAGTGAGGATTGGTACTGTGGCGGCCCGGAAAGAATCAGAGTCAGAGAAGCAGGAGACACGGCAAAGAGTGGAGAAGGACAGGAAGCCTCAGATTGAATCAGCCATTGTGAGGATTATGAAATCCAGGCGAGTTCTAGATCACAACAATGTAGTTGCAGAGGTGACAAAACAGTTGCAGTCTCGGTTCTTGCCGAACCCTGTTGTCATTAAGAAACGTATTGAATCTCTCATTGACCGGGAGTTCTTGGAAAGAGATTCAGCAGATCGCAAGCTGTACAGATATCTCGCTTAGCCTCTTGCTTACATCTCAGGCATGGTTTTTTTCCCTCATAGAACTATGTTTCTTAGGCTTCATTTTTACTGTTTTTTAAATCAGTTTTTTTAGTAAATAAATTTTTTTTATTAGAAAACTGTTTTATGAAACAATAAAAAAGTCATTTAAAAGAAGCCTTAGATTTTATTTGGAATGACTTTTTTACTGCTTCTTGAAACAACTTTTTAGTAAAAAAAAATTAAGTTTTATACTAAAAAGCTATTTCAAGAAACAGTAAAAAAGTCATCTTAAACGAAACTTTAGTCTGAAACAGATCTAATCCTCTTCATAAATCAAATATTCTTATCATTCCCTAAGTTTTGCAATGTTGATATTGTGAGAGGATTCAGATTGTTTTAGACTGAAAAGCATTGTTCTTTCTCTGCATATTCTCGGCTCTTGCCTCTACAGCTACAGTTTTTTTTTTTTTGTGTTATGTAGATAGAAAAAAGAAAGAATTGAAAGTTCTTAGTATAGTTTAAACTCCATAGGCTATGACTTTTCCTGCTTAATTCTCACGTATCAAAGCCCAATACACTCTACAAACAAATTCTGATAAAGTGGAAAAATCAAACTCTAAACACTAAATCTATTTGGTTCACCGAATTTTCAAAATTGCTAATAGTACTGGCAATTGGTAGATGTGGTTGTGATGACATACTTTATTATCAATGGTTCAAATAGCGAAAGTACATATCTCAAGATATATTTAGGGAATATGATGAGGTGCATGACAGTGCAGCTAAGTAGTATACGTATTTTATTAGCATGCTTATTATTTGTCTTTTCTTATATTTTACTGTGAGTAGTTGCCTAACCACTATCCTAGTTTGCTTCTTTAGGTAAAAGAGTACAAGACAGCTTTTGGTTATGCTTAACCATTTTCAGCGTGAGAAAGAACTCACGATAGTAGCTTTTATACTTGTTGGAGGAGGGTAAAAACTTTTAGACGAAAATATTACACTTTTTGAGCTTGGCTCTAGTTCTTCCTTCTGTGTCTCTTCCTGTTCTTGTTGTTCTTCTTAACTACCCTGCTTCTACCAAAGTATACCGCATCAGTTTTTGGTATCAGAGCCGGCGGCTTGGTGAGATGGCAGAGAGTAGCAAACGTGTGTCGGGCAATGAGGACCGCAGCTTGGAGGCTCTTTGGGAGGCACACGCTGATGTCGTGAAACGGCTGGATGATCTTAACACGAGCTTCAATCGCCTGGCGATGGAGTTGAGGCAAGACCGTGGAGTAGGCGGACTGCCGGCCAGAGAAAATGCTCCCAGACCTCTGCGGTTCGTTACACCACCACCGCAACGACATGGCGGATGTGGATTTCGTGGACGGCGACCATTTCACCATGCTCAGATAGTGTCTGATTCAGAAGATGAAATTGAAGATGGATTTCTAGATGGATTTCAAGAATCCGATGGAGACAATGTGGCGCCGCAGTACCAGCAGCGGAGGCCGATGCCTTTTGATAGGCAACGTGGTGAGTTCCGGACTAAACTGGATATTCCCTTCTTTGAGGGGCGGTTGCATATCGAGGACTATCTCGATTGGGAGAGAGCTGTGGAAATTTTTTTTGATTATATGGAGGTGGAACCTGAAAAGCAAGTTAAGTATGTGGCTTGTAGATTGAAGGGAGGGGCAAGTGCGTGCTGGTCTCATCTCTCGCAGTCCCGTCGGAGAGAGGGCAAAGGCAGTGTGCGCAGCTGGGCACGTATGTAGCAATTACTACGCTCGCAGTTCCTCTCAACTGACTATGAACAGTTGCTCTACCTGAAGTATCAACAATGTGCCCAAGGCAGCCGCTCCGTAAGTGAATACAATGAGGAGTTCTATAGTCTCTGTGCCCGAAATGACCTGCATGAATCTACTAATCAATTAGTAACCCGATACGTGGGAGGGTTGAAGGACACAATTCGGGACAAGCTAGAATTAAATGCGGTGTGGTCGTTGGCTGAAGCAGTTAATTTCGCTCTCAGAGCGGAAATACAGTTGGAGCGACAGTCCCGCAGCCATTCATCTAGGCGGCAACATGCAGAACAGGGTGCTGACTTGAGCAAGCCGTCTAGTACGCCAGCAATGAAATTTCTCGGGCAACTGGAAGGTAATCCACAAGGAATTATGGGAAAATCTCCATCGGAACCAAGAATACCACCGAAACCTGTAGCTGCAATCCGAGAGAATCCGTACGCAAAGCCCCAAGTGATCAAATGTTTTCGGTGTTTTCAAGTTGGACACAAATCTAATGTGTGTCCTAATCGGCCCCAGCTACAGCTGTTAGACGCGGATGGTGAAGACGATGAAGGAACTCCCGAAGAGCAGCTACCGACAGAAGTGGAGGATGTCAAAGGTGATAAAGGTGATCCGCTTGTGTGCGTCCTAGAAACGTTACTGCTGGCACCTCGGCGACCAAGCCACTCTCACCGTCACACCATCTTCAGGACGCGATGCACGATCAATGGGAAGGTGTGTGACCTACTTGTAGATAGTGGGAGCTCGGAAAACATCGTGTCCCGCGCTGTTGTCCAAGACAAAACATCCGCAGCCGTACAAGATTAGTTGGGTGAAGAAGGGAATGGCCATTATTGTGTCCGAAATGTGTCGAGTTGTGTTTTCTATAGGCAAGCATTACTCTTGCGAAGTTGTTTGTGATGTCCTCGACATGGACGTATGTCACTTGATTTTAGGTCGTCCGTGGCAATTCGACGTCGGGGCTGTGTACGATGGTAGAGCCAACACCTATTCTTTTGAATGGAAAGGAAAACGACTGAGGCTGATTTCGCAAGTCACTGACACTCAAACCAAGGATGTTAATGGGAAGGCCGCCATGTACATTGTCACAGTTAATTTACTTTACTCTTTCTGGAAGCAACAAATGCCTATGTTTGCACTTGTGGTTCAGGAATAGGCGGCGGCTCATAGTGAAGTGAAGCCAAATTCCGGTGTCCAGGAGATGCTGGAGCAATTCCAGGATGTTCTGTCCGATGCTCTACCATCTGACTTACCTCCACTAAGAGCACTGCAACATCAGATAGACTTCCATCCTGGTGCGGCACTCCCAAATCTGCCGCATTATCGGCTGAGCCCGAAGGAGCAACAAATTTTACAGCAGATTGTGGAAGAGTTATTAGAGAAGAAGCTTATCCAACCCAGCCTCAGCCCCTGCGTTGTTCCTGCTCTATTGGTGCCCAAGAAGGACGGGAGTTGGCGTATGTGTGTGGACAGTCGAGCTATTAACAAGATCACGGTGAAATTCCATTTTCCTATTCCCCGAGTGGATGAGCTACTTGAAAAGCTCACTCATGCCACCATATTCTCTAAATTGGATCTCCGAAGCGGTTACCACCAGATTCGGATTCGACCTGGCGACGAATGGAAAACCACCTTCAAAACTTGTCATGGCTTGTACGAATGGAAGGTGATGTCATTCGGCCTTTGCAACGCGCCCTCGACCTTCATGCGGCTGATGACGGAGATCCTCAAACCGTTCCTCAATAAGTTCTGCGTCGCTTATTTCGACGATATTCTTGTCTACAGCAGCTCATTATCGGAACACCTGGATCACTTACATCAAATTCTCACAGCTCTACGACAAAATCAGCTTCATCTCAATCCTGCCAAGTGTGAGTTTGCGGTATCCAGCACTTATTTCCTTGGCTTCATGATTTCCGCAAATGGTGTGCAGGTGGATCAAAAGAAGATCGCAGCAATCACCCAGTGGCCAGTTCCGCAATCCTTCTTTGATGTCCGCAGCTTTCACGGCCTTGCCAACTTCTACCGCCGCTTCATCCGTGGGTTCAGTATTCTCATGGCGTCTATCACTAATTGCTTGAAACTTAAACAATTTAATTGGGCAGATGAACAACAACGCAGCTTTGAAGCAAGGCCGCATTAGTCGCCACGCCAGTGCTTGCTCTTCCAAACTTTGGCAAACCTTTTCACGTGGACACCGACGCCTCTGCCACCGGCATCGATGCTGTCTTGAGTCAAGACAACAAGCCAGTGGAGTTCTTTAGCGAAAAATTGAGCCCTCCAAGACAGAAGTGGACGGTCTACGAGCAGGAATCATATGTCGTTGTCAGGTCGCTAAAACAGTGGGAACATTATTTGTTGAATGCGGACTTTGTTTTATGTAGTGATCACAAAGCCTTACAATATATTAATAGCCAAAAACACATAAACCGGATGCATGCCCGCTGGTTATTGTACTTACAACGATTCTCGTTTGTGTTGAAACATAAAACCGGCTCTCAAAACATCGTCGCAGATGCTCTAAGTCGAAGTTGTTCACAGCCGAAGCTCACTCTTCTTACACAGTTACAAACCCAAATTACAGGACTGGATTGCCTCAAAGACCTGTACGCTAGTGATGAGGATTTCGGTAATGTTTGGAAGGCTTGTCAGGATAACTGCCCTGTAGCGGACTACACCATAAGGCACGGTTACTGGTTCAAAAACAATCAGCTGTGTATTTCTGATTCTTCTTGGAGACCACAATTGATTAAGGAGCTTCACTGTGGTGGGCTGGCTGCTCATGTGGGCCGCAGCAACACCTTGGCTCAGCTACAGTCACAATTTTTCTGGCCGCATCTCCGGCGAGATGTGATGAGATTTGTGGAGCGCTGCCCAATTTGCCAAAGCTATAAAGTGGGCGGACAAAATCAAGGCCTTTACCTGCCGTTACCCGTGCAGGAGAGCATTTGGGAAGATTTAAGTCTAGACTTCGTCCTTGGACTGCCTCGCACTCGTCGAGGGAATGATTCCATCATGGTCGTGGTGGATAGGTTCTCAAAAATGGCGCACTTCGTCGCGTGTCGGAAGACTTTCGACGCACTAAATGTGGCCAAATTGTTCTTCAACGAGATAGTCCGTCTCCATGGCATCCCTCGCAACCTCACGTCGGATAGGGATGTCAAGTTTGTCAGCCACTTTTGGAAGGAATTATGGAAGCGGTTACAAACTGAGATCAAGCTCAGCTCAGCCTACCATCCGCAAACTAACGGCCAAACCGAGGTGGTGAACCGCACCCTTGGTAATATGCTCCGGTGTCTAGTTCAGGAGCACCCAAAACAGTGGGATGAGTTACTGGGACAGGCCGAATTTGCTTACAACAGTATGCCAAACCGATCTACTGGGGCGTGTCCGTTCAAGGTGGTTTACACCAAGCCGCCTAATCACACTATTGATATAGCCGTATTGCCCAAATGCCACAGCAAGGCAGCTGTCACACTTGCAGAACAATTCACCACCATGTTACAAGATGTGCGCCAACGACTCATTGAGTCGAATAATCACTATAAGGCGGCAGAGGACAAGCATAGGCGTGCCAAGTTTTTTCAGCCGGGAGATCTAGTGATGGTCCGATTGAGGCGAGAGCGATTTGCTCCGGGCACCTATTCGAAATTGGGTCGTCGGAAGGTCGGTCCTGTATCGATTACCCGTCGAATTAAGGACAATGCCTACGTTGTCGATCTACCGCCGGAGTATAACACGTCCTCTAAATTCAACGTGGAAGACCTCTCGGCTTATCATCCTCCCGATCAGGCGACTACCATCCTTTCCTCCACAGAGTCGGACTCCTCAGACCGTGGGGGGGAATGATGCGGTGAGTTCTTAGTATAGTTTAAACTCCATAGGCTATGACTTTTCCTGCTTAATTCTCACGTATCAAAGCCCAATACACTCTACAAACAAATTCTGATAAAGTGGAAAAATCAAACTCTAAACACTAAATCTATTTGGTTCACCGAATTTTCAAAATTGCTAATAGTACTGGCAATTGGTAGATGTGGTTGTGATGACATAATTTATTATCAATGGTTCAAATAGCGAAAGTACATATCTCAAGATATATTTAGGGAATATAGTCTTCTGATGGTTAGATGTAATAGATTTTAATGCAAGTAAAGAGCCTCTTAGGATTCATTTGGGACAGTTTTTTTGTTACTTCTAAAGTAACTTTTTAAATATAAATTTTTTATTAGAAAGTTATTTTTGAAAGTAGCAAGAAAATTGTCCCAAACGAAACCTTATGTTGACTATTATGGCTCTATCAAGATTAGAGAGGACTTATTTGTTGCATGGAGTAGTTTATATTAGTTTTTAGAGGGATTTATATACATACATAATAGGTAAAACTATCATATTTATGCATTTCACATCCAAGTTTTCATATTCACTCAAGTAATACTCAATTATTCAAAATAAAACAATTGTATTTCTCATAATAAGTCAGATGCAATATCATATCATGTCATATAAGTAAGAACAATCAAGTGGCATAATATACAGAAGTCATTACCCTCAACCCATTCAAACTCAAATTTATATACTCATATTTAAAAGAACTACTAAATTATAATAAGTATGCATGCCATAAATTGTATTAATACGATTTAACAATTATTTATCAAAATTTTAAATTTATCTGAATTATTCAAATTAGAATATTTCCTTCAAAATAAAAATTCATATGATCATGTCAACCTTGAGCTCTTCTTAGGTCCATCCCTCTAAAATAATATCTATGTATATTTAAAATGTGTATTTTTTGCCAACTAATAAAATAATATTTGCTAATGATAACTAATATAATTTATTTTTTAGAGAATTATAAAAAATAAACAGTTAAATCATTTGGTTAAGTGATCTCCTACAACCATATTTGTTTGTCATTGTATCCACAAATCGACTATATCTCATTTAAATTTTTAAAATCGTGTAAAGAAAGACTAAGGCTTCGTTTGGAATGACTTCCTTAATGTTTTCTGAAGCAGCTTTCAAGTACAAAAATTTTTGTACTAGAAAATTGCTTTAGAAAACATTAAAAAAAGCCGCCCAAACGAAGCCTAAATAATATCCAAAAAGAAACAAGTGAAAATAGAGTACTGTTTTTTAGAGTTAAGGAGTATTTATTTTTGTTTTAAAATAATTATAAAATATAAAATATGATAGAAATTAGAGAAAATAAGATAATAAAAAAACAAAAATAATATTTAAAAAACTTTTATTTTTTGATTTATCCGCCTTGCCCCTTCAACTTATTTTCATGATTGTACATATAAATTTTGTGAATATTTTTCAAAATAAATTAAATTATCATAATTAAGATTAACTTCTAATATTCTCATTATATATATATATATATAAATATATCTATACTACTATTATAAAATGGGCTTGAGTTTTCTTCCTCCGGCAAATCTTGTTCATCCATTCTACTTATTTTTTAATTATCTTGGTCGTCCGTTCTATTAAAAGTATTTAATAAATAAAAAAAAATCATTATATAAAGCTCATTTAATTCTATGACCCTTGAGATTCCTATGTTTTATTATTAATTTACTTCAATACAATGGCGATAATAAAATGCTCACTCAGATAATGGAACATCACCACCAAACCTACTGATAGAGGTGGTCTTGATTTCCTCAATATTGATTCTTTATATATAATGAGCAAGTGGAAACGCTTATGGAGACTGCTCAATTATACGATATTGTGGGCTCCGAAAATTTGGCCCCGGCCTCCGCTCACTTTTGATATTTTTACGGGGGGGAGTTTTAACGGATTTAGTTTCGGGATAAATTTTGTAAGGCATATGAGTATGTAGGTAAGATACTACACAGAGATTTCACCCTCATTTTGCGAGGACTTTATGATATGAGTTTTGATTTCTTATAGGCGTAAGCCCTTATAGTTAATTACCCCTCCCGATCACCACAGAGAACTTTCGATTAAGGCTAGTCATCAATCAGATACGTAGAGACATACATTATCTGGCTATAATAGCAGCATGGGTTTGGATTTTGGTATTTGAAAATTGAATATTTAAAACAAAAATTTTATCATCTTATACTTAATAGGGATGGTGGGGGAATGGATGATAGACCCGATCAAAATCCCATGGTTCCGTCGTCCTGGGTCATTGTGGTCCTTGGTCTACGTAGTTAGAGGTGGTAGTCGACCTAACCTGACTGAAGGATCCTTATCAGCAGCCATGGGTTGCTTCGTCCAAGGGTACCTTATAGACCTGGGGTGGTTGTTTGTTTAATGTGATAAATCTGAATCCACCTTAACTAATAGAGTGCATTTCCTATGTCTACTCTTCACTGCATGTTTTATTAAATCAAAAAAATTCACAATTAATTTTAAAGACCCTTTAGATTTCCGAAGTTCCCTTTATTATATTAAACGGACATTTAGCTTTCTCTTTTCCTATTCTGATATTCTGATTTTATTATATTAAACGTTTATTATTCCTATTCCTAAGTTCCGTTTCTTTATTATATAAATTTACACCTTGTAGCTTTATTAAACTTGATCATAATGTTTAATTGATATTGGTGAATAGAAAAGCAATAAAATAAGAATCACTAAACCTTATTATTAAACAGAATTATATAATAAGAGTGACGAGACATCAATTAATTCTGCACGTTTTAATCTCCACCTTTTCTATTCCGTCAAGTGTAAACCTACCTAATATCGCGATTCTTTGTCTTCGCCCCATCTCCATATTCTTCGGCTTAGCCTAGCTTATTCCGCTCGCCGTCAGAAATTCTTTGACGTTTTGCTGCCTCCGCTCTCCGTCATCTCCTCCGGTAGGTTTCGTGGCCTCAAAATATTAAATGTTAGTAACTCCCGACATTTAATCACCGGCTTCTTCATTTCGTGTTTTCAACTTCTTAAACGTTTCAGGATCCCTTCTCCAATTAATTTGGATGTATGAAGATGAATTCAACGGTCGAAACGTTGCAACCTCCGACCGTTCGGTGGCTGTAAGATGAATGTCGCATATTCTCTCTCCCTTATATATTATTCTCACATGTTCTTCATTTAGCTCTTTCGTTTCTAGATCTCTACTTCAGCGAACCTGTGAATTTCGACACCATTTTAACTTCAAATTTAGGTAATGAATTTTATGATGTAAATCATTTATCAAGTTCATCTTTCTATTTCAGATTTAATTTATATTAATAAAATTAATTCTTTTTATTGTATTTTAATTTTGGGCTAGGTTTTAATTCATTGTGGGTAATGAACTTTGTGAATTTTATACATTCTTGTTTTATTGAAATCTTTTTTTTTTTAATGCTTGTGGAATTTGTGCTATTTATCCTTAATATAGGATTTTATCTTTTCATTTTTTATGTAATATTGTTTATTTAAAATTTCAATGATTCCAAAATATTATGTTACAATTATCCCCAATTAAATTTATGAGATTCCTTGTTCACATTATTAAGTGAAGATTCATGATTCTTTTATGTTCCTATCCTATGACAAATATTACCCGGTTTCTAATGTTCAATATTTTTAATCAGAGGCAATTAATATTAATTCATATATAAAATTTACCTTTATAATGGTTATCATATCTTCTCTTCGTAATTAAATTATTTCTCACAAATCTATACTACTATTATAAAAGCCGCTTGAATTTTCTTCCACATCAAATCTTGACCATTCGTTTTATTTGGTCTAAAATTATCTTGTCCCTTCATTGCATTATAAATAATTAATAAATCTAAAAATACATAATAATTATGCAAATTAATGTAGCATTAATTAATATTAATAATCAATAAATTTAAATGAATTGATAAAAATAAACGTACAAAATTATTAACCTATATATTAATAACTATTAAATTTAAACTTATTAATAAAAGTAAATGTATGTAGCATTAAATAATATTAATAATTAATAAATATAAATGAATTAATAAAAATAAACGTACATAATTATTAACCTATTAATAACTGATTAACAAAAGTAAATGTATCATATTAAATGGCTTTTTAGTTTATTCGTAGCATTAAATAATATTGATTAATAAATTTAAAGTAATTAATAAATATATACTATATAATATAATAATTATACAAATTAATATCCGTTATCGCTAATTAATGCCACTTAAATTTTTTTTATTGATTTGCACTTTAAACTTCCGCAAATTAATTTGTTTTAGCATGTGATAAATTTGCACTTTTGATCTACAAATGCTAATTAATTTGTACTTTTGAGCTTCTAAGGCTGAAATTGCATTTTTTTAAGAGTCGAAATATTAAAGGTAAGAAATATGAATATGTATGAGGACTTTAGTGAGATTGTAACTACTTATTTAATTATAACAGTTATTATAGTAATTTAATGAGATTGCAACCTCTTCTTTGGCAATTATGACAATTAAAACGCCAAATGTCAAAAATATGAATGGGTATGAGGACTTTATTGAGATTGTAACTACTTCTTTGATAATTATTACAGTTATTATAGTAATATATGGGAGCCCGTTGAAATTCTTAATTTTGCTTCTGTTATATTAATCAAGTCATAAATGATTTGGGTTTAATACCATCTTTGTCCATGAAAGAAAGGAAGACCGCAAGGGTGAGCTCTCCCTTCTTCTTCCTCCTCTCCCGTGACTCATCAGCAGAGCCCAAATTTTGACTCATCTTCTTTTCAATAATTTAATGTCTGAGTAAGTACTTTAAAAATGAACTAATACTTCCTTTCTAGCTTTGAATTGATTTTATTCACATGTTTGCATTTGCAAATATACTAATATGCCCCATATATAAATATCATCAATTGACATTTGCAAATATACTAATTTGTCATATATGAAGACTATGGATATATTCAAGCCACCTGACTACATCTCTAGAAAGGTAATGCATGTCTTGAGTAATATCTTACGTCTTAACATTATAAACATGTAGAAATTTTTAAACTTCCCTTTTTTTAAAGTTGGTGATTCAATATTTTCATTATCATATTTATTTGTCTAATCTGGTTACTTTGAAGCAAATCCCAGTGGTTTATCTTTCGGATACGTTTGGAGTAGTATATGCCCGTAGTAGATCTCCATAATACTGTGAGGGCTAGATTGGGCAACACCAAGAAGCTTGCAGCCTTTCTAAAACTCAAGGTAAACTCCAAATCAATCCTAAAATGTTTCATTGAGTTTTTACTGCAAGTTTTTGGAAGGACTCTAAAGTTTTCCCTTGCACTAACTGTTGAGCCTTGATTGATCAATTGTTACAGGTTAAAATTCAAATTCTCTTTTTAAGTTTTACTGATCAATAAAACATTCTCCATAGATTTAGTTGTATTTGAATTAGTTTTGTAGGTATTATGTGACCACTTATTAGTTTTATATTATTCAAAGCAATTTTCAGCTTGCACAAATTTGTTTATGACGGACTTCTTCCTATTATTATTCTTTCAGCATCTTTTCCTGCAGTAGAATGCCAGTGAGTCTCAAGTTATTATTGATTTTCGAATTCTAGATAAGATTTTCAAGTTCAATACTTCAATTTTCTGCTTCATTTGTTGACATTGTTATTGTTGATGATTCATAATGGGTTTGCCTGTTGACTTTTATGATGATTGGTTTTTCTTTATTATGTTAAACTTTTATTTTTCTGTCTGATTTTGTTGTCTATTTCATTCATATAATATCTACAAAGCTTGAATTTTTTAGCTCAAAATTAATGTATAAGTTGCAAGAGTTAAAATTCATTTACTATGAATTAATGTCTTCATTTGAAAAATCAAATGAAAAGTTTTTCCAAAATTAATTACGATAAGCTATTGATTAAAAATTATCATTTTATTGTGATCAAAGATTTTATTTTCTTATCTAATTGTAAAAAAAAATGGTAAATATGGTTTCATATCATACTAATTTTTTATTAATTTGATCATTATTACAAATATCTCTACTGCTAAATTCATTTATTCATATATAAATAAATATATATAGTATTATAAATTATAATGTTTATTTAATTTTTTATTTTTTATTTATGCGCACTTAGTGTTTAATTTGATGGTAAAAGTATTGTCTGATATATGACTCGCACGCTTGTGAAAGAACATCATTTTGTCATTTTAGATGTATATTTTTATTAATTAATCTTTGATACATTTTCTAATGTATAGTCCATTAATTTTATCACATCATTATTTTTTTCCTTTGCTTTAGATTTATATTGCCCCTGTGCTAAATTAACTCGATCATTATTCGTGGCTATCTTTTAAACTATGTAAGATCATGTATATTATTATTATTATTATTATTATTATTATTTCAGAGATTGGTTGATTGTTGAATACTCATTTTAATTACAAAGTAAATAACATTTTTCTTATTAACTAATCTTATATGTATTAAGAAGGTACAATAGGTAGTTGCAAAGAACATGAGTTATTCTTAAATGTAATTTATCATAACTTTGATTTTTTTCCTTAAGAAAAAAAAAATCATATTAAGATTTGGTTGGCTATGAGACTTGCTTAATTTGTATATGAAATGCATGTCTTATGAGTTGATGGGAAGCTTAAAGCCAAAAAATAGAGGCAAAAAGTGAACTCTTTTTTTAAAATGCATTTCTTTGGAGTTTTTTGCTTCTGTAATGTTGAGAAAATCATCTTTTTCCTATGAATGTTCATTTCTTTTATTTATCTGATGGTAAAAATATTGTCTTATGTTAACTCACGCTCTTGTAAAGGAGTATCCTCTCATATGACAATTTTCTATAATTTTTTTGTAGTTAAACTTTACTTGAGATTGTAGCCTATCATTTTAATTTGATCTTTTAATTTCATATATTAATAACTATAAAATTTTATCTTGTAATTATTCTACATAAAATCTATGAGGCTTCCTATTCTTTGGTTGCATACTTTAGATGATTATTTCCTTTCTATTTTCTTATGATTTTCTCAACTTATGTTAGGAACTTTTCTCTTATGATTTAGTTATGTTTGCAACTTGCCTCTTTTGATGCAAAATCTAAAAGTCATATATGATGAAGTTTTAATTCTTTGTAACTTCCGAATGGTGATTTTTTAAATATATTATTTCATCAACTCTTAGACAAATCTATAATTTGAATTGGATTTCCTCTGCTCTTTTGCAACCATATGCTTATTTTATTCAAAGTATATAAATATGTTCATATTCATTTTAATGCTTTACTAAATTCATTGTTTGATATGCTTATTTATGCTTATCTATATATATCATGAATGATATGTATTATTTGACTAACACGAATTCTAAATATGTATATTTTTTGTGTCTTTTTATTGTTTAAATAGATATGTATTAATATTTTAATATTATTATAATTTGAAATTGTTTTAATGTAATCTTAAAAAAATATGCTTCAAGCAAAAATTGCTATTTGGACGTATCTAATCATATAAAACTTATCATAATGATTATAATTATTTATAATGATAAAATTTTTCATCATAAATTAAAATATTTATAATATGAATTTTTATTTTTAAATTTTTATTATCGTGCATTTAATGCACGGACATTTTTACTAGTATATATATATATGGCATAAAAAGGTTTCTAGAAGGAATTTTTTTCCCTTTGAGGAACAATAAAGAAGATGATTTTCTAGCAAGATCTTCAAAAGATACAGCAACCCCAAAAGCCTTCGGACTCAAGTAAGGGGTGGTCAATGCATGAGCTCAGCCCGGAAATTCAAGCCAAAGTTTATACCTAACACGCCACAAATTTTCTTAAATAATACAGCATTAATTGAGTGGAATGATGTCAATGCTTATGGATAACATATACAATACAATACAAATAAAAAAACTATTTTTTATTTGGTTGAAAATAAGGAAATGCCAAGTAAAATAATAATGTAGCAAATTGAAAGTGGCAATGACAATGGTGGTGGGTTCCAACGACGGCGACATCGATGGTGGCGATGGCTTGTAATGATAGTGTTGAATCTCATTTGTCCGGTGGATGATGTCGGACCGTACTACGCAACACTGATAGGTGGAAAGCACAAGAGAAATGAATGTGAAGAAAGAGAAGGAGGATAAGAGATTGTGTGAATATAGACAAATTTTTTACTATCCATGCCAGAGATACAAGCAGGTGAAAAGCCAGAGCTTTACATTACATAGAAAGAAATAATATATTTCTTTTTTCCCTCTAGTGGTATCTCTCTTATAAGGATCATAAAATATCTCTCTATACCTTCTTGCTTCGTCCTCCACCTTTTATAGTGTGGAAAGTTGCATGAGGTACATCTTTAAGATGATAACTATCTTGTCAGTCTATATTACAAGTCAATTGTTGGTGTCTAATGGAATGACAACTGAGAGGAGTGAGTCGGATAAGCTTATGGAGACTTGGTGTCATTGGCCAAGAGCTGGTTTGGGAGCCTTTATTGAGATTAGAGGAGGGTGAGTTTCATCGGAGTATAATAGGGAGGACGGCCTGATGTGGAGTATTACGTCGGTCTTTGGTCGTCCTATTGTGAGGTGAGAAGGCGAATGATGTCTTAGCGAGGCCTTTAGATCCATCCGGTTGCATGAGATGTCTGCAATGGCAGTGTATATCACCCAGTGTATATCGACAATTGTTTCATGTATTCTACGTGGGAGTCTTGGCTCTAGTTGAGATGAATAAAGATTTGTCTGTATGAGAAAGGAACTTCTGAGGTTTCCATCGCCTGGGGGTGACTTCTTGGAAGAGGTGGCCGGTATTGGTCCATTGTACTCCAATGTTAAGCTCATTTACAGCTCCTTAGTGAATCCCTCGAATGCATTTCTTTGAGAGAGGAGTAAATTATCGTGTCGCTTGACCCGAATATGACCTGCAAGACACTTGTGAATAGGCACCTTCACAAGTGGACGAATGGTAGCCGTTGGCAACCAATATTTGTCGGTGGTCGACAATGATGACAAGCAATGGATGCAATGTTGTAGACAGCCTCAGTGATGGTTGTCGCTGCTAACTAGTTGTGGTCTACAATAGGCGATAGGTAGTGGCGGATGATAGTTACCGACATCATTGATTGGTAGTAGTCGATGAAGGCAATCAACGAGTGTGTGTGACCAACATCAGTTCACACAAGATGTGTACATGAAATTAACTTAAAATCGAGCGACTTTTAATTATATTAAAATTGAATATATATATATATATATATATATATATATATATATATATATATATATATATATATATCTCTCTATATATATCCCAATTTTCCTAAGAGCTTCCTCGTTTGTTTACTAATTTTTCTTTTTCTTTGTTTTCTTTTTTAATATGGCATAATTTTTTGAATGAAAGCACCCTTATGTTATTCAACTTTGAAAGTTTGTAATTCTCCAACAGTGACTTCAAATCATTTTCAAAGCAATCTACATTCTTGACTTTGTTCCAAAATATCAAAAAAGTCCTATTAGAATAACTAAAATATATAAATAATTGACATAACACTAATCTCAAAACATATCTACATAATCGATATAACACTGATCTCAAAGCAGATCTAAAGATTTTGAGATCCATTCTAATAATTATCAATCGGAATACTCTTATACAACATTTTTTCAAAATTTATTCTAAAACAATGCCTTTGTGCTTGAAGGACATTTAGAGTATATGAGATTAATATCACCAGTTTTAAGATGATAAACATTTGTTAGTGTGCATATATTGATTTGTGCAATGAGATGATTCTCATCAATCATTTGTATCACTACTAGGGCTGTCAATTTGTGTCGGTGGGTCGTATTCGACTCAGATCCGAATTTGACCTGGCTGTATTTGACCCGACCCGGATCGAGTTCGGGTCAACACGACCCAACACAGAATTTTGAAAATAAATCTCAAACCGCGGGTTCCGGTCGCTACTTCCAGTTCCGATCCCGGCAGCGCGGGAGCAGGGCGCGGTAGCAGCGGTAGCATGCGAACATCGCGCTTCGCAAAGTGACGCAGCGACAGCGCCAGATTGCCAGTGACGTGACTCGACGACCGACTCTTCGGGCAACGCACGTGAAGAGACAAGCGAGCAAGCGGGCACTCGACACTTCGGACAAGGTGGGCATCAAAAGCGGGCAGAGAAGATTTTCGGGTTGCCGGGTCAACCCGAATCCGACTCGATTTTTGAAACAGGTTGGTTTGTTCAACCAGAACCCGACACGTTTCACAAACGGGTTGACCCGAACCTGGATTTTTTCGGGACAAGTCCAGGTCGTGTCAAAAATTGACACCCCTAATCACTACCCAAAAAATAAATGCTTTTTTAGTGATTTTGAGGTTCTTTTGCAACACTTTCTTAGAGTAGTTATGATAGCTATATTAAGACTTTTTTTTGGACTTTTTTTTTTAATGCTTTTTAAAAGTAAGTAAAAATTGTCACAAATAAAGTCTAAATAGTAGTTATAACCATTTTTTTATATTTTTAAAAACTTTCTAATTAAATTCTTAAATTTTAATATATTCTAAGTGTATTATGCTTTAGCATTTACTAAGTGAGCTCAGGGCTCACTCTAAATTGACTCGTTAGTTCATCGAGTTCGGCTCATGATCATACTGAGTCGACCCACAAGCTGGTCGGACTCAGTTTCACCGTTATTTATAGAGTTTAAAATTGATGTAATAATGCAATATGAAATTTTAAAATTATTTTAACCTTTGAATATCTAGTGGTTTAATAAATTGTTGTTTAGCAATTAAAAGCCTAAGACTTTTAGGTTTGCAGAGATTATAGACAAATTAGCCATTAAACACGGGGAATATTCTCCTTCTTACCCACCCCTTCAGGCTTTATGCGTGTGGGGGGTCATTCTAATTCACAAAAATATTTTATTATAATAAATTTAAATTATTTTAATTTTTTAATTATATTCGCCTTAAAATAATTTTATAATTTAATCATAAAATTTTAATTAAAATTAAAAAAAAAAAAAGTTTATTAGTAAAAATTTCAAAACTTTAAATTTATTTTTAAATAACAATATAAATGAATTATGAATTAATTCTCTTATTATATAATAATTTTAAAATATCAAAATCAACATTATTTATTTTTTATCAAAACATTCTCATATATATATTTTTCTTATATAAGAAGTATGAGTGAATTATGAGGATATTATGGCATTTTGATTGCTCAAATGATTCATTATTTTACTCTTCTTTAATATTTTTCTACTCAATATTATAAAAATTAGATTATTGATATATCATCAAAAATCACTTTCAAGCATGAATTTGGTGGCATATTTGAATAGGAAACTTTCAAAATTAATTCGTGACCATCCGAGCAACGATTTCAAGTTTTTGACATACTTATAATCAAATTGCATGTCTCAATGAGACAAATCCAACGAAATCAAAATTGGTTCAATATGGGCTCAAATGGGCCCAAATAAAGGGACCGAAGTATAATTGAAAACTTTATAGTATTATAGATAATCAAATGATCTTCAAATATAATATGTTTATAGTCGAATTGAGTGGCTCGATGAGACAAATCCAACGAGCTGAAGACCACTTAAATCTAACATCATTAGAGCATTTAAATATTGAATAAACGATCTATGATTGAAAGAATTAGTATGGTTCATCCAATGAAGCACAGTGAATCTGCCTTGGATTTTTTACATATATTACCAAGTATGTCACTCTTAAAATTCATAAATAGATGATTTACTCTCTACATGAAGGGGACTCTTGGAGGCTTGGACCTTATGCTAGAGACTCAAGTGAGCTTTTCGACCTCTATATGACCATCACAATCAGGATTTCACCTGACCTCCGTTACCTACTAACTACGATCCCTTAGATCTCAATCGCCGGATTACAATCCTTCGTCCTTAATCATCTAACTATAGTTCTTCCAAGCTTCGTCGCCCCGTCAAGTATGATTCCTCAAATCACCCAACTATGGTCTCCAACCTCCGCCGCCAGACTACAATCCCTCCAACCTTTGTTGTCAGACCATTATCCTATCGACCAAATAAATAGACCAACGTTCTCTTTAGAATAGCTCTCATGTCATTGGATTCTTCCAACTCCAACCATGTTATGTACTTTTTTTTATTATTATTTTTTTTTAAATATGTAATATACTATTTTTAATGCATATTTGTTACATTTAGCCAATGCCTTTCTCCGAGGAACGACATCATTTTTCTAGTGGAATCATTTCAGTTATGCGAGGTCCCATAGTTTTTCCCTTCTTTAGGGTTTTCCGCGTAAAAATTATAATATCTCTTATTACTCTTTCCCCCATCTTTTATCTGTGTATGCTAGATTTTTATACAAAGCTAAGAATTAAACTCTATATCTCTCTATCGCTGTGAATGTTCCGACACATAACAAATAAATACATAAATTTTAATATATATATATATATATATATATATATATATATATATATATATATATATATATATATATATATATATATATATATATATATAATGAGGGATTTACACACGTAACATGATTATTCAACAAGTTTTATATTGATTGTCGACTACTTAATGCAACCATATATTTTTATTATATGAGGCTTAGGACATGACAATGATGGTATTGAGATTAAAGTAGCTTTAGTGGCATGCTGTAGAAAGGTTCCACTTAGGAAACCAAGAACTCGAAGCAGATAGAGAGAAATGTAAAGAAGATAAGAAGTATTATTTCATATGTCGTGAACAGTACATGATGCAATTATTTATAGACTTGTTTCCTAGTTACATAACCGGCTACAGGCTTTTCATGCTCACTAATATCCCCCATCAAACTGTTGGGTCGAGGAGTGACCCTCAGTCTGTCTCTGAGATAGTGAAATCGTGGTGTTGTGAGCAGTTTGGTAAATATATCAGCAATTTGATCGGTGGTGCTAATTGGAAGAAGCCTTAATGTCTTTTGCTCGATGTGATCCCTAAGAAATTGATGATCAATTTCTATGTGCTTTGTTCGAGCGTGAAACACAGGGTTGTTTGCTAGCGCAATTGCCGAGGTGTTATCACAGTATACGTCCGTGGGTAGAGACTGTGGAATGCCGAAATCGGATAGGATTCGTCTAAGCCATATGACGTCCGCAGTCAGAGCGACAAGTGCTCTGTACTCAGACTCTGTTGAAGATCGAGCAACTGTATGCTGTTTCTTTACTGTCCAAGCGATGAGAGATTTACCGAGGAAAGAGCAGTATCATGAGGTTGATTTCCTTGTGATAGGATCCCCGGCCCAGTCCGCATCTGAAAAGGATGTGAGACATAAATCAGATTTGATGAGTGGAATATCGTAGTCGGACATACCTTGGATATAACGAAGAAGACGTTTGAGGAGGTAGATATGTTGTGCGTCGGGCTGATGCATATGTTGCGAGAGTTGGTTTACACTGTAGGCAATGTCGGGACGCGTGAGTGTTAAATATTGAAGAGATCCTGTTATTCTGCGGTATGTAGTAACGTCAGATAGTGTAGTGTCCATCGGTGGATTCTGAGGAAGCTTTGTGCACGTCGGGTTGGACAACTTGTTGCAGTGTAAGAGATGTAGAGATTGTAGAATTGACATGGCATACAATTGCTATGAAAGAAAGATTTGATTTTCTGATCTGGTGATATTGATTCCAAGAAACATGTGAGCTTCGCCTAGATGTTTCATATTGAATTTAGTATTGAGTTGGTGCAGAATTTGAGCAATAACTGTGGTATCATTTCCTGTTAGAAGCACGTCATCCACGTATATTAGCATGTAAATTTGAATTTGTTGTTTGTGGAAGATGAGGAGTGATGGATCGGAGGAGCTGTGCTTGAATCCCATGGAGACAAGAGTTGAAGTGAACATATTGTACCACTGTCGCGGAGCCTGTTTGAGGCCATATATTGCTTTGTGAAGATGACAGACATAATCGGGATTGGTTGTGTCCTCAAATCCACGCGGCTGTCGCATGTACACGGTCTCTTCCAGCGTCCCGTGAAGAAAAGCGTTTGCCACGTCTAATTGTTGTACTTTCCAATTGTTGTGTAAGGCAATAGTCAGAAGAATTCGGATGGTTGGAAGTTTGGCTACAGGGCTGAATGTCTCATAGTAGTCGATTCCGTATTCTTGATTATTCCCCTGAGCGACAAGTCGAGGTTTGTGTTTGGCAATAGAACCATCAGCATGAGTTTTAGTTTTGTAGGTCCATTTGCACCCTAGAACGGACGAGTTGGGTGGCTGAGGTACCAGACTCCAAGTGCCTTGTTTTTGTAATGCGTAGAATTCGGATGCCATTGCATTTCTCCACTCAGAATGCTTGCTGGCTTATGTGTTAGACGTTGGATCAGGAGACCTGTCTGTCTTAGTATTTAGGTGAAGCAAATTGAGACGATTATGAGGCCTGAGAGATCCTGTACGCTGCCGTGTAACCATAGGATGTGTGGAGACTTGCTTAATTGCCAGTTCCTATGCAGTATGTGTGACGACTGTTGTCGGCTGTGGAGATTGTTGGGGGCACGATCGAAGATTGTCCTCGTTGGGTCCTTGCCTAGAACATTGATCCAAGTTTTGTTGTGTGGGTTGATCTGAGATCTGAACCGGAATGGGAGTAAGGAGACCTGGTGGCATATGTGCTATCTGCATAGGAGGAGATTGCACAAAGAAGTTAAAAGGAAATGAAGATTCGTTAAATTTTACGTGTCGAGAGATGAGAGTTTTATTAGTGTGGAGATTAAGTGTAATACCACGATCTGCTCCAGAATCGTCCAGGACGATCTGGGATCGTCCTGGGACGATCAGTGGAAGTTCAGCTCCAGAAATTGTCCAGAAGTGTTCCAGGTGATTTTCTGTATGCATCGTCCAGGCCGATTGGAGACATCGACCAGGCCGATTGGCACTGTAGAAAATATCGTCCAGACAACAGCCCTGAGTGGAGACCAGGCCGATCCTTTTGGTCGGATCGTCCCGGGACGATGTTGCGATCGGCCGGGCCGATCTGTGTATTATAAAGCTGAAATCAGTCGTTTTGAAGAGAGAGTAAAATCAAAATAAAAATATCTGATTTTTGTTCTGAGGAGAGAGAAAAAGAAGATTTTGGAAAAGTTGATTTCGGGAAGACGCGGAGCCGTTTTCGTTCGAAGTGACTGTTCAGGAAATTGCTGTGCTCGAGGTAAGGCACATTCCGCCTTTCTCAATTTTCAGTTCCGTCGCGTTTGGCGGTAATTTCTGTCCGGATTTCGTTTCCGTTACGGTTTTTCGTCTGTATCTTTTGATTGGTTCGATTTTTACCGCGTAACTTTCCGTATATTGTTGACGTGCCGAGTGTGCACATTTTGGTTATTTTCCGAAGATTTTTGTCCGGGTATTTTTGATTCGGCGATGTTTTTCGTAGACTACAATTTTCTGTGAAATTGTAAATTCTCTGTGCAGTAGAATAAATGTTCTGGAATATGATTATCTATATTCTGTGCGAATTCGGTAAATTTTCTTTGCAGGAAATTTTGTGTAAATTCTGTATACTGCCGTTGTGCTGCCCGATTTTTGGGTAATTTCTGATTTCTCCGAATTTCTTCTGAATTGAAATGCTATGTGTATAAGCTATAAAAAGGGAGTTATAAGGGGCCTGAATCCTATGAGATTCAGTTAGTGTCGGGGAAATCTGAAATGAGCTCAAATCTGAAATCTGATATCTGTTCTGTTCCGGATCCGATGAATTCTGTTCTGGTGCTATAAGCACATCTGTTATGGTGCCGTGAGCACAAAGGGAGGTATAAGGGGCCTGGATCCTATGAGATTCAGTCAGTGTCTGGGAAGGGAGGCATAAGGGGCCGGAATCCGTAGAGATTCCGTCAGTGTCAGGGCAAGCTATGAATGACATATGAATCTATTTTGTTTTATGTATCTGTTCTGTACGCAATTGTGATTCTGATATGATATGATCTGCAAATTCTGATTTCTGATTTCTGTATAATTCTGACTCTGTTGATTTATTCTGTTCTGTGATCTGATCTGTACGACTCTGATTCTGATTTGATATCTGTCCGTATAAGTTCTGATTTCTGATTCTGTTCCAATTTCCGATCTGATTTCTGTCTGATGAGTTTGGTTTTGGTTTCTGAGAATTTAGATTGGTGGTTTGTTGCTTTGCTGAGCTGTTGAGCTCACCCTTGCTTTCTGGTGGTTTTCAGGTTCTGGGAAAGGGAAGGAAGTCCAGGACTAGAGTTCAGAGTCTGATCAGTATAGGTACTTTTGTACTTTTGATTTTTGTACAGTCATGGCTTTTCTGTTCTGTCTTTCTTTCTGTTGAAAGCCATGTACTGTATTTGTAGATGATTATTTTGAGGAAATGAAAAGATAGATATTTGTTCCGCTGTGTTTGATGATTTATAGTAGCTCTGTTGTTCTGTGTTTTTGTGCCTGTTGAGTTAAGTATTTGGAAGATCAGTTCAGCAACCAAACTCCAAAGCCAGATCCTGGATAAGAAGGTTTCGTCGCGATCCGGCTCGGGCGGGATCCGTCCCCGTCGAGTCGGGTCGTGACATTAAGGCACTTGTAGCCTTTATACATGTCAGAGTAACCAATAAAAACACAATAGTTTGTCGTTGGTTGAAGTTTGTTATGAGAGTTGTGCAGTATGAGCGGGAAGCATTCGCAGCCGAAAGCACGTAGGTGCCCGTAGTCCGATTTAATGCCATTAATAAGTTCGAAAGGAGACTTATTATCGGTATTGGGTGATGGCATGCGGTTAATCAGATGAACCGCGGTAAGTACAGCATCCGGCCAAAATGTGTAAGGCATGGCCACACGATGAAGAATGGTTCTAGTTGTTTCTGTGATATGGCGATGTTTTTTTCTGCCACACCATTTTGTTCTGGTGTGTGTGGGCAAGAGCTTTGATGTATTATGCCATTGGTTAGAAGAAAGTTTGCAAATGAGGTGTTCATATACTCTCCACCACTGTCAGTTCAAAGGCATTTTATTTTCCGAGAGAGAAGATTTTCTGCTTTAGCTTTAAACAAAAGAAAGTTATGAAATACTTCAGATTTATGCCTCAACAAAAATAACCATGTAAAACGCGTGTAATCATCTACGAAAATCAGATAGTACAAATAACCGGTGTGTGAGGTCATAGGAGCCGGCCCCCACACATCCGAATGAATCAAGTCTAATGGTGCATGAGATCTGTGAGAGATCTTGTTAAACGGTAACTTGTGATGTTTAGCAGTAGTACACCATTTGCAAAAATTAAAAGAACAATTTATTTTGAGCTGTGGATTGCAAGAAGCAATTCGAGTAAGTGTTTGCTGATTTGGATGTCCAAGCCGGTCATGCCACGGAAGCGAGCTGAGAGTCTTCGTGTGTAAGGCTGTCTTGGTTGTGTTAGCCGGTGGAGTCCGAATCTGATAAAGGCCATCAGTACACGGCCCTTGAAGGATGATTTGATGAGTCGTCAGATCCTTCAAAGAATAACCATTAGGATCAAAAGTAATCGCTAAGTTGTTGTCGCGAGTTAATTTGGAAATAGATAACATATTATATTTGAGAGAGGGAGAATGAAGAATATGAGCTAGAAGGATCTTACGAGAGGGAGTCGGTAGCAATCCCTTGCCAGAATTTTCTATGCTAACCGAACTCCCGTCACCGATGGTGATGTTGTCGTTGCCTCGGTAAGGAGCCGAGATGGACAAGTTGTCTAAAGAATTCGTCATGTGGGATGAGGCTCATGAATCAAGAAACCAGTCAGTGTAAGCCTGTGATGATCCGGCCGCAAGTGCTCTGTTTTGATTGTTGTTGGATTTGGGAGTGTATTGCGGATTCAGACGATGCCAGCAATCCTTCGCGGTGTGGCCTCGTTTTAAGCAGATCTGGCATGTAATGGGAGTCTTGCTGGAGACATCTCTGTTCGACGAAATTGGTTGAGGTGGGCGACCGCTGGTCTGTCGCCCTCTGCCTCTAGTTGTAAACAGAGCATGCTGAGTGTCGTCAGTTGAGGTAACGCGAGATGCATCAGTTGCGACGTGAATTTCTTCGCTGAGCAGTAGCGGATACATTTGATCCAAGTTGAGCGGTGTCAACATGGTGCGAATTGAGGTCTTGAACGACTGGTAGGAGCTTGGTAGACCATTGAGGATATACAGGATGACATCCTCAGTGTCCACTGTCGACCCGCCCGCGACGATTTGATCGACAATGGATTTAATATCGGTAAGATATTGAGTCATGGTAGAATTCTTGAGCGAGATATGATGTAGTTCGTTTTTCAATTGAATAACTCGGGATTGATTCGTCGATTGAAACCGAGTAGACAGAGTGGTCCATATGGAGGAGGTGGATTCAAGATTGATGACGAACAGAAGAATCGAAGGCGAGATCGTGGCACATATTGCTGCGACTAAGTTTTGATATGTAAGTATCCAGTTGGTATAGGCTGGATTCCTGATGATGGTACCATCGAAGCTCGTGATGGTTTGTGCCGGAGGTTGAAAAGATGGATCAAGAAATGTGTCGAAGCCATTCGCACGGGTGATCTTGAGGATTTGTGACTTCCATACCGAGTAATTTTCGGTGGTCAAGGACGCTTGAATGAAATTCTTGAGATTGCCGAGAAGAAATTTTAGATATGAAGAGATTCCGGTAATGTTAGAAGTTACCGTGTCGGATCTTTCCGAAGACATAGACGTTGTCGAAGCATCCATGGTCCCAAGAGAATCATACCGTATCTGATACCATGTAGAAAGGTTTCACTTAGGAAACCAAGAACTCGAAGCAGATAGAGAGAAATGTAAAGAAGATAAGAAGTATTATTTCATATGTCGTGAACAATACATGATGCAATTATTTATAGACTTGTTTCCTAATTACATAATCGGCTACAGGCTTTTCATGCTCACTAATACATACAACATTAGAAAGGGTCGCCTTGGATGTTTTGGTCTTATAAAATGTTGGATTTCCAATGACTCGATCACTTAGAAGAGTAGATTTATTAGATCTGACTTTTGTTAAGAAATTGTAGAAATATACCTAAAAAGTTTTAGTTATGAAGTATTAGAAATGACAATTTTTTAATAAGATTAAAATTAGAATTTGACTCCTAATAGAATACAATGCAAATTAAAAAAAGATTATGTAGCAGATCTTATGCAGTGAGATAAAAGCTTGATGATGTTGTTGTTGTTGGATTTATACACATATATCACAAAAAAATTATATATTTTACATATATATCACATTTAATATTTAAATCTTAAACATATGCATGAAAATCCGTGTTTATTTTAAATAAATGAATAATAAAAATATTTTTTTAATATAATTTAAAATTTACTGCATTAGGGTGAGCATTCTTTCTTTCTAGTTACAGCAGGGAAGCTTCTTCTTCCACGCTTGAGTCGCTGGCTGCTCTCCTAATCCCCCTTTTGACCTACTAAGTCGGTGGCCATTCGGTCATGGCGGACTTTGGAAGGAATTAGGGTTTCTTTTCTGAAGCCATCCTCTCCTCTTTGGCTTTATAATTCATTTTGCCAGTTCTTTCCACGCCGGCGACTCCTTTTTCTCTTACGATTGCATCTATTGATCTAGGTAAGGTTTGGTTACATTTCAGATTTGTTTTATTTAGGAAAGTTTGTATTTTATCTTTTTTGAATGGATGTCCGCGATCTTATTCTCTGACTTTTCTTGTTCTTGTTCTTGATTTGTCATGTGCCGTTATTTCTTGACAAGTATTCTAGGGTTTTTCTTCTTGGTGTGTGGGGATTTCACTTAAGAATTGATAGAATGGATTCTTCTTTTATATCTTGGTGCTTGTGATGTTTGTTTCAGATTCTAATAAATGAAGGATATAAGGACAAGAATGCGGGCGCCTTCACTATTTTCTCAATGCTTGGCGGGCTTGATAACCCATGATAAGACCAGCCATGGAGTGTCCATAGTTTCTGAACGGGATTCTCATTTTCCTTCACCTGCGGTCGAGATTGTTCCTTCAAAGGTATGCACTTAACATCTTTGATGCTCAGTAGTTTTGTTGGGTTTGCTATTAGGTTTCAGCTGTTATTTAATTAGGTTGGGGTCATTTAGTTTCCTTAAAATTTTAATTATAATTAGCTGAAATAGAGGCAAACTAAGAATTAGATTCTCATTTGACAGTTTGGTTCATATTTTGCTTCAGTCATCGTATGGCAGAATATGTTACTATAAATTTTGTTTCTGGTGATAAATCCTGCATGTTATCTTGCATATGCCTTTTCATTTTCATTTCTTATATATGTTTTGAGTTTAATATTGAACAATTATTCATTTGTTTATGAAAAGGACTAAATTGAGGTTATTCATTTACATCTTGCAGAGTGCTCATCCCTATAAGTATGCTGGAGAGAATGTTGATTTACAGGGAATCAACATTTTTAAGGTATGCTTTGTGGCAATGAATTTTGTTTTTTTAAATCAGATTATAGCACTAAATATGATCTGTACTAGGAAGGGAATTTAGTGTTTTTGAGTTGTTTCATTGATGATCCTATGCTTAGCCTAGAGCTAAATAACAGCGCTGTGAATTCTTTTCTCCGATGTGTTGATAAATAGTACTGCACAAGTGATTTATAGTTCTAGTATTCTTGGTAAATTCTCTTGACTGGATATGGAGGATAATAATAACCTTTGCACGTGTTTCAGGGACGAGTTAGCGTGGCTGATATCATTGGTTTTTCTAGTTTAGAGACAGTATCTTCAAAACATGATGGTAAGTTCTTGTGAGTTCAAGATGGCTGTTTTAGGTTTGAAATGGCAGTTGACCAATGATCCGATCTAATTGGGTTCTGTATGTTATTTCAGGATGTTTAAAATCTTGGGAAAGTTCAATTGACCTTGTAAACATTCTCAAGCATGAAATTCGTGATGGTCAGTTGAGTTTTAGAGGAAAACGTGTTTTGGAGGTAATTTAATTTCATATGCCCTTACTCTTAAAAAAGGAATCAATTCTTTGCTCCATCGATTTGTTTTTTTATTTCCTTATTTTCAGTAGTTAATCTTGATTTCCGAGAAATATAAATCATCTCATGCAATTCGTCGTTACAATAGAAAAGCTTATAACTCAAGTAATAGTTAACCAACTAATTGGAATGTTATAGACTTGCCCTACTTTCAACAGTAGTTGCTACAAAATTATTCTAGTTAACTTATATAGTGATTACTTTTTTAACATAAAAACCAAGCATATTTTTTTATTAGCTGACCGTTTCATCAACCATGACATTGATTCTGTAGAAGTGGCTTAACTTTAAACCAACCTTTAAATTCCAACGAGGAAAGTTACTATAAACCTATATTTTGCTAGGCTTACCATTTCCTGCTTAACTAATCGTTGATGCAATCCTAATTTAGAACATCCATAGTCAATCTTCTTTTTCTTAGATCTGTTCCTCTGGCTTGAAAACGTCACTTAGTTATCTGTGAAGTATACTGAAAAAAATACTCATTTGGTCATGCTTTCTTATTTTGCCCATTAGTTGTTGATTGAGATTGCTAACCTATCTAAAGAATTCTAGCTTATTATTGTTTACTTATTTTATTTCTGGAAACTAAACTTTGAACCATAGTCATTGAAACCTGTTCTTTCAGTTATGTTTCCTGCATTGTTCAGTCTGGCATTTCAAGGCTTTGAAGTAGACAAGCTTCATTGTCAACACCAAAATCTTTATTTATGGGCTTGTAACCACTTTACATTACCTTGGTTGCTCTAACCTTAACCAATACTTATTGGCTCAGCTCAGTTCCTCTGTATGTACTCAAAATATTGATCTATAGCTTGAAATGTTTTAGGATACAAAACTTCACAAGTATTTGTAATAGGATTGCCATGCTCAAAGCATGTTAATTTCCCAGATGAGGGTTGAAAGTAGGGAGATAAATGATTCACAAACTTAAAATCAAATGAAACTTTTTTAGCATGCATTTAACAATATGTAGAATGTATTTAATAGGTTTTCTTTTTCAAAAAGCCAAACAAATGCATTAGTTTGGACTTTGGAACAAGGCGATTATGCACCATTCTTTTATTCATCATCGGCGTGATAATTATAAGTAACTTTGATTAATTGTACCAAAATTATAAAATTGATAGTATATAGCCTCCGAAGTTTAAGAGCCAAATGGTTAAAATGGAGGTGCATCTAAAAAGTCATATAAAATATAAAAGCATCATGGAGAAAAGTAGATAAGTTTTATAAAATTATAATTAAACCGGTTGTGCTACATATTGATTCTTATTTGTCAACAAAGATAGCACTAATTGCCAAATTAAATTGATAGAAGTGAGAATGTTAAGATTTATATATGATAAGATTATGAAGGATGGAGTAAGAAATGATTATATTGATGGTTCTAATGTTACTTCATGAAGATAAAATAGTTGGGCATATGCAACGAAGAATATAAGCTACATAATAAGATGAATAGGAATATGTAGGGATAATTTGAAAGTGTTTAAAGGTCAAAATGTTCATTAGAGATTACTCTCTATAAGCCAATTTCATAAAATATATTCTAAACTTAAAGCAAATATATTGGGATTTACCTCCAGGCAATTAAATGATGCTCTGTTTATATATTTAATGCATAATATTAAGTTATCGAGGAGTTAACATCCACAGATTAAAATATATGATTTGTTGTAGAATCCAATCTTTGGAAATATTTTTAAAACTTCATTTTAGCGACTAGATGGAACTCATTGTCTTCTATATATTATTTTGGAATATGAAAGGATATAAATGCAGAAATTTAAGCCCCTACATTTTTTTCCTGAACTATAAATCACTCAACTCTTCTTCTTAATCCTTGGCAGCTCAGCTGTGGATATGGTCTTCCTGGAATCTTTGCTTGCTTGAAGGTAATGGTATTACTTCTTCTGCAAAATTGAAGGAAACTCACAATAAAAAATAATCGTGCTATTCTTTACGTATAACATTATTTTCTTACAATGACATCCTATTTCAGGGTGCAGCGACTGTCCATTTCCAGGATTTAAATGCTGAAGCCCTAAGATGCACAACCATACCCAATGTTCTTGCGAATCTGGAACAGGCTCGAGATCGACAGATTCGTCAGCCAGAGAGCCCTCTTACGCCGTCTCGACAGCAGCTGGCTCCTGATGTCCACTTTTATGCCGGGGACTGGGCAGAGCTTCATACCGTCCTATCTGTCGTAGGAGTGGATACTTCTGATATGGCAGCTGGTATGAGCCTAAGCTTTTCTGAAGAGGATTTAATGGATGGCTATAGCAGCCAAGATGGGAGCATTATAGGATGTGAACCTCCCAGCAGCAGAAGGTCAAGGAAGCTATCCGGAAGCCGTGCTTGGGAGAGGGCGAGCGAAGCAGATCAAGGAGATGGAGGATATGATATCATCTTAATGACTGAAATAACCTACTCAGCCAGCTCTCTCAAGAAACTTTATAGATTAATAACAAAGGTATTTTTTTCTCGCTCTTATCTTTCTTTTCTCACAAAGTGCAAGTAGTTATTTCATTCTCATCACTTTCCTTTCATCCCAAGATGGATTTTGGGTTCATTTCATAAGAATGTCATTCAAACTAGCTTATTTTTCAATATTTGAAAACATCTAAATCATTTTTAATGTGACCATAAAGATATTCTTGATCCATACTGTCATAATTTATAGAACGGTTTTTATGGTATCATCATGACCAGGTTAGGAAGGTAGAGGTATTAGATTTGACTTATGTTAAGAAAGGTAGAGGTAGACCTAAAAATACATGGTTAGAAATATTAGAAATGATTTTTTTATTAGATTTAAATGAGAATTTGACTTTTAATATGACACAATGGAGAAAAAAGATTCATGTAGCCGACCCCATGTACTGGGATAAAGACTTGATGTTGTTGTTGTAGTAGTATCTATCTATAGTGCAAAAAATGTTTGGAGTAAGAAGTGTTGTATAGATGTTTATCTGCATGAGTAAAAAGGCCGATTTGTTTATCTGCAGTGCCTGAGGCCACCATATGGTGTGCTGTATCTTGCTGCAAAGAAGAATTTCGTTGGTTCAAATGGAGGAGCAAAGCAGCTGAGAAGCTTGATGGATGACGAAGGTCTTTTTGGTTCTCATCTGCTGACCGAACTTTCAGACAGGGAAATATGGAAGTTCTTTTTCCTTAAGTAAAAAATTGCGGTTCAAATCTCTGTAAATAACATTTCTGCAGCTCTCGTCATAATCTTCTTCGTCCTTGAATGTTGTAGTAAGATTAGCTTTGCCAAATTTAGCTGCAATGCTATTGTTATATAGATTCTTTTATTTGTTCTTCTTTTTAATTTGAATGGTAAAATATGAATATGGTGTATATGGTAAAGATATTTATACTATTTTGTCAACAACTCCAAAAATATGTATACTTTTTATTGAGCTTGAAATCATTGTATTTTTTTATTTAATTTTAAATATTGATGCAATATATGTTCATCTCACAAATTGAAAGATCATTGGAAAACTTTTGAGCCCATAATACATACAATGGTCCTCAAAATCGGTGAATATGTAACGGAAAGTGAAGCTAATATGCAAACCTGCAGAAGAAGCGAGCAAATAAATTACAGCTAATATGAAAAGCTGCAGCAGCAACGAAGAAATGGCGATAGGAAAAGCAATATGTTGACTGGTCTAAGGCTGTACGAAGAGCAAAGATAAAAACCACAGAGTCTATTCCTTGTTCTCACTGTAAGTCGTTAGTTCATTACACTGGTTCATGTCCGACTAAGCTTGAATCTTAAATCAAAGGCAATGAAAATTCTTCTGCTGCTGCTTACAAGGATTTTACTAAGAGACGTAGCAGCCATAGTAGAAATCCTAAAAACTGTAATCCCCCTGCTGAAATTCTGGATAAGCCTTCAAATGCTACTGTCCAGGAGCGGGAGTTACCTCCTTCCTCGGTTCCCCTGCCCCCAATTTCCCTTCCCAACAGCTTGGGTATGCAGCTTCTTTACCAGCAACACTCCCCTCCCCCAACAGAACATAGATCTTCTACAGATCCTACTTTGCCTAACTCAGTTCCGAGTGCAGTCCTCCCTGACCCCATAAACATACCTAATCTAAATTCTCCTTCTAAGGAAGATAATGCTATTGCTCAAATTATAACACAACCCTCTAAGCCTCCTTCGGGGGTCATTTCTCCGAACAGATTTGAATTATTACAGCAGCAGGAGGACTCTCATTCCTCGTCTGAAAATCTTACAGATGATAATATGTCTGATGCTAGTAAGACTTCCAAAGGGAAGTCTGCTCAAACCGCTAGATCTATTTCATCCAAAAAGCCGACTAGGGGGAAGCAGAGTAAAAAGCCTCCTCCTCAACCCGGTCCATGATGGTTTCGCCTAATATAGCTGTTTGTAACATCTGGGGCTTCAACCGCCCTGATAAAGTTCTTTGTTGTAAAAGTATGGTTGCTTCTTTTAAGTTGGAAATACTTTGTATTTTGGAGAATAGGATTCACCAGTCCTCCCTTCTTGACCCTTTCTTCGAATCTACTCATTCTATTTTCAACTTTGAAAGTAGCTGTAACAATTTTGTTTTATCCTCCTCTGGCCGTATTTGGGTGAAATGGAATTCAAGCAAGCTTCACTTTCAGCCTACTATCATCACCTCTCAACTTATTTCGGGTATGATTTCTATTGGTGGCTTGGATAAGTTTCTTTTGCCTGTCATATATGCCTCTAATAACAGCGCATACCGTCTTGCTCTGTGGGAGTTTATTACAAATTCTGCTATCAATAAAGATGTCCCCTGGATTCTGATGGGTGACTACAACTGTTGTAGGTTTACTTATGAAAAATTAGGTGGTTCTTCTCTGACTTCCAGGAACCTTTCTGATCTCAATACTATGATTTTTGCTAATGGTTTAAATGATCTTCCTTCTATTTGTTGCAAATTTACCTAGTTCAACCAACGTTCGGATTCTCCTATACATATTAAGCTAGATAGAGCTTTGGTTAACGATGCTTGGTGCTATGCTTTTCCTAACTCTTACTGCTCCTTTCAGAGTCCCACTTGCTCTGATCATAGTCCAATTATTTTGCATTCTGGCTCGTTTAAGCAGGTTAACCATAGATTCCTTTTTAAAAAATTTTGGACTAAACTGGATAGTTATTGGAGCCTGGTTCTTGAGGTTTTTTCTAGACCTCACTCTGGTAACCCTATTATCTCCTTTTGTAACAATCTCAAAATGTTAAAAGGTAGTATTCGTATGCATTCATGGGCCAATTCTACTACTATTTCCTCTCATATGGCTGAGCTTCAAAAGATTCAAATGGATTTGATGGATAAATTGCACGCGGATCCTCTCAATTCATTTTTTAATGCTTCCCTTAAAGTTATTAATTTGAGAATTGCTGATTACACTAGCTTAATGGCTGACTGGACTATTCAAATAGCTAAAGTGAATTGGCATAAGCACGGTGAAGATGATTTAAAATTCTTTTATACTAAAATCAGGAGTAGGAAAAGCAAGACAAGTGGTGGATCACATTGCCCACTCCACTTCCATTGATCAAAGTTCTGTTGGAGTCCAAAGTATCATTCAATACTTTCAAGATCTTTACAATCCTGCTCCTCCTTTCTTGGGGGATGTCTATTTTTTCGATTGGTACTAAGATTCCTGATCACTTCTTCTATTCTCTATCTGCATCGGTTGTGATATTGACGAGCTCAAGAAAGCTGTGTTCTCTAGATCTCCTTCTTCCTCCCCGGGTCCGGACGAGTTCAATTTCCAATTTTATATATCTGGTTGGTATATTATTGGTCATTTGCTCTTCAAAGCTGGTAGCTCTTTCTACACTAAAGGTTTCATGCCTAGAGGGGTAAAATATACTGCTCTTGCTCTTATCCCTAAACATAAGCATGCTTCTTCTGTTTCTGATTTTAGGTCTATTGCTCTGTGTAATGTTCTTTACAAATGCATTGCCAAGATTTTATCTAACAGACTAACTCCTGTTATGCTTATTATTGTGAAAGCCAATCAAGCTGGATTTGTTAAATCCAGAGTCTCTATTGATAACATCCTGTTGGCAAAAGAGATTCTCACTTATAGTTCGAGAAGTGGTGTTAATATCTTTTGTGCTAAACTTGACATCAGGAAAGTCTTTGACACTGTTTCTAGAAATTTTCTTATTGCAAGGCTTAGGCAGAAAGGCTTCCCCCAACATTTCATTAACTGGATAAAATCTTGCATTTATGATGTCAACTTCTCTATTATTCTTAAAGGTGCTTTGGAGGGCTACTTCCCTTCTACTGCGGGCTTGAGGTAAGGTTGCCCTCTAAGTCCTCTTCTCTTTTGTCTGGTTTTGGATGCATTTTCCACTTTGTTGGACGAAGGTGGCTTTAAAGGTTTTTCTATGGATGGCTTTAGCATTTCTCATCTTCTTTACGTTGATGACGTTTTGGTGTTTGGTGAAGCTAGTTTAACAAATTGCCATATTTTATCTAATGCTCTTAGTAATTTTGCAAATGCCTCGGGTTTGCATATAAATCTTGATAAGAGTTCATTTATGTTTCTTAAGTGTTTGAGAAACAAAAATGCTATTTATGATGCTTTAGATATTCATAATATATGTGATAGTCTAATCTACTTGGGTATCCCTCTATCGTTTAAGGTCCTGAAGATTGTTGATTTTATGCCTTTAATGGATAGCATTACTAAAAAGATGTCGGGTTGGAGGGCAAATCTTTTATCTATGGCTGGCAGGCTTCAATTTTTAAAATTCACCATGACTAACTCTATTGCTTACTGGATTAGGGGTTCCATTATACCCAAAATGGTTTTGAAATTCTTTAAGAGAGTCTCCTCTAAGTTCATGTTTTTTGGTGAGTTAGATGGCAAGAAAAAGATATATATGATTTCTTGGGACAGAATTTGTAAACCCAAGGAATGTGGCGGTTTGGGCATTTCGTCTTTGAATTCTTTGCAGTATGCGTATAACTGCTTGGTTATTGAACAAATGTATAACCGCACCACTCTGTTATCCTCCCGGCTTATTTTGAGGTATAAGTAACCTTGGCATCCTCCCAACTATAGAGATTCTAAATTTTGAAAAGCTATCTGTTTTACTGCTCAAGCTGCTAAGTCCAACTTTAATTTTAGAGTTACTTCTTCTGCCCCCATCTCATTGCACTGGGATCATTGGTGTAACCATGTCCCTCTCTCTGATTTTCCTGATGGCTCTTGTTTTTTGAAAATCACCTGTGCGGATACTCCTCTTAAAGCCTTTATTTCTGGGAATTACTGGATTCTCCGGGACTCTCTTCCCTCAACCTTAAGGAATCTCATTTCGAGTATTTGTATCCATGATATTACTGTTACTTGCCTTTTTTGGGATAATAAAGCGGCTAGTGCGTTTTGGAAGTATTCCTCTGGTTTTTATTCTCAGGATGCAACTTTTCCTTGGGTTAATTTGATCTGGCATGATAAATCTGTGTTAAGATTTTCGGTTTGCACTTGGATGGCTGTGGTGGGAGGCTTGAAAATAGCTAATGAGCTTATTAAAAGTAATATTTTTGTCCCAGCTATTTGCGGCTTCTGTCAAGATGCTCCTGAATCTACTACTCACCTATTTTTTGAATGTCCCAGCCATTGGTTTTTTTGCTCAGGCCCAATGTGCTTCAACTGCTTTACTGGATTGATGCTTCTTATTCTCATTATAAGGCGGGGAAAAATTTTTATCTCCTTATTGCTTGTTGTTCCATTTATTTCATTTGGAGGGAGTGTAATGAGAGAATATTTGGCTCTTCCTCTCATAGCCACATCACTACAACTTTGGCTATTAAAAGTTGGTTTTTGAGAAAGTGGTCAAATAGAAGAATTCTGCTTCACTGTTGGAATTATTATGATGCTATTTTTGTTGCCTTCGTGGATGACGCTGAGTTTCGATTGGCTTTGCCTGCGGGTATTGCCTTGGACTATGATGTACCCAAATACAGGCTTCCCGTGGACGGCCTTTGGGGCAACCGGGGGATCTAGACGCTTATAACATTTTCCTGAGTCCAGGCACGATGGGATAGGTTCCTTTTTGCTATATTGCCTATTTGGCGGTCTTGATTTCCTTCATGTACTCTTATTGTCAATCTTAAGATTGTAATTTTTTGCCTTCTTTTTTGGGCTTCTTCAAGCCAGCCTCTTGTGGCCTTAGTTATTTCTTTTTACATGTAACCTCAGTTGATTAATATACGGGCTTTGCCCAAAATTTTCAAAAAAAAAAAAACCCAATGAGAAGAGAAAATAAAGTAGAGGCAACGGCTGTGGAGAGAAAGCATCTTTAATTAGAATGTTTATTTATTAATTTAATAATGCTGCATTAATTAATATTTAATTAGAATATGAATATATTATTAGATGATTAAATTGATTAAATTGCACTCACCTAAAAACTAGTGTAGCCAGGCCGGCCTGATCTACTACTGCAACTTTCTCAACTTCAACTTATATGATCACAAAATGCATCTATTAACATAAACTTACAAACTTCATCATCAGTGATATGTGGAGGATAATAATTAATAATTACTGCTATGTATAAAATTATTTTACTATTAAATATTAAAAAATTAAAATAATTATAAAAATATTAACTTTTAGCCTGCCACCTTCATAATATTTTTTGGATTAATAAATTTGTATAAGATTACTTAAAACTAAGAAGTCTATTCATAAATTAATGTTTTTATGAATATTCAATACACAAATTATATATATATATATATATATATATATATATATATATATATATATATATATATTATTAATTTAGATGCAATGTTATTTATCACTTGAGTTCATAAGAATTGTTTAAATTGTTTTTTAAAGAATGAATACTTCCTATAATTTTAACTTAAGCTAACTAAATTACAAATAATAATAATAATAAAAAAATCCTTTACAATAACTTAATATTAATTATGACTTCTATATTATTTTAAATATGAGTTATTTATTATTCTAATTTTGATTAACATCAATAAGCTATAATTATAAAGAATATAGTTAAAAACTAACTTAGTTGTTCAATAACTTAACTAATGATTTAATTATTAATTACAATACTAATTATCTATTTAATTATTAAGGTGTTGTTTTACTAAATACTTGAGTACTAACTACAATGAAAATTATCTAATTAATTATTTAATTATTATTTAAACTAACTACTTATTTAACTACTACTTGGACTATTAATTATGTAATTAATTTTAAATGTATTTTAACAAGTTTTCAATTACTAATTATTCTATTTATTACTAAATAATTAGTTAAACAATATTTATGCCGCTAATTATATATAATTATTATTTATATTTTAAATTAAATTAATTAAATTAATTCATAATTAAAAATAAGAGCTAATTAGATCAATTCTTAAAACAAAAATAATAGGTAATTAGAACAATTTTTAATTAAGACTAAATTCTTCTCTGCCGTTGTGAGGAGGCGCTAATTCCTTATGAGGACTGTCTAGGGTTTGTTTCTTCTCTGCTCCATTTCTACGTTGCTGTTCGAATTCGCATGCTTTTCACGCGGGGTAGAGTTCTTCTTCGCCTCTGTCGGATCGGAAGTCACGACAGTTCGCCGTTCGTCCTGTTGGATCGGAAGTAGCGACGGCCAGCCATCTTTCTCCCTTTTCGCGCGCTTCTTCGGCCGAACCCCATAAATCCGCCGAACTCATAAATCTGGATTTGCGGAAAAAAGAGGAGGCAGAGTATTTATTTCGAAGTGAGATCTAACATGTTCTCAAATACCGTAGCATAAATTCTGCTCAAAGCCTGCATAAATCTTGTATCCAAACAGTTTATTGCCGAAATGGGAGAATCTCCTGTGCTCATTATCCCTGACGTTCTATTCCGGATCCTATGGGCTCTAACCTTGTTGAGTTTTCCCCACAAAATCGCCGGAATTCGGTAAGGGTTTCTCGATACAGAGTCTTCTTAGCTTTATATTGACACTGTTCATCGAGCCAACCCCAAATTGCTCATGTTGGCTTGGTGCCTCCTATGCATATTCCTCACAAAAATTGGGTTAAGTTGTAGCACATCAATTATGGGAATGCCTTAATGTTAGAAAAATTCAAATTTGAATTCATTTCGTGAATGTTACCATAAAGTTATCAACCTGACATCAGCCATCTACCTTTCTTCTCCGGCCTTGGGGCCAACAATGGTGGTGTTGAAGTTATCAAGGTTTATTCAGCCTTAATTGTAAGTTAAGGGTATTATTTCATTATTTGGTAACTTTGTCTGGAAAATTTATACTCAATTCCATTAGGTCTAACCATGGATTACTCTATTAGTTCCAAATGGGTTGATGATTTTTCCCGGAATATCTTTGTCGTCTGATTTTTGAGGGTAAATGACTTATTATTCTGCTGTTCAGAAATTTTTGGTGAATTAGTTAAAAGAAAACGACTTCATTTGCCGCCTGGATTTGCCGGTTAAACATATTATCCCCAGTGTTTCTAATGCTAGTTAAAAGCACCCAAATCGTATATGTTCATCTTTCCTCTGAAAACAATCCTGGCCCTTCATTTTTTTGTGAATTCTGTACATGTTATCAATGTTTCTGATTACTTGGATTTGCAGGAAGGACGTAGGCCTGCCTCAAAAACTTGTATGCCGGAATACTGTACAAGGGCGTCATTTACTGGCAGATGACAATGGTATGAATACTACCATCATGTTTTACATGATTTGCACCTATGGAATGGCTATCTATGTTCGTAAGAATAAAGCTTGCAGCCCAGCATTTTTATTGGGGAAAAAATATAAAAATACAGCATGGTTTTAGTGGTGCCCCCTGCTTTGTTCTGATCTTTCGATTTGCTGCTGAAGCATTCATTATTGCTACTATTTTCTTTCCTAGGATGATGGTTAAATTGGCAAGTGCCTTATTACTTTTTCAGAAATTTCATGGAACAACTTATGGTGTATTTTTGCTCTTTAAGTTGAAATTAGTTCGTGCTTCTTAAGCTTATGTTTTAAATATGAGCATCTATAGCCTTTGGTTTCCATGACCATTTACTTATGCTTTTATAAATACATTTAGCTCATAACCTTGCAGGTTATGTTTGTACTGCTCTTTCAGTTTACCCATGGACTTATTGCTGTCCAGAAACAGGAGAAAGGTTTTCCTGCCAGTGAGATTTTTCTTGCACAATTCTAATGCATGACTTGATCATTTCAATTCTAGAAAATTCAGCTTGCTTAACAGGGCACTTTGTGCTCTTTCTCCAGGGGTTGCAACCTTGTCTCCAAGTGTTGTAATTCATATGAGTATTGTGTCTCCTGCTGCTTAAATCCATCCGTGGTAATTGCTTGATGGTATACCTCTCAAATTACTTGTTTGCTTGATGGTATCCAATATTTTCTTACTGGAAATGGATTTTTGTAGACAGAGGAAGATGCTGTACTGAAGTTGAAGATAGCCAAACCAGTAACTGCTGGTGTCATGTCTTTAAATTTTCAATTTCCCCTTTTCTTACTTTTTTAATAGAATATATTTACTTTTGACTATCTCTGTCTCTGTTTTGTCCTTATTCAGGCACTTACCCTAGCGCTTTTGACTTCTGTGTTGGAAGATGTCGTCATAACTCTGCAAGTGTGGTACTTTCTTATTACTTGCTGTGAGATCTCAAGTTAACTTTCTGCATTACAAATATGATCTTTACTGATCGTGCATAGTTTATGAATATAGAAGGGAATAAGGTCTGAATGTAGTTTTTCTTGATATCTTGTGATATTTCAGGTTCATGAGAATGCGTATGTTAGTGATTTCCATCACTGCTATTCCTTGCAAACAAATTCTTCTCGTAAGTTTCTTCGATTGCTCAGTTTAATTCAGTCAAAATCAGTATCAAATATTACATTGCTTCAAAGGGTATTTTTGAACTCCACTTTGAATGGAGAAAAAGAAGACCGGAGTTGATGATAAGATTCTCATAATCTAGTAGTGAACATTCAGTTGCCTATAAGCATATACTAGTGTAATTTTATTGTCAAGTAGCAGTTGTCAGTGGAGCTAACTTAGGCCATGCTTGTAATGTGATATATATATATATATATATATATATATATATATATATATATATATATATATATATATATATATATATATATATATATATATATATATATATATTATTGCAACCACTATTCACCTTCTTTAGTAGCTTGCAGTATCCAGCTACCTCTTAGTATGGTGCAGTGAGAAGTTTTCTTGTCTAAAAATGAGCTAACTTTTCAAATCTTGTAATGTTATCTATCCATGTATATCTTCAATAAATTTGGGCCATATTTACAATAGTTATAATGTGTATATGACTTTTAGTTGTTGCTCGTCAATTTCTCCTCTGCATTTTTTGCTTTCTATTTATTCAAAATATGTTTCCGGTTTTCTTATGGCTTTGTATTATTTACTATGGTTCAAAAATTGTGGTTCTTCCATACAACTAAATATGGCTTCTAATGTGTCAGGTGTGATTGAACCCAATTTTGAAAGAAGGCTGGCTGGCATTGATATTGTAATTGGAAAGTAAGATTAAAATATCATAGTGGTCAAGGTTTGGTCATTCGTGGCATGATTCAACTTCTAATTTTCTTATTTTCTGACACTGGAAGCTAGGCAAGGAGAATCTTGTAACTCGGCCTGCATTTCAAAAGGGAAGTCTTGTGTTTCAAATAAGCTTTCAGTTATAAACAGATGTGAACTGTAAGTGGTAATTCCTATGAATTTTGCAATGGTTTCCATGCTGTGTGCTTTTAAATACTGTCACATAGCTTCCATTTCTAGCTTGAACTTCGAGGAAGTGAAGAAAAAGCAAATGTCAATGTAAAAAGTTATTTCATGTACTTTTGCTTTATTAGAATATCCAGCATGAGACATGACCATCATCCATTTATTGTATGAAGGGACATATCAAAATGTTTGTTTTTCTCATTACTAAAAAATCTGTCATCAATGAATAATCTAATGGACCTTTTGTGGTGGTGGGAAGCCCCTGATGAATAGTGACTTCATTTTTCGATATGATGAATTTATGCATAATTAAGATCTCATCAAACTTGAAGTTAAGTGGCTTGGTGATTTTTTGAAATCCTAATGTGATTCTCTAAACCTTGAGGTCTAGAAATTGGCTATCATCTTTCTCGAGGAAATAGGCATTAACCAACTTGAATTTGAAGCAGTTATTCACGTCAGAATATTGCTCCTGGTTCCAAAAGGTTTCTTAAAAATAAATTTTGAATAGGGCCTGATGGAATTGGGTTTTATGGTTCCCGTACTCAAGTTTCTTTTTAATCACCTCTTCCCATTTTAAATTTTGTAGATTTCTTTTGAATACTTTACCAATCTCTTTTATATTTTATAACAAAAATTCAAATTATTATAATTACAAAGGACCGTTGGAAACTGTCTAAAACGATGATATGGAGGATATTTACCACCAAAACACATGATGGTTGGTTCCATCTTTATTAGCCTAATTTGGGGAAATGACTGTTTAATCTTTTCATCACTTCTTTATTTACAGCTCATGGGCCTTCTTCTTTAATTTTTGAAAAGATTAGTATAATTTGATTTTTTTTGTCAGCTTTACAGAAGCAAAAATCAAACCACTAACTAAAAATAAAGAAAAAGTCAAAATTACACTCAATAATTTAACTGGTACTTTAACAACCGAATAAGACTAACAAAAAAAGATTGGTATGGTTCATTTTTCAATTTTATTTAAACATTGCATACCCCTATCTTTTCTTTATTAGATTTAAATGAGAATTTAACTTTTAATAGGACACAATGGAGAAAAAAGATTCATGTAGCCGACCCCACGTAGTAGGATAAAGGCTTGTTATTGTTATTGCATACCCCTATCTATTTTCTATCAGAAAAAGATCTTTTTAAATAGAAAAGAGTTTTCCCCTTTTAGTCTTGTTACCCTTAAGTTACTTCAATAATCAACTGCCCATTTATAACTCATCTACTTTTTGGGCATACCTAGTACATAGAGCTCCCACTAATGCAAGACTTAGAGAGGGGTTGATGTCTACAATGTTACCCCTCCATTTATAGAGAAATGCTTTCATGACTTGAACTTGGAACCTTCACAATACATTAGAGTAACTTAACCACTCCACCATACCCACCTTTTACTCATTTACTTAGCAAATAATAGTAATTGTGGCATCTTAGGCAAATACAAAGCAAAAAATGAAATCATTTGCACTCCTTTAAGAAAACCTGTTGGACATATAAAGGTGTTTGATCTAAAAATAAGCAAAGTTTGGTTGGTATTATTATCCTTAATCTCGATTAAATTTTATTCTCTCAATGTACCAACCTTGTTATTTTAGCATCAACAACATAAAATGTGGTAATGGTACTCACTAGGGGTGCAAACGAGTCGAGTCGAGCTCGAGCTCAAGGTTGTTCGAGCCTAGCTCGTTTGTTATGCAGGCAGCTCGAGCTCGAGCTCGAGCTCGACTCGAGTCAAGAACTCGAGCTCGAGCTCGACTCGTGTGTCCGAATACAAGCTCGTTTAAGGCTCGTTAGCTCGAGCTCGACTCGATTATAAGCTCGATTACAAGCTCGAATTGATTATTTTTTAATGAATTTTTCACATTAAAAAATTTTGCTTTTAACAAAATTGTCACTATTAAAAAGCATATTATAAGTTACTTAAAAAAATATGATGTCATTAAGATAATATCTAATATAAAACAATAAAAAATTTTACATTTTTTGACAAGAGCAAACCACAAGGATATCATATTAATAAAATTAATAACATGAAAGTTATGAATCCATAAAGGTTTGGTTGGTTACAAATTTCTCAAACATAAACATAATAAAATGAAAGATCTGAAATAGTCAATACTGTATGATCAAATTGCAAAATTCCCAAAACATAATCATATATAATGTCTCAAACAGTCCTTAAAAAATACATTATGACCAAATGACAAGTTTTTCACATCTTCTTCATCTTCAAGACTTTATCTACCTGCAAAACTGCAATTAGAATGAAGAGCATTATAAAACCTACTACGGAATCAAAACTAAAGCATTAGTTGAGAGAAGGTATATTGAAAGAAATAACAATACCTGAAGAACCCAAAAAAAGAAAACCTTTACAGCTTTTGAAAATCGATGTGCCCAAATAAAATATGGGAAGTGTCTGCTTAAAAAAACCAGTCTACTGAGAAATACAGTTGTAATTCCTCTCTTACATAATTGAGGATAAGCGGTATTGGAAAAATTAGTCATCAATAGTTTGTTCTTCCAAAAAACCTACATTTCTTCTCTCCTCCAATTATTTCTCTCCAAAGTCTAAAATCTGAGACAATCCACTTGAAGATATCTTTCTATCACAAACATATAATACTCAGGATATGGTGGCCGTGATGAAGCAGACCCCAACTCGGTGACAAAATCAAGAATAAGCAAACAAATCATATTTAACCCATTATCAACTATCAACAGTAGCAGGAATAGTAAATTGAATAAACATTTATTTTGCTTGGTTAAAATAAGCAAACAAATTGCACTTGCAATAACCATTCAAACATTTATTTATCATTTACCAGATATTTACCTTGATAATAATCTTCAAGTACATGGTATCGGTATCTCAATTTCATCGTCGTCCTCCTCTTCCTATAAACAATTGCAAAGTTTATCAGTTATAAAAAAACATTCAACGAAATACCAAAAACATTAAAAATAAATACCTTCATTCTTCCCTTCAAACCATAATGAGCACGTACCCAATTCGATCCACATATCAAAGCCTGAACCGTTTCAATTCCCAATTTTGAACGATATGTATCAACCACTCGCTCACCTGCTGAGAATGTAGATTCAGAAGCAACTGTGCTGATAGGAATTGCTAAAATCTCCACAGCCAATCTTGATAGTACACGGTATTTTGCTTGGTTGCTTTTCCACCACCCAATAACATCAAAAGTCTTATCGGGAGGACAAATCTCTAAGCCATCTTCAAGATAATTATCCAAATCTGATTTAGCAGGTTTCTTGCTTGTTTTTTCGGATACAAATGCTGTGAAATCATGCCATCCACTATACTTATTTGATCCACCTTCATGAGTACTTGAAGAATGACTTCCTCCTTTTGTAGACTCCTTTCTAAATGTTTCACAAGCTCCTTTTGCTTCATCTTCAAAGTTTCTTACATACTCTTCAAATAATTCGTATAACAAAGTACGAACATATGCGATATTTTGTCCACTTTGATCACCATAGATCATTGGGTATGCAAACTCTATCACTAGAAATTTCATTCTAGGATCCATAATAGCACCAAACGCCATGAGCAGATTACATTCTCCCCAATATTTGTCAAATTTTTCTTTCATTTTCATAGTCATGTGCCTTACAAAATCATCGGAAGAAATAGAGCTATCATCTAATACTTTCTTGATGGTGCAAATTTGGGACAAAAATAAATTTGAAGTTGGATATTCAGTGCCAGAAATTATATTAGTTGCTTCGTTAAAATAACCAAGCACTTCACAAACCTTCTCTATTTTAGTCCACTCATCTTCCGTTGGACTGTTGTGATAAGTAACTTCCCTCTCACTATATGAAGTGAATGCCTCTCTCAACTGAAGTGCCAATGTAAGCATATTATAGGTGGAGTTCCACCTTGTCGGACAATCCATTATCAATTTTCTAGTGGGCAAATGCAACTGATGTACAACATCAGCAAATCGAAGTAACCTGCCTTCAGAAGCATTCAAGAAACTTACTGTATCTCGAATTTTTTCCATCACAAACTCAATGCTTTTAATACCATCTTTCACCATTAAATTTAAGATGTGAGCACAACAACGAACATGAAATATTTTACCACCAAAAAATAATTGTTTCCTTACACGAAAGTTATCCTTTAAGAGTTTGATTGCACGATCATTATTAGATGCATTATCAACTGATATTGTGAAGACTTTGTTCTCTATATCCCATTCATTGAGTGATTTGTAGAAAGTGTCAACTATTTCTGTTGCTGTGTGAGGAGGAGACAAGTGAAGGAAGCTGAGTACACGCTTTTGTAACTTCCAATTTGAATCTACAAAATGACCAGTAACTACCATATAAGATATTCTTTGGTTCTTCGACTTCCAAATGTCTGTTGTAAAACTGATTCTGTTTATACTTTTTAATGCATTCTGAAGTTTTTTTTTTCCTTTTCATAAACTAATAAAACATCACTACGAGCTGTTGTTCTTGAGTATTTCAAAAAATAGGGAGATGTTGTCTTCAAAACAAGGTTAAAACCAAACTCTTCCACTACTGAAAATGGCTTTTCATTGATCAAAATATAGTGTGCAATGCTCTCTCTAACTTTAGAATTGTCATAAGAAAATGTAGTCAAACTAGCACTCTCTTGTGAGTTGTCTGCTGTAGAATCAATCTCCTTAGGTTGAAAATGAAGCACTTTTTGGTTTTTAATGAAATGAATTCTAGCTGCACAACGATCTAGATGACGTCTAAATTGTGTAGTCGACCCAGTACTTCCTATGACGAGGGTCCTCTTACAATGAATGCATTCTCCTTTCTTCTGGCCATTAGCAAGTTTCACTTCCTTAAACTCGTCCCAAACAGATGATGTCTTCTTTCGTTTCTTTATTGCAATAGGATTAGCATCTTCTTCCTGCTCACATATGCCTACAACATCTCCTTCTATAACCTTATTCTCTTCGACTACATCATCATTTTCATTCAACCCAATATTTTCTTGTACACTACCAGATGGTACTTCATCTACAGTCTCCAAAATTATCTTCTCACTAATGTTATCTTCAACAATTGGTTCATGTGACATCTAAAAAGAGTTGAATATACAAACAAAATGAAGTTGTCACAGAAACATACAACAAATTAAGTCGCAATAAAAAAACTTTACAGATAAAACTAATTGCACTTCTCATTTCAGATAATCATAAGTTACATTAACTAAAAATTAGACACAAAATTAGGTACCTTCTCTTTAGAGCTCAAATATGAATCTTTAAGACCCTTCTCATAACTGTAGAAAGAAAAAAAACTGAGCTAATACACCTTCCTTTCAGCAGCTTGGCCTTGATCTCTTCAGGATTTCACTATTTAGAGAATAAAGGTAGCACATAGAATAAAAACTGAATAAGAATCTGATTAAACTGCAAAAATATCAACTAATGTCACTAAGTCGAGTAAAACAGATCTGGAGTCATTCACAAAGAAAAAATCTGAATAAAGAATTTTCTTTTCCAAGATTAATAGATCTGAAAAAAGAAATAAAAAACATAACAAAAAAAATTTACTAAAATCTTTAGTAAAAACACAAGTTCAGCAGCAAGCCGACTATCAAACGACTGGAAAACTGCTGTTCATTTTTTACATGCATAACTTATCTATTTACAGAACTAATATCCAACAGAGAAATCAAAATCATTCTTGATTGAAATAGAAGAAACAGAATCCCAATGCAAGAAAGAAAAAAATCTGAATAAAGAATTTTCCTTTCCAAGATTAATAGATCTGAAAAAAAAAATCAAAAACATAACAAAACAATATTAATAGATCTGAAAGAAGAAATAAAAAACATAACAAAAAAAACTTACTAAAATATTTAGTAATAACACAAGTTCAGGGTTTACCCAAAAAAACAACACAAGTTCAGCAGCAAGCCGGCAACCACTTCTTTTGAAAAATGAATATGAAGTTCAAGATCAGTTCTCCTAAACTGATGTTATAGATCTGAAGAAAGATCAAAATAAAATAAAATAAAGATTCACTTCTCATGAAGAATGGAAGAAATCTAAACATTAAAAAGTATTGAAATAGAAATGAAGAAGAAGAAGATAAAGCCCAGATCCGAGCAAGAGTACTGTAGGAGAAGAAGGGCGAGGGGATTCGAAATGAACTAAAACCTTGCTTACAGACGGAGAGATGAGGAAGTGTCTATTCGCAAGTCGCCTCTCGCATGAAGAACGGAAGACAAGCCTAGGTCACGAACAGGAACGGCGCCCCAACGCTTCTCACGACTCGGACAAAAAAACCTAATGAACCGGTTCACAACAAAAGTTTCAAAATATTTTTCGTTTTGGACTTTGGCTTATCCGCCCATTCCGCCTTAGCATTTGGCTTTGCCGCCTTTCGCACTTCCGTCGTTCCGCGTACTCGAGCCGCTCGTCGAGCACTCGAGTCGGACGGACTGTGTATTGAACTCGAGCTCGTTTATGGACCGAGCTTGAATTTTTGCTCGAACTCGAGCTCGATACTCGATAAGCTCGACTCGCGAGCTCGTTAACGAGTCGAGCTCGAGTCGGCTCACGAGTCGGCTTGGCTCATTTGCACCCCTAGTACTCACTTCTATTTTCTAAGTGACATTTACTTATCACACCATGAAGTATATTCCCAAAATGCTTTTTATGGTACATCTATTTTTTTTCTTTCTATCATTTCTTTCATACATCTTTTATAGCCTATAAGTCTAGTTACTGATAACCGCAAGTGTATGTTTCAGTTTATATATATTGGAGTGTTATTTTGAAGTATTTTACGAGAGTATTGTTATTTTAGATATTTAAGGTTCTTCAAAATATTAAAAAACAAAAATTATCACCACAAAATTGAAACTGACACTAAAAATAATTTTAGAAATCTTGGTTTGGCTTGCTAATCCACTACCATACAAGCTATAATGGTAAAATAATCACGACAACAACAATTCCATCAAACCTTTATCCCACTACTTGGGGTTGGCAACATGAATCCTTTTTCTCTATTGTGTCTTGTTAAGAATCAAATTTTGATTCAAATCTAATAAAAAAAAAGTCATTTCTACTACTTTCTAACTAAGTCCTTTTAGGTCTAACTCTATCTTTCTTAACATAGGCCAAGTCTAATACATCTACTTCCCTAATTGGGTCATCAGAAGGCCTACATTTTATGTGACCAAACCATCACTCTAATCTCATCTGCCACTGAAGCTACTCAAATCTTTTCAACCAGTAAAATCAAGGCTCTTTCTCTACTGTTTTAAGAGTTTTTTAGACAAGCACATTTCTTATTATTCGATAAGCCTTATTGTTCCCCTAGGCCTTGTTATGAAAAGCTGTACTAAGTTTTAATTCTGAGGGTAATAAATTTGCACATAAATGTGTGTACCAAGAGTCAATTTTGGGTATATAATTCAATTTATCTTTTCCTTTTTGTAGAAATTAGAATGATTTTTTGTCATTTTATATTTTGATGTAAATTTGAACTGTTTGTACAATTTTTTCTTTTTAGATTATGTGACTTTATGTAACACCACTTAGTACCCATTAACAGTATTGAGAGTATTACTAACATGAACTTAATATTTTCATCATTCATCATGGAAATGCTTTGCAACAAAATTGAATATTGTTATATAAGATCTAACAATTTTCATTCATTTCATCAAATAGAAATATCTGATAATTTAATATTAACAATGACATAGTTATAGAGCCATTAAGAAAATTCAAATAAATTCAAAATAATATAATATTGAACTACTTACTAACCTCAAGTGTAGGCTTTACAAACAAGATAAATACTAGCATAAAATAAGAAATAACTTGTAATTTAATCTGCAACAATCTTTTTCTTTCTTTTTTCTGTAACAACAGCTAGTAAGAAAATACTGGTGAACTATGAGGCTCAATAAACTATGTAATTTTAAATATCATTTAACTTGCATAATTATAAAATTCATAACATTGAAAATATAAATAAAAGTTACATAAATTTGAGAAATTTTCATAAAATCCTATTTGGTATTAACTTTTATTTTCTCTTAAATCAATATTAAAGATCAATTTTAGTCATTAAAACATTTGATTACTTTTTCATAAAAATATTCAATGGAGCCCAGGTAAACCTAGCATTATCGTCATTGAATTACATTGAGGTTCCTTTTGCCTCTTTAGGAGTCTCTTTTATCCCACCTGCCATGCAGATATCATATCTTTGGGGTCTCTTTTATCCCACTTACAATACAATGTACATGAAGACTCTTTTGCCTCACCTGTAATTATAAGTAATGCATCATTTTATAATCAAACTTTACTTTAAATGAATATTTAATACACATCACATATTCATAATTCATATTTAACTTGTTATATACAAAATTATATAAGAATCCATCTCTTAATATTTACATGTCAGGATGAGTTGATAATATGAAATTAATGAGCTCTTTTCAATTTATAATTAATTTGAAAAATATTACAATAATCATCATAAATCTTATGTTAAACTTCAGTGATACATATATGCAAGTGGTTGATCATACAAAAAAGCTTGGAAGTATAATTATTTGTATTATTGGAATCTTCATAATGTATTTATCACTTCAATTAACTCTTGTGATATCATATATATATATATATATATATATATATATATATATATATATATATATATATATATATATATATATATATATATATATATATAGAAATATTATTTCTAGCATTTGCAAATTAAGATTTACATAACTTACCTTTCTAATGAGTCGTCTCTTTCAATCCAGTATTGTTACTCTTCTACGCTTGTATGTCACATACAATCCCTTTATAATCTTATAAATACTGAAATCTATTATTTAATCAAATGTATAACATCAAATTATGACTAATATAAATTTATCTCAAAACTTTCCTTATTCATATATCTGGTGAATCCTCTTTCTTTATTCTACTACTTATTCTTCTTACTATTTTTCTATATCTTCAATTAGTATGAACACTTACAACAAACTACAATTCATTACGCAACCCCAAAATTAATCACATTCACATCTTGATTATAGATTTCTAATAATTTCATTTCACTTACATTTACTGTGTTGATTTTATGTATGTGCTTTCTTATTCAAATTTTTCTTTAGTCAAACTTTTCTTCCTATCAGTCGAAACTTTTTCACAGTAGGTTTCACTATGCTGAAAATAGTTATAATGTTATTTGGACACCACATCGAAGCCTGCTACAGGAATTTTACGAATTCCTCTTCAGCAACTGCGAATTCGGCTAGTCTCACAGTACAGTTTCTGCCTATGGCTATAGTAAATTCAGACAATGTGTCACCTCTTGCAGAACAGTGAGTTTTGCGTGAAAACATTTTTTTTCTTACTTATCCTCATAGCTGAACCCTTATCTTGTCCATATCTTCCGTAAAATGAAGGATGTATGTTCCACCAAATAATCGACTGTATAAAACATGAATCATTTCGGATAAATTACTTACTAATTTCTTAATGTTATTTTATTAATTTTTATATCTAATATTTTCATAACTTAATTGGATATTATTAATTGGAAAATAAATATTTTTATTTACCCTTCTCATTTCTAAATATTACAAATCATTCCTCCTTAATAGAATTTTGTCTATGAAATTCAACTTTCATGTTCCTTCAAACAGACGAGAAAACTTCTATCTCATGATAGCTTATTCTTCCCATGTGGCATCATTTACTGATTCATGCTTCCACTGAACTTTCACATAAGGAATTATCAAGCTTTTCAATTTTCGAACATCATTTTCTAATATCCTGACAGGTTCTTCAATGTAAGTTAAATCTTTCTGAAGTTCAATACTATGCTGAGGAATTCTTTGACCTCTATCTGTAACTTATTTTTTGAGCATTGGAACATGAAACACATTATGCACAGCAGACGTAATGCCAACTTATAAGCAACTTATCTTATTCTTTCAATTATTTCAAATGATCTAATATAACGAGGACCCACAATTAAAAAAGCGGTCGAGGCGTCCAAACAGAGGCGCGACTCAGTTCGAGGCGCTAACCCGACGCCTTGAGGCTTAAGCCTCAATGTATTTGACGAGGCGTGCGATTTTTTTCAGCTAGGCGTACGCGTCGAGGCGTAACGCCTTGAGGCAGCGTGAGGCGACGCCTCATTAGGATTCGACAGAGCTCACAACGAAGAACAAATTCCTTATATTTCGGCTTTCTTCCTTTGCTCATGCAGGTAATGGGCTTTCAGTACCGCTCGGTACCAAGCGGTACATAGTTGACATAATATTTTGTTATTTTTTGTCAATATTTATAATTTTAAATTAATATTTTAATCATTTTGAGGCTTACGCCTCGATCCGCCTCGAGGCTTACGCCTCGCCTCGCTTAGAAAAAACGCCTCGATTCCCGGTTTCGCCTTTTAAAACGTTGACGAGGATTAAGTTTTCCATCTTAACCAAATCTAAAAACATCCTTTATTAGCCTCACCTTTAATAATACAAAATCTCTTACCTCAAATTCTACCATTTTATGTTTTGGAGTCATAGTATTTATGTTGATGGTCTTGAGCTTTTTTTAATTTATCTCTAATTAATCTGATATTTTCAGTAGCTTGATCCACTAACTGTTGACCCAACATTTACATTTCCCCTACTTCAAACCAACTCAAGGGAGTTCAACATTTCCTGCCATATGGAGCTTTATATGGAGCCATTTTGATGTTGGATTGGTAGCTATTATTATAAGTGAACTCTATCAATGGAATATGGTCTTTCCAGCTACCTCCAAAATCTAAAATACACAATCTTAATAAATATTCCATCACTTGAATCAATCTTTCTGATTAGCCATTTATTTGTGGATGAAAGGTCGTACTGAACTTCAACTTTATGCCCAAACTTACATGTGTACTCTTCCATAATTTAAATGTAAAACGTCCATCTCTATCTAATTCAATAGCCTTAGGAATTCCATGCAATCTGATGATTTTCTTCACAAATAATTTGGACAATTTTTCCACTGTATCAGTTTGACAAATAGGAAGAAAATGTGCTGATTTTGTTAACCTATCAATCACAATTCATATACAATCATGCCCTTATCTTGATCTGGGAAATCCTATAATAATATTCATTGCTATTTCTTCTCACATCTATTCTGGAATTAGTAGAGATTGTAGCATGCCACTGGGTTTCTAATGCTCAGCTTTAATAACTTGACATTTTTCACATTTAGCCATATAATCTGTCACATCTCTTTTCATTCATGACCACCAAAATAAGGTTTTTAAATCCTTATATATCTTTGTGCTTCCTGGATGGATTGAATAACCTAAATTATGAGTTTCATATAAAATCTCCTGAACAAGACTTGATTTCTTTGGTATCCATAAATGTGTATTGCTCATAATTTTTCCTGATCATCTAAATTGAGATCTTTTCTTTTTCCAGATTGCTTTTGTTCCATAAGCTTTTGATATTCATTACTATTCTTCTGGGCTTCAGTGATTATTTCCTCCAACGAAGGATGAACTGTTATCTGATTAAGGCTAATTGAATATTGATCTCCTTGCATTCTGACTTCCAATAATAAGGCTTCCATTTCTTTAATTAATCCTTATTCCATAGTCAAAATATTTAACTGCACTATAGACTTTCTACTCAATGCATCAGCTGCTACATTAGCCTTGACCGGACAGTAGTAAATGTCAAGAAGATAATCTTTTATCAATTCTAACAATCTTCTTTGCCTCAAATTTAATTCCTTCTGAGTGAAAATATATTTTAAACTTTTATTATATGTAAAGATTTCACATTTTATTCTATACAAGTGGTCTTCAAATTTTAATTCTAAATCTTGAGTTTGATAGTTCTTTTCACGAGGCTTCAATTGTTTGGAAACATAGACAATAATCTTTTTATTTTGCATCAACACCCAACCCAATCCTTTTAGAGAAGCATCACTGAACAACTAAAATTTCTCAGTTCCAGAAGAAATTGTCAACACTGGTGTAACTCTTAAACACTGTTTCAACTCTTGAAAATTCTGCTCATAATCATCAGTCCACTCAAACTTAATATCCTTCCTGGTCAACTTTGATAAAAACAAAGCAATTTAAGAAAAGCCTTTAACAAATCTTTTGTAATATCTTGTCAATCCCAAGAAGCTTCTGACCTTTATTACATTTGTTGGTCTTGACCATTCCATAATTGCTTTAATCTTTTTTGGATCCACTGATATTCCTTCTCCACTGACAAGGTGCCCCAAGAATGATATTTAAAGTACCTGTCTACACCTTAGAAGATTCATTGCCCTCTTGAGAAGTTAAAGCAAATACTCGTGCTGGTGCTGATCTAACTGCTTCACCTGACGCTTCTCCTTTTATCTTCAAAGCAAGTTAATACATCTGTGGCCTGACACCTTTGTATTGATCTGTTCTCTAACTTTAACATACACGTAACATTTTTCTGAGTTCATAAGACATCTTCCTGGATTAGATTTTCCATAATTTGCACAAATTGATATTGCAGGAAACCTTATAGACTTTTGTTGTGGCTTTTGGTAAAATTTATGTCTTTTTGATGATCCACTCCTAGAATCACCTTGTCTTTTTCTACCATCCATCTCCCATTTATGTTTGACCACTTCTATATCATTGTCTAACAGTCTAACACTTTCCACTAATTTAACAAAGTTTTTTATACGAAGAGGAATTAATGGCTGTCTCAATGAATCCCTCAAACCTTTTAAAAATCTATAACACTTTTCCTTAAGTACTGATAAGCTGGGGAGCATATTTTGACAAAGCTATAAATTTTGCTGCATACTGAATAACAGTTTTTGCTCAATGCTCTCATGCAGTGCTTGTCTTGCTGATGGAGGAACATACCGCTCTTTGAAGACTTGCTCAAATTCTTCCCATATAATTTAATCCTTCGCTCTACCCTTGAATTTTTTCAGATATTGTCCCATCCATCATCTTTCTGCTTCACCTTCTAACATAAAGATGGTTAGAGACGTACGTCGATTCTCATGACATCTCATTACATTTAAAACCTTCTCTGTCCCGATGAGTCTTCAACACTTCTGACATCAACTCCTCTTTTAAACAATGGAGGTTTTAAAAATTTGGAAAAGCTTTAGAAGCTTATCCACTTCTGCGGAAGCATGATGGACCCATAACCCACAGGTCCTAAAGATTGAAACTTGACTCTTATACCAATTTGTAATATTCAAAAATGAGACAAGTAAAGAAAAATATTTATTTTCTAATTAATAATATTCAATTGAGCTTTTGAAATATTAGATATAAAAATTAATGAAATAATATTAAATAATTAGTAAAATATTTATTCGAAATAATGTCTGTTTTAGACAGTCGGTTATTTGGTGGGATATACATCCTCTGTTTCACGGAAGGTATAGACAAGAGAAGGGTTCGGCTATGAGGATAATGGAGAAAGAAATATTTTTCACGCAAAATTCATTGTTTTGCAAGAGGCGGCACAATGTCTGGATTTACTGTAGCCATAGACGGAAACTGTATTGCAGGACTGTAGTAGAATTCATAATTGCCGAAGAGGAATTCGTAAAATCTCTGTAGCAAGCTTTGGTGTGGTGTCCACATAACATTGTAGCTATTTTCAACATAGTAAAACCTACTGTGGATAAGTTTTGACTAAGAAGAAGAAAAGTTCGACTAAAAAAAAATTTTGGAGAAGAAAACACAAACATAAATAGATAGTACATATAAGTAAAATGAAGTTATTAGAAATTTATAATCAAGATTTGAATGTGATTAATTTTCGGATTGCGTAATGAATTATAGTTTGATATAAGTGTTCAAACTAATGGAGAAAATAATAAAAAGTAAGAAGAATAAGTAATAGAAGAAAATAAGATAATTCATCAGTTATGAGAATAAGGAAAGTTTTGAGGTAAATTTATGTTAATCATAAGTTGATGTTATACATTTGATTGAATAACAGATTGAAATATTATTGTAGGTGACATACAAGTGTAGAAGAGTAAGAAATACTGGATTGAAATAGACAGCTCATCATGAAGGTAAGTTATATAAATTGGGCAAATTTTCGAACTAAGCAACATTAATAATTAAACTATAAGATTAAGCATGATTGTTAAAAAATTTAATTATAGGCAAAGTCAGTCGTTTTAAAGGCGACTTAGGTGCGACCAAACGACAGCGTGGCAGCTGATGTGACGAATTGAAGACTTAAGTCTAAGTCGCCCGATTAACGGCGACTTACAGTAAAGGGGCGACTTAGACTTAAGTAATTTATTCACCTTTCCCTTTCCCGATCAGTTATTCTCCCTCTTCAGCATTTCGAGATCTGCTTTCTGCTCCGCCCGTTCGTCGCCGGATCAGGTAATGTGAAGTTATTTTTTGCCTTTTTTATGTTAAATTAGTTAGATTTATGTTGATTATTGTGTAATTTGCTTAGAGAAGTAAAGATTTATGATTTACAAAGTGGTTTTGTAGGTTTTTTTGTGAAATTCTTTGTTTGTGGAGTGTATTTGAAGATTTGTTTGTTCTAAGTATAGATTTATGCATTTAGGCTTCGAATGTTTAAAATATATTGTAGATCTGTGAGTTAGGGTTAAATTTTTGCTAAGCTAAGCTCTCTTTAGGGTTAAAAATTTGATATAAAATGGTGGAGAAGGTTGAGGTTGGTCTGGATGGCACAATAATGATGCTGAATTTTCTCATTGTGTTGTGGTGTATGTTGAGGGTGGTTGGATGAGAGATGTCATAGTAGTCATTTTTCTTTTTTTGGTTCAAATCACATTTGTTGGTGTTACCAAATTGATTAGACAGTTGGCATTTTATTTTGGAGTACTTAGCTTTTTTCCATTATGATTCTTGCTCTATTGATGGGAAGAAAGATTTTCGCCAAAATAGTTTCTATGAAATCTTATAATAATATGCTGTTTTATAATTTTATATAATTATTTTACCCTTATATACTTTTATGTCAATTTCATTAGAACTATACAATCCACACAATAATATGCTCTTAAATATCCACTGTAGCCAGGTGTCAGTAGATTTGGATGCATACCTCACACCGAATTTTGTACCGAGCTCCCTTCATAGAGATGACATAGCTGAGGAAGAAGTTGCTGAGGAGGAGCATCACATGCTACGTCAGAGGCCACGACGACCTCCTCAACATTACACTTCAGGCACTGATGCACTGCCACAGAGGCCGCGTAGGCGACGCTAGTTCATCTTTTTATGTATTTTAGTATGCTTATGTTATGGATCATTTCAATTAATTTAATCTAGTGTTTTCAAAATCACATAGCCTTTCATTCCGTAAAGAGTTCATTAATTTTTTCTAGTGGTCTTGCATGCTAATTCTTTTCTTTAATGTTCAAATAAGATGAAACTAAGATTACTAGCGTTATAATGATTTAATATTACTTATGTACTAATCTCAATAAATTAAATTTTCAATATAATGATTGAACTATCAAATAAGTTTAATAGCAAAGGCTGTAACAACCATTGAAAGCAATTGCTGTAACGAATCAGAATTTTTTTTTTTAATTATAGCCTAAGTCGCTTGCAATCCGGGCGACTTATTAATATGACCATTTCTTTGCCAACTCAGCATAACGGCTACAATCCTAGTCAGCATAAGTCGCCGTTTATACAGGCGATTTTGCCTATATTTAAATTTTTTTAAAACGTGCTTAATTTGTTAATACATTTTTTAATTATGCTTATTCTTAAAATTTTGCCATATAAAATTTAATTTACAAATGATAAAATTAATATTTTTAAATATATTTATGATATCACTTGATTTAATTGAAGTGATAAATGCATTATAAAGATTCTAATAATATAAATAATTATATTTTCAAGTTTTCATGTATGATCAACCATTTGCATATATGTATCACTGAAGTTTAACTTAAGATTCATAATAATTGTTATAATATTTTTTTAGTTGATTATAAATTTAAAATAGATTATTAATTTTATGTTGTTAATCCATTCTGACATGTAAATATTAAGAGGCAAATTCTTATATAATTTTGTACATGACAAGTTAAGTATGAATTATGAATATATAATGTGTATTGAATATTCATTTAAAGTAAAATTTTACTATAAAATAATGTATAACTTATAATTGTAAGTGAGACAAAAATGTCCTCATGTCGACTACATAGCAGGTGGCGCAAAAGGGGCCTCTAAAGAGGCAAAATGGATCTTTATGTAATTCAATGATGATAATGCTAGATTTATCTAGACTTCATTGAATATTTTTATGAAAGTATAACCAAATCTTTTAATTATTAAAATTGATCTTTAGTATGTATTTAAGAGAAAATAAAAGTTAATGCAAAATGAGATTTTATGAAGTTCTCCCAAGTTTGTTTAACTTTTATTTATATTTTCAATGTTATGAATTTTATAATTATGCAAGTTAAATGTTATTTAAAATTACATAGTTTATTGAGCCTCATAACTCATTAGTATTTTTCTTACTGGATGTTGTTATAGAAAGGAAAAGACAAAGATTGTTATAGATCAAATTACAAGTTATTTCTTATTTTATGTTATTATTTATCTTCTTTGTAAAGTCTATACTTGAGGTTAATAAGCAATTCAATATTGTATTACTTTGGATTTATTTGGATTTTCTTAGTGGCTATGTAACTATTTTTTTTTTTTGAAATTTTAAATTATTAGATGCTTATGTTTGATGAGATAATGATAATTGTTAGATCTTATATAACAATATTCAATTGTTGCAAAGTATTTCCATGATGAATGATGAAAATATTAAGTTTATGATAGTAATACTCTCAGGTATATTAAGAGGTACTGGGGTGTTACACTTTACGTATATTAAGATGTACTGGGGTGTTACACTTTACATACTGAAAATCATAATTCAAGGGATTTGATTTTTTAAATGTCTTCGGTTGTATGGCATGTAAACTGGGTTCATGAGATTCTAAAGCTAACTCTTTGATTTAATCGTTAAAGCTCGTGCATATGCATGTGATGGTAAAAGTTGGTGGTCCTATCAGGCTAACCATACAAAAATAACGAACCTAAAATCCAGGATCACGTCAAATTGAAAATCAAGTAATCAAGCTGATGAATTATCAAAGTTATTGCATGTAGGTATCTACTGTATTTTGAAGTGATTGTTTATTGTAATTCTGAGAACATGTGTTGTGTCATTTCTCTAGTTATATATGGCATCGTGCAGTAAGTGGCAAAATATTTAGTATAGTGGAGAAACTATTAGTTTGTTAATGCAACTTGAGCTGCCATATATTTTAGCAATTAAGAATTGTGCCTACTACTTGTGATTAAACTTTTTTGTAACTCTTGAATCATTTTATATAATTTTCTCTCATGCTACACCATAAAGTATATTCTCAAAGTGCATAAAACAAATCAAAAATACAATGACTCAATCGTGGTCGTAGATTGACGGCCACGTCTCTAATAAACCTTGAATGATCTAATATCCCCATCATTCTTCCAGGGTGGGAAAAAGCTCGACTTCGTCGAGTAAGTGTCTCTAGTGCTCTCGTATATCTCTAATGCATCAGGGTCAATCTGCTGCAACTCATCGCGATCCAACCAAGTATCCTCCTACTCGGGCTTTCCTTTCCACCTGATCAAGTACCTTCTTTGTCCACCTTCCCTTGTGGATATGATATCATCACTCAGGATCGAGTTCACTTTTTCTTCCATATGTGATTTGGGAATATTTTTTAGTGAAGGTAGGTTTGGGTTCTCATATGGTGGGGTCACACAAGGTTGCTGAATGAGTGGATTTGGTAGGTTAAAATCAGGACCTTCATATGCAACTAGATCTTATATGTTAAAAGAGGGATTGATGTTGAATTCTACAGGCAGATCTATTACATAAGCATTATCATTGATTTTCTTAAGTATTTTGAATGGTCCAACACTCTTAGCATGCAGCTTCTTAACTGTTCAATGCGGGAACCGTTTCGGACGAATCCGCACCATCACGGAGTCACCAACCTCAAAAGTTTTAAATCCGCATATAGTTTGTAATCATTATTGCTCTTTTCAATTTGTTGTGCAATTTCTTTATGAAGTTTATGCAAATGAGATGCAAATAATGATACTGATTCAGAAATCCTATACTTAGGACACATGGTTATAAGGTCTAGCGGTTGTCTAGGTTTGAACTCGTATTCAATTTCAGAAGTACTTAGACAAGTGGTTTGGTTAATAAAATTATTATAAGCAAACTCAACAATAGGCAAATTAGAATCCCAGTCCTTAATGTACTCGCCAACCAAATACCGCAATAGATTTTCCAAACTCCTATTAACTACCTCGGTCTGACCATCCATCTATGGGTGAAAGGCAGTGTAAAATTGCAATTTAGTGCCCATTTTTATCCACGGGGTTTTTCAAAAATAGCCAGTGAATTTCACATATCGATCCGATACAATAGTTTTGGGTAAACCATGTAAACGGACGACCTCATTGAAATATAGCTTAGTAATATGAGAGGCATCATATGTTTTGGAGCGGAAGAAAATGCGCCATTTTGGAAAACAGATCAACTACAACACAATTGGTGTTTTTCCTACGAATCGTCTTGGATAGGCCTAAGATAAAATTCATGCTAACGTCCTGCCAAGGGCAACTAGGGACAAAGGCAGTGTAAAATTGCAATTTAATGCCCAATTTTATCCATAGGGTTTTTCAAAAATAGCTAGTGAATTTCACATATCGATCCGATATAATGGTTTTGGGTAAACCATATAAACGGACGACCTCATTGAAATATAACTTAGCAATGTGAGAGGCATCAGATGTTTTGGAGCGGAAGAAAATGCACTATTTTGGAAAACATATCAATTACAACACAAATGGTGTTGTTCCTATGTATCGTCTTGGGTAGGCCTAAGATAAAATTCATGCTAACATCCTGCCAAGGGCAACTAGGGACAGGCAGAGGAGTGTATAGACCCGTGTTTTGCTTGCATTGTTTAGCTAGTTGGCAGGTGTGACACCGACTGACCATCCAATCGACATCTCTCTTCAGGCTGGGCCAATAGAAACAATACTCCACAACTTCGATAGTTTTATCCCGACCGAAGTGCCTAGCGAGGCCTTCGACGTGAAGTTCCTAGACAAAAAATTTCCTAAGGGAGGTGCTTGGGATACAAAGCCTTTGAGCTTTGAAAAGATAACCATCCTCTAATAGGAAATCATTCACAAGGCGCATGCTGCCCGTGGACAAGAGACAGTAGGTCTCTTTGAAGTCGGGGCATTCCAAATAGTCCCTCTTTATTTGGTCAAATCCCACGACTTCCGCTCTCATCTCAGTAGTAGTCATCATACGATGACTAAGAGCATCGACAACTTTATTTTCAACTCCAGCCTTATGTTTAAGGGTATAAGTGTACTCCTGAAGGAACTCGACCCATCGACCGTGACTTGCATTTAATTTTTTTTGGGAGTTGATATAACGCAGAGCTTCATGATTCGAGAAAATGATAAACTCTTGCGGGAGCAAGTAGTGTCACCAATAACGAAGAGATTGGATCACAGCGTAAAACTCTTTGTCATACGTGGAATAACGCTGTCGAATATCATTGAGTTTTTCACTGAAATATGCTACTGGGTGACCTTCCTGGGAGAGGACTCCAATTCCGACCCCCGAAGCGTTGCAGGTTACTTCGAAGACTTTGGAGAAATCAGGAAGTCTCATTATTGGGGCTTCCACCATCTTTTTCTTGATCTCATCAAAAGCCCTGGTGTCTACCGGGGTCTAGTGGAAATCATTATTCTTTAAGCAATCAGTGATAAGAGATACGATAGTGCTAAAATTTCGAATGAATCTCCTATAGAAGGTGGCTAATCTGTGGAAGATGCGGACTTCCCAGATGTCTGAGGGACAAGCCATTAAACAATGGCCCTCACCTTCTCGGGGTCTGCGGAAACCCCTTGGGCTGAAACTATGAAGCCCAAAAAGATGACGCGATCTACAAGGAATGTACATTTTTTAGGATTGGCATAAAGTTGCTCATTCCTTAAGACATTATAAACTTGCCTTAAGTGGTCTAAGTGCTGGCTAATCGACTGACTGTAAATAAGAATGTCGTCAAAGTAGACGACAACAAACTTTCCCATAAAAGGGCGCATCACTTGAGTTATGATCCTTATGAAGGTACTCGGGGCGTTACTTAACCCAAAATGCATGACTAACCACTCGTAAAAACCATCCTTGCTCTTGAAGGCAGTTTTCCACTCATTTTCAGGTCGGATTCGGATCTTGTGGTACACACTCTTGAGATCAATTTTGGAGAATAGAGTGGCACCCGTCATCATATCGAGCATATCGCCCAACCTCGTAATAGGAAAATGATATTTGACGGCGATCTTGTTAATAACACGACTATCAACACACATTCTCCAAGATCCATCCTTCAGTGTAAGAAGGGTCGGCACTGCGTAGGGACTATGACTCTCCTTAATGAAACCTCGCTGCAGTAACTCATCGACTTGCTTCATAAGCTCGGCATGTTCCGTGGGGTTCATGCGATAATGTGTCAGGTTCGGGAGGGAGGCTACAGGGATGAAGTCTATGGCATGTTGAATGTCTCTAAGTGGGGGTAACTGATCTGGGAGATCATCGGGAAAGACATCAGCATACTGTCCCAAAATGGGTTGGACTTCCTGAGGAATAGGTTCATCAGATTCGGTGGGAATCTCACGACCCACTATGACGTATAGAGGTTCGCCTTGGGCAACCTCAGCGTCAAGAACCTTGGCGGTCATTAGGTTCAGACCTTTCTTGGACTTAATAGGGTTGGATTTCGAGTCATCCGTAACCTGGAGCTGCGATAAAAAAAAGCTTAATCTTTTTGCCGCATGTTCGAACACGCATGTGTTCGAACGCTAAAAAATGTGGACATCGTTATCATAGATCCAGGGGTGACCCAAAAGGATTTGTCGAACATTCATAATCAGCATAGCGCACCAAATGTTGTCCTTGTAGTCGGCAAAGGAGATAGATACATTCCTTCACCTCCAAGGCACTGGAGTTGACCCGCGCTACCTTATACGGGTTGGGGTGAGGAATGCCAGAAAGACCCAACTTGGATACCATGCTGGAAGAAACAACATTTATGCAGCTACCACTATCCACGATGACCTTACAATTCTTGTCTTTGATTTTGGTGTAGGTATGAAAAATTGCGGTCCTACGCCAGTCATCAGTGGGTGTCGGGTGTGATAGCGCACATCTCACCATGAAGATGGGAGGGGTATCCAATTTTTGAAGGCAATTGAGGACCATAGTGTCTTCATCCTCCTCGAAATACTCGCCTTCATCCTCGACCTGGTGGATCTGATCAACCTTGGGCTCGAGATCGTCCTCGGTAATCTCCTCGATGATCGAGACTTTATAGGGACTGGAGCACTGAGAAGCGATATGCCCATACCCCTGACATCGAAAGCACTTGGTCCTGGGATTGGATCGAGGGGTTTCCGGGGTGGGAGGTTTATTCCTAAAATCAGATCGAGGTGCAGGAGGACCTATGGGTGGTCGGGTCGTGCTCCCATAAGTGGGTCGGGCAGCAGAACTGTGAGGAGTGGAACTACTAGACGGTCTGTAGGAGGGCCTAGAGTCATGTGAACGGCTCGGGTGCTGGGAACGGGTCTCCTCTAAATCAAGTACTAGGCTGTAGGCATTCTCCAGTGAAGTGACGTTCCGGGCAAACAGCTCATTGCGATGATCCTCTTGCAATCCGGTTCGAAACATAGACAAGATCTGCACGGGGGTGGTAGAGGTCTCCCCCTTACAGTGAATCAGGAAGTCATCAAAGGAGGCGATGTACTACTTAACTGGTTTATTGCCTTGAGTCAGCTTATTCCACATATCCAATAGTCGAGGGAAGTACGAGGGAGGCAAGTACTTTTGCTTGAGTTCTCGCTTCATGGATGACCAATCGGTGATGGGATAATCGTTCCTAGCTTTCCTAATGCTCTCTAAGTTTGCCCAAAACTGGTTCGCCCTACCCGTGAGTTTCATCTCCGCAAAACTGACCTTTCTAGTCTCGGAGATATTATACCACTTAAAGAAACTGTCCATAGCTTTGACCCAGTTAAGAAGAGCTGGGGATCGAGAGTGCCATCAAAGGTAGGAGCGCCAACTTTAATATTTTTCATGAGTGGCTTATCTGGATCATGACGAGGGTCATGTCCATAATGAGGAGCTCGATGATTGTCACGATGTTGCCTCTCATTCGGGTAGGTGTCATCTCCATACATAGAAGGTGGTCTAGATAGGGTGTGGGGGTAGGATGCTCTCTAGCTCGCTCAAGTGTGTCCAATCGCTCAGTGGTGTTTCTACGAAGCTCAGCTAGGTCGGCTTGGTTCTCTTTGAGTTGCTGGCTAATATTATTCATTTGGCCTACCAACAAGTCTAAAGTTCTTCCTAGTTGTTCCGGGTCTATGGTTAGACACTTGGGGGTGAAACTAAGTAGTGACATCACCTAAATGCAAGGGTAGACTCTCTAGAATGTCACTAAATGGTGCAATAAATGTTTGTACAGCAACTACAACAAAGTGCAAAGTGTCTCTAGGCAACTAGGGAAGTTGTTATAATGAGGGCAGCACCTAAATACCTAAGAAACAAGCCGCAATACTCAATAAATGAGTGCATAATTTTCTGGACCGCAAACGTAAACGATGATTAAAATGTTTTAAAAGATGCTATGTATGCATAATTAACTAAGCATGATTTATAAAAAGCCTTAGGATGATTTCTAGCATGAAAATCCTACGCTAACCATGCTCTGATACCAGATGATACAAGACTACAATGCTTGCAATGATTTTATTAAGAGCTTGCACAACTTATTGATTAGAGAAATAACAAATAGAACTATTAGCAAATAAAACGATGAATCAAAACATAAGAGCAGTCACTTTTGTTTAGGCTAAGTTGCATATCAAGAGATTTGAATCATCAAAATATAATAGGAAAAATAATATCATAATATCATGCAAATTAGTAGCTTTCAACGAGAATCCCTAGTCTAACAATAAGATTAGAAAAACAATGCACTCAAATCCCTATGTTTACTAAGCTTGGTAGAATTGGGAAAACACGACCCTCATGACTACAATCAAATCATAAGAAAGGATTAGACTCAAGAAATACGAGAAAAGGAAAATTAGAAAATTTTCATCAAGGATCGGTTGCAATCCTCCACTCAAAGATCTCAAGTTGCTCTTCAATAGCTTCAACCAAGGTGTCCAATATGCGTTCTATGTACTCCTCAATCGTATGGTCGATCCTCGGGTTGATGTCGAAGAAGGTTGAATGGAGAATATGCACGAAGCCGTGTTTGTCGTAGGCAAGTCCGTATTCTGTTTCCGGGTCAGCCATCCATGTAGGATTTTGTTATTTTTGAATTGGTGAAGTGCTAATCAGCAAGGGAAATCCTCTCCGAAGGTGGTAAGGTGATTCAGACTGGTTGAAACAGATGGAGAACATGTTGGTCTTCTAAAACAGCAGCTTCGAAACCTCTGGTTGCTGGGAATCTAGGAATAGTTGCAGGAATTTTCTGGCTGCAGTCTTAGAAAGCAGAAAACTCCACGTTGGATGTGGTTTGGGAAGGGGTTTATGGAGGAAAATTAGTACAGGGGTCTTGGGAGGTTTCGGCCAGCAGGGGGGAAGAGGGAGATGGACTCAATTCTAAATTAGAATAAGAGGTTTTAAGAAAGAGTTAAAGAGATAGAGGATAGAGGGGAATCTCGGCCAAAAGAGGTAGAGGATTTTGAATTCTTTCCAAGAGTGCAGCTTGGATTATGGAAAGAATTCCCAGGAGAATCCAAGAAGGGGGCCGGCAGACTAGGAGAGAGGGAGTGGATTTTGGGAATTAAATGAGGTTTCCTATTTCAAATTTAGGAAATAGGAAATATTTAATTAAATCCTTTTTCATTTGAAATTCAAATTGGAGTTAATTAAGAAACTTTCCTAAAATAGATTTAGTAAATTAAGAAAGATTTTGAATTTCAAATCAATTGGATTTGAATTCAAAATATGCTCAATTTTGATTCAATCTAATTTAGGAAATTATGCATTGGGAGACAAGGGAGAAAGAGGGGAAGAGATGGGGCCGGCGGGTGGGAGCTGGCCGTGGGGGATGTGAGGGGGGGTTTATGGTGGGGTGATGAAACCTGTAGGTGGTTGAGGATGGTTTGGTGGCCGGCGACCGGAGGCTTGGGGGTGGCCTTAGACCGGTGGCAAGGTGGGACGGTGGAAGGAGATTTTAATAAAGGTAAGTAACCACGAACCCGGCCATCACCTAGGTTGGTGGGTGATCCAAATTCCCTCTCCTAGGGATCTCTCTCCAAACACTCTCACGTTCTCACAAAGAAATCAAACAAAGAAAATTTAATCATTCATTCATTAACTTACAAAGAAGAACAAGGGGGTTATAAATAGCCTCTTACAATGACTCAAACATAAAGGACGACAATGCCCCTAGGGCTTACATACGACATCCCTTACTAAAAGGGTACAACGGAAAAACTAATAAAGCAAATACAATATGATATCATAAATAAGAAAATACATAAAACAAATAAAAAATACAACGACTCAATTGTGGCCTTAGATTGACGGTCACGTCTCTGCTAAACCTTCCATTATCTGATGCCTCCATAAGATTGTTTTGTTGTAATTCTAAGAACATGTGATCTGTCATTTCTCTCGTTATATATGGCGTCATGTAGTAAGTGGTGAAATGTTAAGTATACTGGCGAAAGTATTAGTTTGCTAATACAACTAAAACTGCCATAGATTTTAGAAATTAAGAAATGATTTGTTGTAATTCAAAGAATCGTTTCTATGGCATGCAATTTAAATTCTTTGTAACACTTGAATCCTTTTATATAAATTTCTCCCATACAATTAAATGATACTTTTTTCTCTTACCTTCTTGCCATTTTAAAAAGTCATCGTGTTTTTAATAATATGCATTTTCAATGATAAAATTCAAAGATTTTTGTATGTTAAAAAAAGGGTTAATAAAATTGATGATAAAACAAGAACAATGCATAAGTAGTTTGTAATGGGATGCGTTTTGGCGAAGTTAAGTGAGGAACAAATGAAAGCGATCAGGACGAGAATATAAGAACAAACTCTATCACCTGGCAACAAGAGATTTGTGCCTGGAGGCATGTTAGTTATATTCAGAAGAAGAATACCTTAATCAGTTTATCCCTATATCACCAGACATCTTTCTTATAATGTACATAATTTAAATAATTCATTTTTAATAGAGTTTTTTCTTAGGATGCAATTTGTGAAAGCATGTCATCATGAATGCGAATATGACTAAAAAGTAAAATATCTCATCTAAATTGTCTATTGCCTTGCATATTTCTAACTTTATCCTTTTTTATGATTTAATCATATATCACCGGCATGATCATATTTATATTTGGCTAATTTAATATCATCAGCTATGATACCCTCTCTTTCCATTGGTGATATTTGTGCTACTAAAGTTACTGGCATTAAGTTGAAGCATGCAACTTCATCGCAGGCTGGAGAAATATATGAGATGCAAGGGCTCTTGTTTTGCTAGCATGGGAGCTGATCAACCTGCTGAAGTAGCGGACAATGCCCCGAAGGATATGGTACTTTATTCCACTCTAAACGTAGGTGTATTATTAGACTACATAATGATGCCTTACATTAAGTGCAAAATGGCTCAATAACTGTTTGAACCAGAGAGACTTTGGGCCTTAGTATTATGGAACCCTCAACTTATGCACTTGAAAATATTTGGTCAGTTGGATTATGCAAATAATTTTGAGAATATACCAGCAGAAAAATGCTGTTCTCATACATCCAATTGGTTGAGGTGAACCTTTTATTAGATGTCAGGATGGTTATTTTAAAATTTATAGGGAGCTATGTCTCTTTATTAGTTATCTTTCAAACTTGTGCCAATTTATTTAGATAATTTAGTTGTTAGAAGGGAATAGTTGCAATAAGCTTGGTATGGATGAAGCTATTTCTTGGAATTTTAATTTTCATCAACATAGTTAAAGCCATGGTAACTTATAGTTTAAGCCATGCTCTGAAATCAATCCAAATCACCTGTTCTGGGTTTTTAGTTGTCTGCAATCGAAGCTAAGTAATTCTATTGGTTGTTTTCCAATATTTTGATTGTTATCTTTTAAATATTCTTTGAGAAAAATTATGATTAAGTAATTGAGGCTGAAACTGAACATTGCCATTAAAGAATCTGTTGAAACTATTGAAATCCAAATTTTCACGATCAGAAGTAATCAAGTTTTAAAACCATTATTTCTTATTGCATTTTGAAAGTTAATTGGAAGTGAGGTCACAAACCCTAGAGTCTAGGATATTTTAGTCCAGGCTAATTGACCATGTTGAGGATTTTATTTCTTTCAATAATTATTTTAAGAACTGCCCTTTTATCTGCTTCTTTAATCTAAGTAACCCATGTCCTCTTCCTTTTTTTTAAATTAACTTTTGCTTGCTTGTAAGGCATTATTCTCTCTTTGTATTTTATAATATCTAAAATTCAGTACTAGTTTTAAAATTAAGAAAGTAAGGATAAGTTGCCTTCAAAGGTGTACCTTTTTATTGGTCTCTGATCACACAATTTAAAATATAATCATCCATTTGCGTCATTTGGTAATTAAAGTACTAAATGCTGAGTTGCAAACTATGACATACCTTCTAAAACAAAATATTTTGTTTATTTACTTGTATGTCATCCCATCATCATCATCATCATCCAAATCCGAAGTAATCCGATGGCTTAGTTTGAAGATTATGATATAGTAACATACAAGCTGCCCAATTAAAGATCTATTCTAGGTCTTTATTCATCTAGGCATGAGATCAATATCAGTTTTAATATTTTTTTTTTACATACTTGCCACTAAATTAATAAAATTGAACTTCCAGGGGCATTAATGATTAAACTGCTGAACTGGAAATTGGTGATAGCTTATTCTCTATTTGGCCTGCAACTAGTTTGTTTCCTTCTTTCTTCTTTGTATATGCTTATATACGCAGACACAAAAAAGGATATATTATTTACTAAATGCATGACTAAATGCATAAATAATTAGCTGTGAAGAATTGTTCGCACATTTCATATGTTACTATAATTTTAAGTTTTTTATATGAAAATATATTGAAAGGAATTTACTTTTAACTATAATGATTGATCTGCCTGGTGAAATCATCAAGCTTTCAAACTATTGAGAAGGATTTACCTTTTGTTATTCTATGATTTTTTCTTTCATGTACATAATCTGCTATCGTTGAGATATTACTCTTGTCATTTTCCTCAAAAAACAAAAAAAATCATCAGGCGATGCTCTTAGAAGTATTTTAAAGAAAACAATGCATATGTTTTTTTTAGTAGTGTTTTCATGTGCAGGTGGGAGCTTTTTTCTTGTGCCAATATTTTCCTTGCGAACTCATTTCTTCACATTATTACTCCACTCTTTCCTGTAATTCAATATTTGTTAGGAGGAAAATGCATGCTTGCCTCCCAAAATTTGACCATTAAAGAAACACCCAGCCTAAAAAAACACCGATGAACCCATTACCAATTCTTTGAGAATTTAATGTAAGTGAAGAATATGAGTTGAAATTTTATTATGATTTTCAATATTTCCGTGGTTATATGGCAAATGAAGTGATTGGGTGTTAATTTTGTTAATATCCAAGTTTCAAAAGTTGTGCAAGAAACTGCCTTTTATCAGTATTAACTTGTGTTTTATTTATTTTGGATTTTCAGTATCCTGGGGCATGTTTATATTCTCAAACAGACTCTATGCTTTCATGTGATGGTTCCCATAAGCAAACCAGGCGACTTTGCCCCTGTGCTTGACAAAGCACCAAGTGGTATATCTCTGTCTATGTTTAAAACTGCCACAAAAATAAATCTAGTGTATTTCAGTTAATTTTGTAAATTTTTTTAAGGTTACAGCTTTATCAGACGTTTTTTTTTTTTCTAAATCCTTATTATTTGAGCAAATATTTGATTTCATTCATATAGTTGACTTTAGCTTTTATGCAAAGCTTTATTTGAGTATCAAATATACGATTGATTATTCTGTGAGGATGTCGAATGTTATTCATAGACCATTAAGAATGCGCCATATCACCCTGTGCTCGGTACCGCTCGGTAATGCTGCTTGGTACCGTTGACGTGGTGCATTCTGGTTGATTTTTTGACGGCGTTCTACGTTTGGTTCTCCATACAGACTAATTTCTCCAAATATACCCCTGTTTTAAGAAAACAAAAAAATGAATCGGTTTGCTATGGAGAAGGAAGTTTCTCCAAATATACCCCTGGCTTTAGCTATAAGAAGTTGGTTATATTCCTATTCCTAATATTGAGAAGAACCTGAAATATTAAAAAAAATAAGCCCTTGCTTCCACTTGGATCTATAAATTGTAAATCGTTCTGTATAATGCTTTCTTCTCAAGTAATTTTGTCTGAAAAATGTCCCAAACGCTCGCATAAAACTAGTAGTCTTATAAATTCACATACTTCACATAATTAAGTTCAAATTTAAGATATCTTAGTTGATAATTAAAGCTCCCAATCAATTAATCAAGATGAGTTGTGTAATCATCATTGTTAAAATTCATCTAAATTTTTCAAGAGCTTTGAGAACTGGTACTAAACATATTAGTTAAATAAACTTTTGCTTGAATTGACTGACACCTCTGCTTGTTTTTAATGCAGCAAAGCTACTTCCAATGAATCATCTGGCAATTAAACAGTCCATGTGGTAGGTAGGCATTGCAATCCTGTGTCCAGATGCTGCTGCTGTAGCATATCTTAGCAAGCAGAAATTATTCTGGGTGGAGTTCGGACGGAAAAATCCTTCAGATTGTGAGTGTAAATAGTGTATAAAAATTTGATACATACTATATACAAATTTATACGCAGTATACACTCTTATGTCTGAATGATTCTTCCTGTCAGTTTGTGCATTAAAGTGTTGTAAAATTTCATTCAGTGAATTAAATAAATGCTTTTTGTAACTCTTTAAAATAATTTTCATTGATTTCTAGTAATTTTTTTTTTTTAGAAAATTTGAATGTATTTCTCCCATTTTCTCTTTTTGGATGTAATATAAATTAAATGTTTTATAATTATTGATAATAGAATTATGTTATTTTAATATTTTTAAGATAAAGTTGAAAATACAGATACATTTAAAATTTTGTGATTTTATTGAGTAAAATATCAAATTGATATTAAATTGAATTTATATGATGAAGGAAATTAGAAAATTTTAAGATCATTAAAATTTAAAAAAATAATAAGTTAATAAAAAAGTAAGGAATTAAAATGGCACATACCTTACTAAAACTATAAAAAATAAATTTTAAGCAATAATTAGAAAGGATTTGGATGAAATTTAAGATCAAATAAATTAACTTTTCTTAAAATAATATCATTGATTGAGATTAATTTTTTTTACACATCTCATCTTAGCCTATTGGTTGAGAGCTTAGGCTTCCAATTAAGATATCTTGGGTTGGAGTCTTTGTGTATGCGTGTGTGTGTAAGTTTGTCTTAAATAGCTTAAATGTCAAAAAAAAAAAAAAAAGATTATTTATTTAAAAAAAGTTATTATAAATATTGTAAATAGATTATTTATTTAAAAAAATAAATTATTGCTATCTTAAAATTATTATACATTAGAAATTCTAGTTGTAAAACCAATTTTGTTTTTAAAAATAATGAAAAAATAGTAAAAAAACAGTACTCAAATAGAACTATAATTAAAATATGAAAAATAAAATAAAGAGAAAGCTACCCAAACAGCCAAAACCCAAAAACAAGAAAGTAGCACCATTAATTATTAAGTAATGGTTATTAGGTTACAGAAAGCAACATAAAACAGCCAATAATGAACTAAACATCAAAGTGAGTAAGAGATAACTTTCATAAACCAAATTATTAAAAGAAAAATAAAGCATTAAAAATATCAAACTATAGCTATCCAAATTCAGTTGATCTGACTCTTTTGGTTCTTCACCTTCTTTCCTTAGCAAACAACTTTTGTATTCTGAAGAAGCTGAAATCTCTCTTAAACATTCAAATTATCATACATAAAAACGTAAAATCCCTCTAAAATTCAAAAGGAGTAATCAGGCTTCAACCTCCTACTACTACTCAAAGCCTTTCCCCTTTCCTTGTCCTTCTCACCATTCTCCTCCCCCTCCTCCTCCTCCTCCTTCCCCTCCCCCTCCACCACCTCCTCTATCTCGAATGCCGGATGAGTGAGAATGCTCCCAAGCAATTGCGTCCCTCGGAGCGCATTTGTGAGCGGCAAATGTCCCTCCGGTGTCTCATCGCCGAGCTCCCAAATGAACTCCCCAGGGAAAGACTTATAGATGAATTGCTCCACCTCGGTCTCCATTCGGCGCATCCACCCTATGTTGATGAAGAATTTGGTGAAATCCCGTCGTGATTTATCCCACAACCTTCGTTGCACGCTATATCCGAAACGCCCTTTGCTGTGGCGGCTCCAGAGATCATCAATGGCTCGGAGGTCATTGGCGGCGATGAATTGCACTTCAGAGAAGAAAACATATCCGCGCTTCTGGGCAGCCTCACCCGCCAAGGCGATGAGGAGACGACGAGTCTCTTCATCGGCCTGGCGGAAGTCAGAGGCAGCAAGGTGGCTGGCAAGGGAGTCGAAAGTGAGGATAGGTGATGAGGTGGTGGTGGAGGAGGAGAGAGTGAGGTTGATGGAGGAAGAGGGGAAATGGTGGTGGAGGCGGTGGCGGCGATGGAGTTGTGGGAGGCGGAGGGAGTGGAGAGAGGTGGTGGCCATTGATGGGGATAAGAAATGAGTGGGAGAGAAAGAGTGAGAGTTTTGTTTGTGGTATAAAGGGGGAGGGGGGAAATGAAGGGGAGGATGGGGTGGATATGGGGCAGCTGGAATGGAGGAATGTGATTGGTGGGCAGAGGGTGAGGATGGGATATTACCAATGCCACGTAGGATTTCAAACAATGGTTTCACATGGCCGCAGTTCATGCTTTGGGAAGGGCATTACTAATTAAAAAAAAAAAAAAAGACTATTTGGCCAAAAAGTTCCTTAAAGAGTTTTCTTAGATTAAATTTTTTTTATCAAAATTTAATTAGGATGTTTTTTCAATAATTTTAAATTTATTTAAAGATATATGAATGATCACTTAATTTTTATATTGCATTTATTTTAAAATTCATGATATATATATATATATATTTTATTTATCATGAGAAAAATTATTATGCTTAAGGATAACAAATATGATAAAAAATGATTATTTGTTCAGTATAAAATATTTTTTTATTTTTTAAATATTTATTTAATATTGTATTTGTGTAGTTGGTAATTATAGATTGTTAAATTCATTTTGGATGAATGGATTTGAATTCATTGATTTTTTTATTAAATTATTTAAAAAGATCACAATCCATTATCTTAATGTAGAGTAAATGACAAGCCATCATACATATCCATTTCAAATATTATTTTTTTAATTTTTTAATGATATTTAAAAGATCTCAAATCTGCTCTATCTCTTTGATTTATACATTCTTCTCAATTATTTTTTTTAAATGATATTTTTTTTCACATGTTAAGAAAATAGGCAATTGAATTTAAGAATAAATTTATATACTTTATGAAATCATTGCTATTTTGGCTATAATTAAATTATGGTTCGTTTGAGATAGCTTCAGAGATTCAAACACGTGTACCGGCGACTAAATCGTAGATCGACGGCTACGATTCAGCACCTTTGTTTTTTTTTTTTTATGCATTTATATTTTATGTTATGTTTGTTTGCTAGTTCCGTTTGTACCCTTTTATTTGAGTTTATGGAAGTTGTAGCCCAAGGGGCATTTGTGTCTTTTCTTTATTTTATTTTAGGCCGATGTATTGAGGCCCCATCTATTGTAAGGAGATGATGATTTGATAATGAAATTTTATGTATTTTTCTTCTTCTTCTTCTTCTTCTTCTTCTTGTGAGTGCACTAGAGAGAAGGGAGAAAGAGCTCAGGGTCAGCAAGTGCAATACCCACCAGTCATTGGAAGAGTCCGTGACTCGTGGTTTCCATCTTCCCTCCCCACCCTTCTCTCCATGCCCGCCGGCCAACAACCACCTTCCCACCGAGCTCCACCATTGCACTCACCCCGATTCAACTCCGACCTTCTAGAAGCACCAAATTCACCTCTCCAACAGGCGGCTCAAACCTCCCCTCCTCACACCCGACGTCATTACCCAAGCCCCCATTGTCGCCGGCCTCCCCATTGGATCCACCTCAATTATGACGATTTCAATCGTCATAATTCCCCTCCTAAATTAGCTCCATGGGAAAAGGAAAGTAATTATCCTTGTTTGAAATTTAAAATTCAAATTTCAAATACTTTCTGTAAAAACCCGCAAAAGCCATTTCAGACTTCGCACGCTTTTCAAAGCGCCGCGACGTACTTTAAGTGAAAAATTCGAAGTTGTCAGATTTCGACGCAAATAATTTTATAAAATGGAGCGTAAAATTCTGATCAATTTGGTATATAAAACTTATATTTAATTCCGTTTTAATTGAGAGTTATGATTTTTAGAAGCTCATAAATACTCAAACTACCCCTAAGCTTTCTAAAGGTCAAATCTACTTAAGTGAGGGCAATTGAGTCTTTTGGCCTACTCCTTTTCTCCCTATTAGGCAAACCGAGACCCCCCTCTTTTCCCCTCATTCGGTCTTTTGCCCAAACCGAGCGGACAAGGAGAAAGGGGGAGCGCACGGGTGAGGCGACGGGAGAAGGTTTCGGGCGGCTCCGGCGGCGGTTTCCGGCGGCCAAGCTTGGGGAAATTTGTAGGGAAGACTAAGGAAAGGCTAAGGTATGGGTTTTGCTTGAGTTTTCTCCTTCTTCCCTTGAGTTTTCTCAATGAAATGAAAATTAGGGTTTTGAGAAAACTTGAGTTTTCTTTAAGATTTCTTTGAGAAAAGTTTAGGGAAGGGTAGTGTGATGTTTCTAAACTCTAATGTGTATTATTTTTATGAAAATATGGATTTTGAAAATTAGGGTTTTTGCTCAAAATTTATCTTCTTGGAAATTGCCTTCACAAAAGATCTTTTTAAGGGTATGGGGAAGTTTTTATGTGAAGATATTATAGGGTTTAAGCAAAAATTTTGGGTTTAGGAATTTAGGGTTTCTCTCTAATGAAGGAATTTTTGATCCTTATGGTTTTTATTAGTGTTTGGGAGGATTTTAGAGGCTACCTTATGGATTTTGTTTGAAATGCAAGGTTTTCTAATTTTGGATTTATTAAATTCCGAAAATTTGATATATCTTATTTATAATGTGAGAGTAGGAAAGGTGTTGCATGTTTAAAGATCTTAGGAATGTTGGCTAAACTATAATCGAGAGAGAATGTGAGGGGCTTTATAGAAAAACCAATGTTTGATGTGTTGGTTGGCTACATTCTTTGCCTAGGTTTTTCTTTTATGGTTTGAGGGAGGAAACTTATGCTTACACCTTATGTTTTGTTAATTGTAGAGTTGTTTTCATAAGAGGAAAGGAGGGCAAGAAGGGATTTTTTTTTGAAGGTTCTCCTTGTGGTGTACAAATTGAGGTAGGTGGGATGAACATTCTTTTAAATGTTAGGTAACTTGTACTTTATTCAATTACATAGAAATATTCAATTTGTTTATGTTAATTATGAACTTTTATGGCTCAATTTTCCTTTGTAAGTTTATGGATACATGAAGTGATTTCAAATGTTTCTCCTATGCAATGCTTAACTCATGTTTGGTTTACACACTCTTGATATATACTTGCTTCACATGATTTCCTTATCTTACATGCAAGAATACATTATGGAAAGTACATGGAGCATTTCATTTAAGATTATTTTAAGTAATAAATGCATGAGTATGTTGATGCGGGAGTATCACAAGGAAAAGGTTGGCTCTTATGAGCTATGGAAAAGGTTGGCTCTCACGAGCTATGGAAAAGGAAGGCTCTTATGAGCTGTGGAAAAGGTTGGTTCTTTTGAACCTATGGAAAAGGAAATGACCAATTTATTGTACCTGATCAGTACAAGTGATACTCCTGAGACGGGTGATATATATATATACGTACTAAATTATATGAATGTTTTTCATGCATTGTCATATGTGATTGAGATTAAATGAGCCTCAATGTTTTAAAAATGAAAGGAAAGAAAGAAAGGAAAGGAAGAAAGGAAATGTAATGAAAGGTTTGAGCATTTGAAAAAAATTGATGTAAAGAAAAACATGTTGTCACTTGAGCATAACTTACTTTAGAATTGATATTTTTTTTCTGTTAATTTTCCCTACGCCAAGCATGTTGTAGTTTTTTTTTTCTCCCTATGTTTAAATGAATTTTTATCCTCACCTATTGAGCTTAAAAACTCACCCTCGTAGTGGGAATATTTTTCAGGAGGATCCAAAAGAGGGGGTTAGATGACTGATCAGCCACCGCGCACCTACCGTCGTAGGGAGACGACGGGTGGCAGGTTCTTTTGTATTTTGATGTTTTGTATAGGAGGATTAGAACTAGAATGCAAAGGAAAGATTATACTTGTAGATCCTCTTTTTGTATGCTTTTGTACATTTAATGTTAAATCCCTTGATTGGTGATTTTTTGAATGAAAGAAAAGAGAAAATTTTATGTTAGGAGATTGTAGTGGCTCTTTCTTTATATTGATGTTTCATTTTGGAGTTATATTAATTGTCTTGTAATGTTTCTTTTATCTTCTTTATGTCTGATCTCTGTTCCCGCCTCGCACTTGCGAGCTAACCGGGCCGGGTCGTGACAGTAGTGGTATCAGAGCAAGGATTTGAGGATATTGATTTTCATAAAAGAGCCGATAGGAAGATCTTATAGGTTAGAATAGGTGTAAGGTGCTTGTGTTATTTAATGCTTAGATTGCTATGTTGCTTCATGTCTCAGGGCTGAGGAACTAGAACTAGATGCCACTGATGGCAACACAGGGGAGGTCAGGAGAGAATTACCATCTGTAGTAGAGCCTCAAGGTAGTAGCATTAATGCTACTTTGGACTCTTTTACCCAAATGATGGCGGCTATGACGGGGATGATAAAGAATACACAGATTCAAGCTGGAGGTAGTGGAAGTGCTCCAATTGACAAGTATTTAAAGTTATTCCAGGACATGAAGCCACCATCATTTGTGGGAGGTGGAGCTATAGAAGCAGAGGACTGGTTAATGGAAGTTGAGAAGATTTTGGAGGGGATGCTATGCCCTCAGGATAGGAGGGTAGCCTTAGCTACTTATGCCTTCAGTGGGGAGGCAAACAGATGGTGGAGAAGACAATTGGAAGAAACTTTTACTGGGAAATCTAGGAGTCAAATCTCATGGGTGGAATTTGTCAAAGTGTTTAGAGATTGGTATGTGTCAATGACTGCTAGGAGAGCAATGCAAGATAAATTCAATAGGCTGGTGTAGGGTGATAAGACTGTTGCAGAGTATGAGGCTGAATTCACGATGCTATCTAGGTATGCCTCTCATCTGATTCCTAATGCAGAAGAGAAATGCCACAGTTTCCTTTGTGGCTTGAGAGATAGCATTAGACAGCCATTGGTTGCTTTTGAGATTGAAGATTACTCTAAATTAGTTGATAAAGCACGGAAGGTTGAGCTTGATTATCAGAGTACTCAAAAGAGGAGAGACTTCCAGAAGAGGAAGTATGAAGATAGATCAAGGCCTGCACAATCTTTTCATTCTGGAAGGCCAAATTGGAAGAAGCCCAAGCCCAACACTTCAGAGAGCAGTACTCAATCTGCTATGTGCAATAAATGTGGAAGGGCTCATAGGGGAGAGTGCCTTTCTGGCACCAATACCTGTTTTTGGTGCCATCAGCCTGGGCACATGGCCAAGTTTTGCCCTACCTTGGGACAGAAGTCTACCCCAGCGGCCAGAACAGGAAACACTTTTCCTCAGAGGACAGCTGGCAGGCCAAGAACTGTAGAGTCTACTGGATCTACCCCATCACAAGGTCAAGCTCGTCCCCCGGTTCAACCAAGAGTTTATGGAATATCACAACTTGAAGCAAAAAACTCTCCTGATGTTATCACAGGTATGGACTTTATTTAATGTTAATGAATCCCTTTATACTGTTTAAGTAAAATAAGCTTTATGTTATGTTACATGCATGATATTTAGGAACGATCCTTGTTTGTAACAAGCCTGTTAAGGTATTGTTTGATACGGGAGCCTCTCATTCTTTCATTTCGGAGAAATTTGTTAAGTCTGTTGGTTTATCTTCCTCACTTATGCTCAAACCCTTATCTGTTATGATGCCCAATGGGAGTCAGTTGGAAACCAACAAAGGGTGTCATGTGGAGTTGATTGTGTGTGATAGAAGTCTTGGTGCAGATCCTATGTTATTGCCCTTGACCGAATTTGTTATGATCCTAGGCATGGATTGGTTGTCTTGTCACTTTGTGACCATAGACTGTAACAAGAAAGAACTCAAATTTTGTATGCCAGGGGAGAAAGAATTTAAATTCGTAGGGGAAAGAGGCATAACTTCTATGATAGTCTCTTCTTTGGTGGCATATAATTTGTTGAGGAAGGGTAATGAAGGTTTTCTAGCCGATGTTAAGGAAGAGAAGAAAGAAGAGAGGAGATTAGAGGAGATACCTGTGGTGCAAGAGTATCCAGAAGTGTTTGCTGATGATTTACCTGGAATGCCTCCAAGCAGGGAGATTGATTTCACCATTGAGCTGGTTAGTGGAGCAAATCCTGTTGCTAAAGCCCCTTATAGGATGGCCATAAAAGAGCTGAAGGAACTGAAAGAACAATTGGAAGAGTTGCTTAATAAAGGATTTATCAGACCTAGCACTTCGCCTTGGGGTGCTCCTGTGCTCTTTGTGAAGAAGAAAGATGGGAGTTTAAGACTTTGCATAGACTACAGGGAATTGAACAAACTAACTGTAAAGAATAAGTACCCTCTTCCGAGAATTGACGACTTGTTTGATCAGTTGGAGGGTGCCTCTGTGTTTTCCAAGATAAACTTGAGATCAGGATACTATCAGCTCAAGGTTAGAGAAGAGGACATAGCAAAGACAGCTTTCAACACTAGATACGGGCATTTTGAGTTTACAGTGATGCCTTTTGGCTTAACGAATGCCCCTGCAGTGTTTATGGATCTCATGAATAGAATCTTTAAGGATTCTTTAGATCTATTCGTGATTGTATTTATAGATGACATACTTGTTTACTCTCCTGATGAAAGGATGCATGCGAATCATTTAAGGTCAGTGTTGTATACTTTGAAGGATAATGATTTGTATGCTAAGTTCTCCAAATGTGAGTTTTGGCTGAAAAGTGTGAACTTTTTGGGTCATGTGATTGGCAATGGAGAGATCTCTGTGGATCAACACAAGGTACACGCTATAGCGGATTGGCCACGACCCACTACTGTGATGGAGATCAGGAGCTTTCTGGGTTTAGCCGGTTATTACAGAAGGTTTGTTGAGGGGTTTTCTCGTATAGCTATGCCCTTATCTAGATTGACTCAAAAGGCAGTGAAGTTTGTATGGACAGATCAATGTGAAGAGGCTTTTCAAAGATTGAAGCAATGTTTAGTGACTGCTCCAGTGCTTACTATTCCTTTAGGGACGGATGGATTTCAGATTTATAGTGATGCCTCTCACAAAGGGCTGGGTTGTGTTTTGATGCAGAACGGAAGGGTCATTGCCTATGCTTCAAGGCAACTGAAGAACCACGAAAGAAACTACCCAACCCATGATTTGGAGTTAGCGGCAGTGGTCTTTGCCCTGAAGATATGGAGACATTACTTGTATGGAGTGAAGTGTGAGGTATTTACTGATCATCAAAGTTTAAAATACATCTTCACTCAGAAAGAGTTGAATTTGAGGCAGAGTAGATGGTTGGAGCTTATCAAGGACTATGACTTAGATATCCAATATCATCCAGGCAAGGCAAATGTTGTAGCAGATGCTTTAAGCAGGAAAACTTCTAGTGCTAGTTGGATGATCACACAACAACATGAATTGATTAGAGACTTGGAGAAGTTAGAGATTTCTGTAGTTCAGCCCAATGATGCAGAGTTTATGGCCTTGAATCAGATGACTGTTCAGTCCACCTTGAAGGATAGGATAAGGGAATCATTGCCTCAAGATGCAGAATTTGAGAAAGTCCTAAGTTTGGTGAAGATTGGTCACGTGGAGGAGTTTGAGCTTGATGAGGATGAGTTACTCCGGTATAGAGGCAGAATTTGCATCCCTGATGGTAGAGATTTGAGGAATGACATTCTTCAGGAAGCACACTATTCAAGTTATACCATTCATCCAGGTAGTAACAAGATGTACCAAGACCTGAAGGGATACTTTTGGTGGCCAGGAATGAAAAGAAGTGTAGCAGAATTTGTGGCTAGATGTACAATTTGTCAGATGGTAAAGGTGGAACATCAAAAGCCAGGAGGTTTATTGCAGCCTTTACCCATACCAGAGTGGAAATGGGAAGACATAGCTATGGATTTTGTGGTTGGATTACCTAGGTCCAGAACTGGTCATGATGCTCTATGGGTGATCATTGATAGATTGACCAAGTCAGCACACTTCTTGCCTATCAAGCAATCTGATGCTGTTGAGAAGTTGGCAAGTATTTATGTTAATGAGATCGTTAGACTTCATGGTGTACCTAGATCAATAGTATCAGATAGAGATGGGAGATTCACTTCTAGATTGTGGAGGAAAGTTCAGGAGACAATGGGCACCAGACTTACTTTCAGTACAGCTTTTCATCCTCAAACAGATGGTCAATCAGAGAGGACTATTCAGACTTTAGAGGATTTACTCAGATTGTGTGTACTTGACTTTTGTGGCAAATGGGAGACACATATTCCATTGATTGAATTTGCTTATAACAATAGCTTCCAAGCAAGTATAGGTATGGCACCATATGAAGCTTTGTATGGAAGGAGGTGTAGAACTCCTTTATGTTGGGCCGAGACAGGAGAAAGAAAGATAGTTGGAGCTGACTTAGTAGATGATGCTACTGAGAAGATAAGGCTGATTCGTGATAGATTGAAGGCTGTTCAAGATAGACAGAAGAAGTACTACGATGCCAAGCATAGATTTGTTGAATTTGATGTTGGAGAGTTTGTATTCCTCAAGGTTAGTCCTATGAAGGGTGTAAAGAGATTTGGCAAAGTTGGGAAGCTAAGTCCAAGGTATGTTGGCCCTTTTGAGATATCAGAGAGAGTTGGCAGTGTGGCCTACAGATTGATTTTGCCATATCACTTGAGTGGAGTACATAATGTATTCCACATTTCTTCTTTGAGGAAGTACATTGCAGATGAAGCCCAGAAGATCGACACTGAAGCAATAGATATCCAACCAGATTTGACTTTTGTAGAGGAGCCTGAAAAGATCATAGATTACGATGTTAAGCAGCTTCGGAGTAGAGAGATTCCTTATGTCAAAGTTATGTGGAAGCATGGAACGGAGAAAGATGCTACTTGGGAGAAGGAATCAGAGATGAGGGAAATCTATCCTCACATATTTGACTAAGGTATGATTTCTTAAGCTTGTCTTAAATTTCGAGGACGAAATTTTTATAAGGGAGGGAGAATTGTAAAAACCCGCAAAAGCCATTTCAGACTTCGCACGCTTTTCAAAGCGCCGCGACGTACTTTAAGTGAAAAATTCGAAGTTGTCAGATTTCGACGCAAATAATTTTATAAAATGGAGCGTAAAATTCTGATCAATTTGGTATATAAAACTTAAATTTAATTCCGTTTTAATTGAGAGTTATGATTTTTAGAAGCTCATAAATACCCAAACTACCTCTAAGCTTTCTAAAGGTCAAATCTACTTAAGTGAGGGCAATTGAGTCTTTTGGCCTACTCCTTTTCTCCCTATTAGGCAAACCGAGACCCCCCTCTTTTCCCCTCATTCGGTCTTTTGCCCAAACCGAGCGGACAAGGAGAAAGGGGGAGCGCACGGGTGAGGCGACGGGAGAAGGTTTCGGGCGGCTCCGGCGGCGGTTTCCGGCGGCCAAGCTTGGGGAAATTTGTAGGGAAGACTAAGGAAAGGCTAAGGTATGGGTTTTGCTTGAGTTTTCTCCTTCTTCCCTTGAGTTTTCTCAATGAAATGAAAATTAGGGTTTTGAGAAAACTTAAGTTTTCTTTAAGATTTCTTTGAGAAAAGTTTAGGGAAGGGTAGTGTGATGTTTCTAAACCCTAATGTGTATTATTTTTATGAAAATATGGATTTTGAAAATTAGGGTTTTTGCTCAAAATTTATCTTCTTGGAAATTGCCTTCACAAAAGATCTTTTTAAGGGTATGGGGAAGTTTTTATGTGAAGATATTATAGGGTTTAAGCAAAAATTTTGGGTTTAGGAATTTAGGGTTTCTCTCTAATGAAAGAATTTTTGATCCTTATGGTTTTTATTAGTGTTTGGGAGGATTTTAGAGGCTACCTTATGGATTTTGTTTGAAATGCAAGGTTTTCTAATTTTGGATTTATTAAATTCCGAAAATTTGATATATCTTATTTATAATGTGAGAGTAGGAAAGGTGTTGCATGTTTAAAGATCTTAGGAATGTTGGCTAAACTATAATCGAGAGAGAATGTGAGGGGCTTTATAGAAAAACCAATGTTTGATGTGTTGGTTGGCTACATTCTTTGCCTAGGTTTTTCTTTTATGGTTTGAGGGAGGAAACTTATGCTTACACCTTATGTTTTGTTAATTGTAGAGTTGTTTTCATAAGAGGAAAGGAGGGCAAGAAGGGATTTTTTTTTGAAGGTTCTCCTTGTGGTGTACAAATTGAGGTAGGTGGGATGAACATTCTTTTAAATGTTAGGTAACTTGTACTTTATTCAATTACATAGAAATGTTCAATTTGTTTATGTTAATTATGAACTTTTATGGCTCAATTTTCCTTTGTAAGTTTATGGATACATGAAGTGATTTCAAATGTTTCTCCTATGCAATGCTTAACTCATGTTTGGTTTACACACTCTTGATATACACTTGCTTCACATGATTTCCTTATCTTACATGCAAGAATACATTATGGAAAGTACATGGAGCATTTCATTTAAGATTATTTTAAGTAATAAATGCATGAGTATGTTGATGCGGGAGTATCACAAGGAAAAGGTTGGCTCTTATGAGCTATGGAAAAGGTTGGCTCTCACGAGCTATGGAAAAGGAAGGCTCTTATGAGCTGTGGAAAAGGTTGGTTCTTTTGAACCTATGGAAAAGGAAATGGCCAATTTATTGTACCTGATCAGTACAAGTGATACTCCTGAGACGGGTGATATATATATATATACGTACTAAATTATATGAATGTTTTTCATGCATTGTCATATGTGATTGAGATTAAATGAGCCTCAATGTTTTAAAAATGAAAGGAAAGAAAGAAAGGAAAGAAAGAAAGGAAAGGAAGAAAGGAAATGTAATGAAAGGTTTGAGCATTTGAAAGAAATTGATGTAAAGAAAAACATGTTGTCACTTGAGCATAACTTACTTTAGAATTGATATTTTTTTTCTGTTAATTTTCCCTACGCCAAGCATGTTGTAGTTTTTTTTTTCTCCCTATGTTTAAATGAATTTTTATCCTCACCTATTGAGCTTAAAAACTCACCCTCGTAGTGGGAATATTTTTCAGGAGGATCCAAAAGAGGGGGTTAGATGACTGATCAGCCACCGCGCACCTACCGTCGTAGGGAGACGACGGGTGGCAGGTTCTTTTGTATTTTGATGTTTTGTATAGGAGGATTAGAACTAGAATGCAAAGGAAAGATTATACTTGTAGATCCTCTTTTTGTATGCTTTTGTACATTTAATGTTAAATCCCTTGATTGGTGATTTTTTGAATGAAAGAAAAGAGAAAATTTTATGTTAGGAGATTGTAGTGGCTCTTTCTTTATATTGATGTTTCATTTTGGAGTTATATTAATTGTCTTGTAATGTTTCTTTTATCTTCTTTATGTCCGATCTCTGTTCCCGCCTCGCACTTGCGAGCTAACCGGGCCGGGTCGTGACACTTTCCTTATTTGTCAATCTTAATTATGAAAGTATTTAGTCATGAGTTCAATTTAAATTCAAATAAATTGGATTTATTACTATCTTTCCTAATTCACAAACCCTGTTCAGAAACTCCCAAAATCTCTCCCTAATCTCTCTCTCTCCCCTCATGAAGTCGTCAAGCCCATTAATGGGTATTACCCATTAAATGTCAATTAAATGCTTTAGTTGGATTTAAATTCAATTCCCTCCAAAATCACTTAAATTTAAATTAATTTCAGAATTTCTAAACCTTCCTCTCCCCTCTCTCTATGGCCGGCCACCCATTGCCCTCCTTCCTTAATTAAGAGCTTAATTCAAGGCTCCAAATTAAGCTCCATTAATTCCCACTTTCCCTCCTAACGCCTAAATTTCAAAATTTGAAATTATGAGAGCCCAACTCTAATTAAGGAAATCTGAAATTAATTTCAGATTTCCTCTCCTAGCCTAATCGAAGCTCCTCATTCAAGCCGCCCCTTTCCCCTTCTCCCTACCTTAGTTGCTCCCCTTCCCTTGCATCCCCACTCTTGGGAAAACCTAATTGCTCATGAAACTTGAAGCCAAGAGAAGAAGATGACCTCCTCTCCCAACCTCATCGTCATCAGTGCATGACCGATCTTGAGGTCGATCACGATTTCGCCTACAACGCCCTAAGGGAAATCAACATTCTCCGCTTCCCTTTCTACGAGCCCGATTGGGAGCACGATGAATCGGTGAAAGACTACGTCAATCGCATCATCTACTATTTAGCAGAGACGATTGATCTTCAAAAACACAAAACACCTTGGTTAATCATTGGTCACCCACCCGCTCCCTCCACCGCCGGCTAATTCTCCATCAACGAAGGTCTTCGACCCCATCTTCCTAGTGGTAATATCCTTCCTCGTATGGTTCGTCTTTCTCCGCTAAAGCCTAAGAGTGGTTGAGTGAGAAGGTACTCAAGGTGAACATCTCGTTATTAAGTGTTGGATTATGTTATGAGCTTGTAACATTTACTTTTATCTTTGAATTTTGATTGAATTATTTGGTTAATCTCAAGAGCACTCATTTGCCTAAGAAGCCCACTAGTTTGAATTCTAAGATCTTTCTTTATTGCAAGCAATAATTTTACATTAGCAAGTTTTAAATCAATTGATTTTTTTTAATTTCTCAAGTAACTCCAACATGTTTCATATCATCTTGGTATCAGAGCATGGTAGGCATATGTAACACATGCTAGAAAACATCCTAGGAGTCTACCTATCTACCCATATGTTTGTTTGCACGCATTTCATCATCTAGATATTTTATTCTAGTAAATTTGTTTGCTATCCACTCATTTTCTGCACAATCTAGTGGCATTTAAGCGAACCTAACTTAGTGCTTAGGTGCTAACTTCCCTCTAGACATTTCTCTCATCACTTGGAATAATAAATCTAGTGTTGTAGGTTGCTGTCCGCATCACTCATGCACTCGTTTAGTGGACTTTTAGGCTAGGAACCTTAGCATTTAGGTGCTGCCCTTGACCTGATACCCTTCCTAGTCACCTAGACTATTTTATCCACTAATGGGGTTTGCTGTCCACATCTTTAGTGCACCTTCTAGTGACAATTTGGAGAGTCTAATTTCGCTTTAGGTGTTATCCCCTATCTAGATTCATCCCTAAGTGTTTCTAAGCGCTTCTCAATGGACCCGATAGGACTTCAAAAGAAGTTAGATGACATCGTTAACCTAGTGGGCTCTATGACTAGAATTATGACGGAGAAACCTGTTGACTCTCCCTACTCTAAGTACGTGCCCCATTCGATCAATCCTGGTAGTCAGAAGATGTCCCACTCGGCTTATCAACCTAGATCTGAGCCTAAGCCTCAACGACCTCACTTAGAGTCACCTTACCGTTTACCCACCTTTGATGGTTCCTCCCTTACTACTTTAGGGAATGGGTTAGACAACTAGAGAATTATTTTGAATCACATCATATCCTTGAGTCCCACCAGGTTAGCATCGCTAAGTCTTACCTAAAAGGTCAGGCTCTTCAATTCTGGATGAGGTTGGAAGATCATAAAGAATCTCACGACGAGTATCATACTTTTAATTGGAAAGACATGAGGCGAGAACTTAACTTAAAATATCTAACCTCTACCCGTGACTAACCATATGGTTTTAAGTTTAGGTCACCCCATATTCATCATACCTTTGAGTGTTGCACTTTCAAGACCCCTACCCCTAGTAACTGTCATCTAGAGCACCACCATACCTCTTTTGGTGGAACAAACTGTGAACATTATTGTGATCGAGACTACCCATCCTTTAGTAACATTAGGGTTGATGTCCCACCCTATAGGTCTTCACTTAGCCTTGATGACCGACCTTCTATTGGGTCTTCTGTTGGATTGATCCCATATGACTCCCCACTTGGATCAACTTCTAGCCATCCCAGTCAACCTTTAGCCTCTCCAGTCCTTGACCATGCAAGTGCAAGTTTAATAAAGAAATGCATTAAAAAGAAAAGGTCCCCTTAACCTTTGACTGAGTGCATCCATTTCGTGGATGCTAATGATATCACTGATAACGAAGAATTTTTTTAGGATGAAACTGAAGTGATTGAATCTGACTCCCGGCATGAATTAAATCCTGATCTAGGAAAGTTAGAACCTTTAAATGTTGACACCTTAACCCACCCTGATCCTAGTCTACTCAAGGATACCTCTTTGGATAAAGTCTGCTTGGATGATATTAATTTAATCTCGAAAGGAGCTAAGCTGCCCATGAACACATTGAGATTAAATTAAGAGGGTTTCTATTTAATCGTATCTCCTACTGGGATGACTCTGAATAATTCTGATTTAATTTTGAATTCTAATGGCGACATGGATAGCTTCGAATTGGAATTGAGTAAATTGAATTTGCTACCTGAATTAGACCCCGACTTAGTTTACCCCGAATCCATTGATCTTAGGGTTATAACCAAACCTGATTATAGTAATGATAGTAATATGAGTCTGAAAGTTTCTGATCCCGATTTGAACAATGAGCCTCCTTGTTTTATTGGAGTCTATTTTTGGAGCTGCTCATTTAGATTTATATTTAGCTGAGTGTGTTTTCCCTAATTTGACTTACCTCACCATTCCTTGTATCGACTTTAATGTTAGAGAGAGCAGTAGCTCATACCTTCCTGAGGCCTCTCTAACTGTTGTGCCCACATATGTCCTGGGAACTCTACCCCATCTTTTGAGTCTCATACCTGCTGGTAACTCTTTTGGCTATCTCATTATGGTTGTGAGTCAGGACCCATCATCTTATCTTGTTCCTGATTCATTTGTTTTACCTGCTATATCCTTATCCTTCCCTGTTAAGAATCATCTCTCTCCTATTTGGATGAATTTGCTAGATTACACTATTGCCCCTAGGAGACTGCCTACGACCCTAACTGAAACTACCTATAGAAATGCCTGGTAGCTAAGGATGTCTTTATTGCTCCCCATACACCAGTTCCCTTAGACCTGAACACTTTAGATCCCCTCATTTCGTGAATCTTCCATCTTTATTCCATCCATGTGTGTTTGTGTGCCTATTTCATGTCGAAATTGTCTCTATTTAAAACTTTGGTGTGAGCTCATGTTTTTTTGTCATTCATCATGCACACCGAATCTGTAGCATTAGCATTTGCATCTTACCTATAGGAGTTACACAAAGAAATTAAAAAGAAGATTGAACAAAATAATGATAATTATAAACTTATTGCTATTCATAAAAGAAGATTTAAAAGAATTTGAAGTTGGAGACTTTGTGATTGTGCGAATCCGTCTGGAGTGTTTTCCTTCCGGATCCGCAAAGAAGTTGCATGCAAGAAGCACCAGACCTTTCAAGATAATTTCCAAGATAAATAGTAATGCTTATGTGCTAGACCTTCCCTAAAGGTTGTAACATTAATCCTACATTTAATATAGAAGATATAGTAACCTTCGAGGGACCAGAGTATAGCCCCAATAATCCACTTGCCAATGAGCTTTGTGTGACCCCACATGGTGAAATCTCGAGCCTACCTCCACTCCCCAATTTACCTCACTTACCCTATGCGGAGAAGATCGAAGCCATATTAGATGATGAGATCATTTCCATGAAAGAAGGGGGACGTCGAAGATACTTAGTTCACTGGAAAGGGACCTCGGCGACAGAGGATATGTGGGTTAACCGAGAGGAGCTGCAGAGTCTAGATCCCGACCTCCTAAAGTTTTATGAGAGCTCTAGGGACCCTCACTTGACGGGGTCGAGTTTTCTCCCACATGTGGAGAATGATGAGGACATCATTAGAAGATTCAAACACGAGTACCGGCGACTAAATCGTAGATCGACGGCTACGATTCAACACCTATATTTATTTTATGCATTTATATTTTATTTTATGTTTGTTTGTTATTTTCGTTTGTACCCTTTTATTTGAGTCTATGGGAGTTGTAGCCCAAGGGGCATTTATGTCTTTTCTTTCTTTTATTTCAGACCTATATATTGAGGCCCCATCTATTGTAAGCAGATGTTGATTTGATAATGAAATTGTTTGTGTTTCTTCTTCTTCTTCTTCTTCTTCTTGTGAGTGCACTAGAGAGAAGGGAGAGAGCTCAAGGTGAGCAAGTGCAATACCCACCAGTCATTGGAATAATTCGTGACTTGTGGTTTCCATCTTCCCTCCCCACCATCCTCTCCATACCCGCCGGCCAACAACCACCTTCCCACCGAGCTCCACCATTGCACTCACCCCGATTCAAATCCGACCTTCTAGAGGCACCAAATTCCCCTCTCCAACAGGCGGCTCAAACCTCCCCTCCTCACACCCGACGTCATTCCCCAAGCCCCCAATTGCCGCCGGCCTCCCCATTGGATCCACCTCAATTATGACGACTTCAATCGTCATAATTCTCCTCCTAAATTAGCTCCATGGGAAAAGGAAAGTAATTAGCATTGTTTGAAATTTGAAATTCAAATTTCAAATACTTTCCTTATATGTCAATCTTAATTAGGAAAGTATTTAGTCATGAGTACAATTTAAATTCAAGTAAACTGGATTTATTACTATCTTTCCTAATTCACAAACCTTGTTCAGAAACTCCCAAAAATCTCTCCCTAATCCCTCTCTCCCCTCATAAAGCCGTCGACCCCATTAATGTGTATTACCCATTAAATGTCAATTAAACCTAAGCCTTAGTTGGATTTGAATTCAAATTTTCAAATTCAATTCCCTCCAAAATCACTTAAATCTAAATTAATTTCAGAATTTCTAAAACTTCCTCTCCCCTCTTTCTATGGCCGGCCACCCATTGCCCTCCTTCATTAATTAGGAGCTTAATTTAAGGCTCCAAATTAAGCCTCATTAATTCCAACTTTCCTTCCTAACGCCTAAATTTCAAAATTTGAAATTATGAGAGCCCAACTCAAATTAAGGAAATCTGAAATTAATTTCAAATTTCCTCTCCTAGCTTAATCCAAGCTCCTCATTCAAGCCGCCCCTTCCCCTTCTCCCTACCTTGGTTGCTCTCCTTCTCTTGCATCCCCACTCTTGGGAAAACCTAGTTGCTCATGAAACTTGAAGCTAAGACAAGAAGACGACCTCCTCTCCCAACCTCATCGTCATCGGTCCATGGCCGATCTTGAGGTCGATCACGATTTCGCCTACAACGCCCTAGGGGAAATTGACATACTCCGCTCCCCTTTCTACGAGCCCGACTGAGAGTACGACGAATCGGTGGAAGACTACGTCAATCGCATCATCTACCGTTTAGTGGAGTTGATCTTCAAAAACCCAAAACACCTTGGCTAATCATCGGTCACCCACCGTTCCCTCCACCGCCGGCTACTTCTCCATCAACGAAGGTCTTCGGCCCCGTCTTCCTAGTGGTAATATCCCTCCTCGTATGATTCGTCTTTCTCTTCTAAAACCTAAGAGTGGTTGAGTGAGAAGGTACTCAAGGTGAATCTCTCGTTATTAAGTGTTGGATTATATTATGAGCTTGTAACATTTACTTTTATCTTTGATTTTTTATTGAATTGTTTGATTAATCTCAAGAGCACTCCTTTGCCTAAGCAAGCCGATTAGTTGAAGTCTAGAATCTTTCTTTGTTGCAAGCAATAATTTTACATTAGCAAGTTTAAAATCAATTGATTTTTTTTTTAAATTTCTTAAGTAACTCCAACATGTTTTATATCAGCTTTTGATCATTATTGTTTTCCTACTTTTAAAAAAATTTGTACTAAAAAATAACTTTATAAAGCAGTAAAAAAATAATCACAAATGAAGCCTATATTTAGAACCAAACCATTATCTTTACATGATTTAAACGGAGCAAATCAACTTGACAAATTTGTTTGAAATAAGATCTAAACATATACTTATTAGATGCTTAAAACTTGTGTAGGCATGGTGCGTATTAATATCTTAGATTTATACAAAAATCCCATATATATGAAAATACAGATAGAAGTTGTGAGAAATGTGAATTTTTTTATATGAAAAATCCAAAAGAAGAAAAAACTATGAGTGTGACACTTGCAATAGTCCACTATATAATCAAATACATAAGAGTCCACTCTTGTCCACAAGTGAAGATGAAGTGATAATAATTATTTGATTCCTATTGTAGGGATTACAGAAACTGGGTGCCCCACCCATAAACGAAAAATTAAAATCCATCAACAAGATTAGATGTTAATGGCTAGGCAATAATAATCGGATGGCGGAAGTCTGATGATTCTGACAATGATGACTAATGCTAACTATTATGAGCATTTGTCGAAAAATGCAACAAAATCTTTAGCTTTCTCAATCCTCGAACCCCTTTCACATGGAGAATGAGGCCTTGTTTATAATTTTCATAAATCCTTTACAATCCTTGCAAGTTACAATCTCATCTCACTAAATCATCATAGAAGAGAAACTCATAGTCCAACAGCTCAACATATGATCAGAGAATACACCCCCAAAACAATAAAACACAAAGGTCTGAGAAAATTTCAGAAGAGCTATTCTCATAAAATCATAGATACTTACACTTCACAATCCAAACACTTACTCAGAAGTTATGCTGCAAGAACAACTCTTCATGAGGAGAGGCTGGTCCTATCTCTTCCTCCAAGCATCTCAGACTTTTCCCTTCTGCATTCTTCACAGCCTCCACATCTCCTTCTGAAACCGACGATTTTCGCCTCTGCGAAGAGGTCACACTTGGAAATGTAATCCATGAAGGAGCTCTGTATTCGATTCTCTGATCTTCGGCATCGATCATATCGGTCTCTGAGTATGACTGCGCCGAAGATCTTTGCGACGCCTTCTTGTGCAATCTACTGCTTCCCAACACAACTTCAGTAGGCAATATTGGTTGATCATTGCATGGGCTTCCCATCAAAAGAGCAAGAGCTCTTTCTAATGCAGTAGTCACCTTATCCATTGATGGCCTATCCTTTCCCCTCATTCTCACACATTTACAAGCAATGGTAGCAATTTTCTTCAAAGCTTCCTCCTCAGCTGGAAGTTTCAGAACTGGATCGAGTATTGCTGTGATATTCTCAGCTTTGATCAGAGGAACAGCCCATTCTACTATGTTACCTTCTTCAAAACGCATGTCAATGGCTTTTCGGCCGCTGAGAATTTCCAAGAGGAGAACACCAAAGCTATAAACATCAGATTTGGTGGTAAGGTAATGAAGCCTGTAGTACTCAGGGTCTAAGTAGCCAAGCGTTCCAGCAGGAAGTTCAGACAAAGGAGTGCTGCAATCAGTTGGGCAGAGAAGTGAAAGACCAAAATCTGAGACTCGAGCATTGTGTTCTTCATCGATTAAAATGTTTGAAGATTTGATATCTCTGTGAATGACTGGGGGGCAGGCATAGCCATGCAAGTATTCAATTCCTCTTGCAGCTTGGACAGCAATGGTGACCCTTTTAACCCAATCTAATCTCTCCTTCAAGCTTGGTTCATTTCCATGAAGATGCTGATACAAAGAACCATGAGCCATGAATTCATAAACAAGAAGCCTTTCGCCGCCTTCCTCGCAGTAGCCTAGCAAGTTCAGTAAATGCGCGTGGTTCAGCCTCGAGAGCAAGTCGAGTTCAGTGTGAAATTCTTTGGAGTTTTTCTTCAGATCTGAAGCTCTTATAGCTCTCTTTACTGCAACAATTGTTCCATCTTTCAAAACTCCTTTGAAAACACAGGAAAAACTTCCTTTTCCAACTTGGGATTCTTCACTGAATCCACCTGTGGCCTTCTCTAATTCCTCAAAAGTGAACATCTGAGCACGATGAATCTTCAGCTCCTCCAGATCAGGTTGGATCTTCACCAACTCCTTGTGGAAAGAACAAGATCGATTCTTTACAGTTTTCAGTTCATTTGCCCCACATTTACATCTTTGTAATTTATATCGAACATAGAGGCAAGCCACTAAAGACACTGAGCTCACCAACACCACTCCAAAGACCAATTCTGAGATAAAGATTGGCAATTGAAGAGAAGACATATTTTGAGTAGTGGATTTCTTCTGCAAGCAGAATGATGAGCATTCAGCAGAAACACAATTTGTGCAATTGAACTCGCATCTTCGATCCAAAGTAGCATTGCAGGAGCTTAACAGATAAGTCTCCTCAGGACAGTCATTACTACATGGCAAGCAAACTCTAGAGTTCACTGGCCTGCAGAACTTGTAAGGCAAGTTCAGATGGATAAACTCAAAGAATCCGGGGCCGCAAGGATTTGAATCACATATCCCAGGTGAAGCTGCCATCGGTATAGACCAAGGACCATCTGTTCCCCAGCAGAGCGGAGCAAGCGAAGAATCTGCAAGAACACCACAAGTGAAATAATCTCCAGCAGCAATTTCATACAATTTTGTGTTTTTCGGCGGCGGAACACTGCTCTTAAGCCAAAATCCCCAGCAAGTAACCTCATGATCCACACTCTTAATCCCACAGGCATGAAATCTTCCTCCCACAACTGAAAGCATTGGATCAACAGGCGCCAAATCAACATCTTCTTGCACTGCTAAGCTCTTCCCCCAACAAAAAACCCGAGAATTCTCCAATATCCCACAAACATGATAGCCTCCAGCTGAAATGGATCTAAACCTCAAATTCTGCGGAGTTAGACTGATAATGTTGCTTCCTGTCTCATCCCCCCAGCAGAATGCAGTTCTATTCCGAACAAGTATGCCACAATTGAATAAAGATCCAGCTGTTATGGATGTAACTTCGCCGTTGAACTTCAAAGAGGCAGTCATGTTATAACCCCAGCAATCAATCAATGAAATGCTGGTTTGAAATCTTCTGTGCTGTTTACGAATGCCGCAGAGATGGTGATCACCTGCACTAATCTCTGAGTAAGCAGCGCCTTCTTCCATTGGCTGAGGAACTCCCATCTCTACATAGAAGTTGTTTCCCCAACAATAAGGCTGGTTTGTATCCAAGAGAAGCCCACAGGCAAAGCTATCACCAGCTGTGAGTGAAAGCATAGGAAGCCTTGAGGGGGCGCCATATACAATAGAAGCATCAGTGCCAAAGCAGCGTACAAGATGAGAGCCATCAGGGACCAGAGCGCAAAAGACTGGGCCATTCTCACCGTAGGAGACAGCAATGGAGGACATTGAGCCGAGGGCTGAGACTCCTACGGTTACATACGCAGCTGAGAGCAAAAAGGTCAGAGCTTGAGTGAAGACTCTGCTTCTTGTTGATCCCATTGTAAAGACCAGAAGAATGGAATTATCTCCAAGAAGAAATTTTTCGGTTCTTTCTTCTTTCTTCCTCTATGTTATCATGGGTTGCAGGGCATTATCCATAACTTCGTAATCAAATTTTCTTTATCACTGAGCTGGTACTATAGAAAGGAAGAAAAGATGAAGAGCCCATACCAGGAAGAGGGAACTGGTCAAAAACTAAAAGACTCATCTTTTTCTTCAAGCTACTCGGTTCCCAGCTGCAAAGAAGCCATCTTTTTCCTTGTTCTGAGCTGCAAAGGGCATGGCTTCACGAAGACCGCAGAGAGAGAGAGGGAGGGAGGGAGAGGAGAGAGGGTCATTGATGAGCATTAATTGCAGTTCCCGGTTATTGGTGAGGACTGTAAATGAGAAATAAATACGTGATGCTTTATGCCTGGATGGCTGGATCTCCGCACAGTTCTCCAAAAATTTGAATTTCTATCAACAACTTTACTGCTACTTTCTTTTTTTTATATAAATTTTTTCTTCCAAAGTTTTTTTTTAACCAAGAATTCTCCATCAAGATTCAGCTCATTAAACCAGCAACTAATTATGTTTAATCATAAATCATTATTACAACTATCTTTATAACCCGTGTTCTTCATGATAGCCTTAGAGCAATGTTCACTCCCCGAGAAGCTATACAAGATAACAAGATTTTAATTAGAGCTTACACTATTTAAACAGTGTGATCATATTTATTTCAAATAAAAGCTTATTATTTCTCTCTCAATTTTATATGATTATTTAAGGCAAATAAATCTCAAATTTTTCTCTTTTTTTAATGGAAATTTCTTAAGTTTAAAGAGTAAAAAATATTTCTTAAAGGAAACTACATTTTGATTCATGTGCGTATCACCAAAACTTTATTTTATTTATATATTTAATATCTTAACAAGAAATAAAGAGTATATTCATGCATTTTTATTTTTATTTGACTATATTTTTAAAAGTTGGGTGAATATATTATAAATAGAAACAGTTGAATATTAATTTATGTATAAGATTGTGTTACATAAAATGATCTCTCTTATAAATTCAATGTTTATAAATAATATTAAATTAGTTAATTAATATGAAAAATATTCACAACATTAAAATTAAAAATCATTTAAAATGATAGTTCTCTTTTAATTTATATTCAAATAGTTCATCCCGATCAAAATTTTGATGGAATCTAAACATAGTAAAGTAAGTTATTAATCATGATCCAACTAAGTACTTAGCCAATCTTCAAGATGCATGAGAGGAACCACAAACTCACCTTCTAACCAAGGCTATTCACCCACATAGCTTAGCTACTAATTTAAGTACTCATTAAAATGACTAGAGTTTTCATCAGAAGAACTCATCAAGGATAATTAACTTCAACTCAACATTTGACAGTTGTTGTGATGTGCCAAAAACAAATCTTGAAAAAAAAAATCTATTTTATTAGTTTAATTAATCAAATAAATCAACAAAAACTTCAAAACAATAAATCTGTATAGCTAGTGAAAATAACTAACAATTACATGCCTCAAAATATTGCACTTGATACATCATCAAAAAATATTTGGATCGGGCACAAATCTCGAGGCAAAAATCAAATTGGAAACCTCAAAAATTAAAATTGGGGCCATCCAAACTCTGATTTCAGCAAACTTACAGTCAAACTGAGCGTCTCGGAATTACAAACCCAACGACACCAAATTTGAATCAATTCGAGCCCAGATCGGTCCAAATCAAGGGCCAGAGATAATTACAAAGAAAAGAAACGATGTTGAAAGGTTCTAATCACAATTAGGTTTACCAAATGGTTTCGAAACATGACATGCTTATAATTGAATCGAGCGGCTCGACGAGACGAATCCAACGAGCCTAAGATCACTAGATTATAATATTAATTAAATGTTCAAAAGCCCAATAAACGATCCATAATCAAGGGATTCAACATTATCCATCCATCCATCCAAATCACTCCCAAAATACCCTTGAACTTCCATTTATTTACAAGCTATGTTACTCTAAAAAATTTATAAATAAAGCCCCCATTTCTCATGAAAAGGGACACCCAAGCCAAAGGAAACAAAAGAAATATTGGAGATCGTTCTTGCCCTCTTGCTCCTCCTCGACCATTGCCCGGAGTTCCGTCGAACCACCACCTGACATCCGGTGTTCCGGCGGACCAGCACCTAACGCCGGAGTTCTGCTAAACCACCACCTAACGCTAGAGTTCCGTCGGACTACCACCTGGCGCCAGGAGTTCTGCCAAACCACCACCTGAAGCCAAGAGTTCTGCCGGACTGCCACCTAACGCCGGAGTTTCATCGGATTGCCACTTGATGCCGGAGTTTCACTGGACTACCACCTGATGCTGGAAGTTCCGTCGAACCACCACCTGACGTTTGGAGTTCCGTTGGACCACCACCTGATCCCGGAGTTCTAACAAACTACCACATGATGCTGGAGTTCTGCCCGACCACTATTTGTCACCCAGACTTCCACCGAACCACAGCTTGATGCCAAACTTTTGTCGGACCACCACCTAACGCCAGACTTCCACCATATCACTGACTAACGTTGGGACTTCAGCCGAACCACTAACTAATGGCCAGAATTTCACCAAACCACCAAGTGACATTGGACTTTCATCCCCGTTTCTTAGTAGACTATAACTTTACGGTTGACATTTGTAATCAGATCGCCCTCAAGGACGAGTCAGCATACTATACTCAACTCAAATTCTAGTGAATCATTTTCAACTATGCTAGGCACTATGCTTTTTTCGTCTTCCAGGGTTTTCCACAAAAAATTTTGTGTTCTGTATGTATGAGCTGAATATTCACGACCCGACCCGACCCGAGACGGATGTACCGGGCTGCGAACACTCTGGCTTTGGATTTGCTTCACATAGAATTACACAGACACACAAACACAGAGCTGTCTCAGCAACAAAACATATCTTTTCTTTTCCTCATTCTACAAATACAGCATGCAATAGTTTGACACTGTATGTGAGAAATCCAATCCCACTATCTTAAGTATTGTTTCAATGGCCGATAGGCGTAACAATAGTATCTTGGGAGCATCCCGCTCTATCACCCATCAATCTAAAAATCAGTCTATGAATCATGGACACCCAGTATCTGCCTCTTTTTATCTTGGAGGGCAAAATGATATCAGAGAAGAAACTTCAGGACTTTCTCTAGAAGAATGTATATGAAAGATTGAGGAATCTCAAAATTAGTTCCTTTAACTTCTGTGAGAGATTCGACAATTGGCACTAGCACAACAAGAGGAGATTCTTCTCCCTCGAGATCCACTACTAGCTAAAGATATTCAACCTGAACATCTTCATATGGAGATTCCTCTCCCTCCACCAAGGATGCTTCAAGTTCAGATTGGCAACCTAGTATTCCTTCGGAAGTCCCCGAGGACTTAGCCCAACAACACATTGCTTAGCTCACTCGCAAAGCCTTACGACATGAAATACAAAGATTGGTCTGAGAAGAATTCTCCGTGGGAGGTGTAAGATAATCTCATCATCACTAGGATTTCCAAGAGTCATCACCCCTAAACCATTCTTCAACACCCAATTTTGGTAGGATTCAAACTACCGAGTATTAATTCCTATGACAAAGCATCCAACCCGTACGAGCATATCGATCACTATAGGACCATCATGCATATCTAGTGAGGGATAACTTCCAGCTGGAATAATTCTCACTTTTGTCAAAATTGGCCAAAGTGCTCATTGAACAATTTATCTCTAATTAAATAATTGCTAATGATTCTTCTCTCCTCTCTAGGATTTGCTAGAATGAAGGAGAATCGCTTAAGGAGCATTTCTAATGATTTTTCACGGAGGCTCGATAAATTTTAAGAGTAGATCCTGAATTATTAAGAGAAGTTGTCCTTGAAGGTCTCCGTCTAGGGCTTTTTTATTCAATACTTTTATGATATACAAAACATTCATATACCGACCTCATCCATCATATAGAGGCACAAATATAAGCAGATAAAGCTATAAATGCTTACAAGAAGCAATTTGAGCAAACTTCTGTAAAGCATAGAAAATGCCCCTACAATGGAGAACTCATTCTCGCAATGAAAGAAAAATCTTCCTCCTAGACCCCCTATACCACGATGCAAGTTTTGGCAAGAAGAAAAGTATATACCACTCAATGCCCCTCGAAAAAATATGTTGATGTCCGTATTCATGGACACATTGTTGAAGCTTGCAGATAACTCAAGGATGAGATTAAGAGACTAATATGATAGGAATATCTCCAGTAATTCATCAAAAACCCACTTGCTAGAGATGAAGTTGATCCCAATAGGGGGGGGGGGGGGTAAAATCAACAATAATAAAGAAAACTGTTGAATAATATTCAAATGGTTTGTGATATTAAATGACCTTGCAATTTGTGCATTTGTGTTAATAATACTACTCGTCTTCTTTTATCATGTCTCTTTAGGGTGTCACTCTTATCTCTAGATTTTTTTTCAAGTTAAATATTGTGTTGTCCACGTATAAATATCTTATGTGTTTAGCATGGTGTAACTCACTATAGGAAAAACACAATTTTTCAACAGTCATTTTCGTTAGAAAACTGGCTAAAATATATTGAAAATTAGCATTTTCAGCGGATTTCCAACAGAAATTATTTCGACGATAAAACGCACGTCGGATAAGCCCTTCCAGCATTAAATAATGCGTCAGAAATATTTCTAGCAGATTTTCAGCGTAAAATTCATCAGAAATATATTTATGGCGGATTATTTTATGCCTGAAAATAAAATAATTTTTTTTTTTGTCAACCCGGGCAGCCTGCTATCCCCCAAGCTAGCCCACCCCCCTCTAGCTAACTCTAAAATGGATAAAAAATGATAATAAAAATCAATGACAAATCTAATCTTTTTACCTTTGATTCAAGAAATACGAAATCTTTATTGCTTCTTGATTACTAGATGATCAATCCCAGGAGGATTCGATCTGACATCTTCCACACAGATTTATTAAGTATAACTACCTGAGTTTATATAAGTAGTCAAGCGTAAATTGATGCTAAAAGAATTATCTATATGAGAAATGGAAACAAAGCACCAATTGAGGATATTGGCTTATATAAATTATATTTAGAATGCAATTGAACATTTGATTTATTTGATACTTTTTATGTATCATCATTTAGAGTGAATTTAATTTTTATTTATTGTCTAGACAAATTACTCTTATTCATTTGAAAATGAAAATTTTTGTCTCTTTTAATATTCAAATGTTATTGATATTTATTCTTTAATTGATAATCTATAAAAAAATGGATATTTCTAGCTTACATATTAACGAAATATTGTAGACAAGTACTTTTGGTACAAAGCAAACATTAACTATTGAGAATTATTTCATTTTTTGGCATAACATTTAGGGTATATTTCTAAATAAAGAATTGAAAATATTATTGTGTTAGATAAAGCTTTTAATTCTCTTAAATTTTAATATTTTAAAATGTATATTAAATGTATTGAGGAAAATAATAAATATTAATAAAATAGGTGACAACTTGAGTTTAAGCATTTTGAAATTAATATATATTGATATTTGTGATCCTATAGCTTCTTTAATTTAAAAATTTTAAATATTTGGAATCAATAAATCTTATAGCTTCTTGGAATGGTTAATTGTGTTTTATTACTTTCATAGATAAATATTCTTAGTATATGTACTTATGATTATTGCATGGAAGTCTAAATCATTAGGAATATTTATGATCATTAAATTAAAGTTGAAAATCAATTTTGTAAGAAAAATAAAATATTAAATTTGACCACGAAAGTGAATACTATGATAGATATGATGAATTAGATGAATAATGTACAAACCATTTGCAAAGTATTTAGCATAATAGACATTAGTCATTAATACACAAACTCTAATTCAAAATGGTATAGCTAAGATATGAAGTTAAAACCTAAAGAATTTGGTTAAAAATATGATAAGTCATTCTTCTTTATCAAAATCATTTTGGGGAAAGATGTTAAAGACTATAATTTATATCCTAAAGAGAATTCTAAGCAAAATAATAGTTAAAATCCATATGATTCATGAAGAGAAAAGAAGCCTAGAATATACATATTCATGTCTAAAGATGTCCAACTGGGGTTGGAACATATATATCTAATGAAAGAAAATCATACTCAAAACTATAAGTTACTATTTTGTTGATGCTCAAAAAAATCAAGAGGCTTTAAGTTTTATAATTCCTCATTTACGTCCTTTTTTGAGACAGGCAACGCTATGTTTATTAAGAGTGAATACAATAGGAGTGATATAACATTATTAGGGATTTTAATTTTAAAGATGATTATATTACTATTCATATATTTATGACTAAAAAGATTCAATTAATTATGCATGTCACTTAAGTTGCAAATCCAAATAATTAAAATGCTCTTAAGTTATTTCCTACTCATACTAAGGAATCACAACAACCTCAAATTCAAGTGCCATTGAGAAGATCTACTAGGGGGAGAATAATTTTGATTAATTATAACATGTATATCCAAGAATATGAGTTTGATATAAGATTGGAAGATGATCCAATCTCTTTTGGTCAAGTAAAACTATGTGGTAACTCCCAAAAATGGATAGAGCCCATAGAAGATGACATGAAATTAATGAAAGACAATAACTTTTGGGATATGATTGGTAGAACTTAAAGAGCGAAGATAATTAGCTCTAAATGAATTTGTAAGATCAAATATGATTCGAAAGGCAATGTCGAAAAGTATAAAGCATGTCTAGTCTTTAAAGGTTTCAATAAAAAAAATGAATTGATTATAGAGAGCACTTATTTAAGTTTCATCAAAAGACTTTTTCAGAGTTAGAATAGTACTTATAGCTCGTCTAAATAAAATTTTATTAATATAAAATTTCTTGTTATGAAAAAAAGAGTTCATAGTTATTAAATATGTATCAAATATATTAGTCCAAATTTTATTGTTTTAAATCCACTAATAACATATCCATAAAGTATTTCATGAGCATGAAGCTCATATAAGTGTGATTTGTCTTGATGATATTTTAGTATAATAGAAGTTTTTTTTTAACATGCAATTATTATAAAATATATTTTTTGATCAACTTAAAGTACTATTATTATCTTATTTATTGGAAACTATAGAGTATAATTACCTTTTTTTCATTTACAAATTAGCATAAAATATCGAAAAAATATCTATACCTTTTTTTTTTAAAGTTATAACATATGACTAGTTAGAAATAGACATTCTATGATATTACATTACATGAAATTTTCATAAAAATTCTTACATGATCTATGTAATTAATCACATAATATAGTGACCATTGATGAGTATTTTTTATGAAGAAATGAAACATTTTGATATTATATCGATTATGAGATGTTAATCATTTTTTTTTTTGTATGGACACAATTATAACTTTGGAACATTATTTATAAAAAAATTGCATATGTATACAATAATATTATTTTGTTGATGATGTGATAAGACATGTTATAAGACTAATTGAGCCAAGGTTGTAATGGTAGGCATTAATGCTTTGTAATATGCAATTAATTTAGCAATATATAAATTAATTTTTTTTTTTTTATATTTACTTATATAATACTCAAATTTACTAATATTAATATATCAAAAATAAAACATATATCTTTATATATATATATATATAATTTTCAAATATTAAATATGACAATACAAAAGGATTTTATGATTGGTATGTAATTACTCCGTTAACCTACGCGGCTTCCTAACGGCTAGTTCAAGTAGCGGTTACGAGCGTGGTCAACTAATTTTAAACTCCAGCCCCTGCCGTTCTTCTCTCCTCGCCACTCACTCCTCTCATCCACAACTGTCATTCCCTTCTTTCCTCCTCGTTATCAACCGTCCTCTCCACCTCCCCTCCCTCATTTCCTCGCCCTGCCAATCGAATCTCCATCTTCTTCCCCACCCCTCGCCGTCTCCTCCATGGACGCGGCTGAACTCAAACGCGTCTTCCAACTATTCGACCGCAACGGCGATGGCCGAATCACCAAAAAAGAACTCAGCGACTCTCTCCACAACCTCAGGATCCACATTCCGGACGACGAGCTCCAGTCCATGATCGACAATATCGATGTCAATGGCGACGGTTGCATTGATATCGACGAGTTCGGGGTGCTCTATCAGAACATAATGGACGAGCAACGCGGCGACGAAGACGAGGAGGAAGACATGAGAGAGGCTTTCAATGTCTTCGATCAGAATGGCGATGGTTTCATCACGGTGGATGAGCTAAGGTCTGTTCTCTCCTCGCTTGGGTTGAAACAGGGGAGAACCGTGGAGGATTGCCGGAAAATGATTAAGAAGGTTGATGTGGATGGAGATGGGAAGGTTAATTATAAGGAATTTAAACAGATGATGAAAGGAGGCGGCTTCGCCGCCTTGACGTGATCAGATTTGTATTGGCTTTGGCATTGGTGAGGGCCTGAGAGGGGCGATGAGCTGATGCCCTAGGTTAGTGAACAAAAAAGAAAAAAAAAATGGTAGGATTTATATATTTATATATTTAAATATCTACTGGTTTTTTTTTTATGTATTTATATATTTAATATCTAAATTTTTATATTTTTTTTTACATTTCAAATATAATTAAAAAAAAATATTTGCTATATTTTTGTGTTTTGAAATATAACAGAATTATTTAATCAGAAATTATAATTTTGTTTTAATTATTTGTTTTTTTTTTTTAATTTTGATGTAAAAACAAATTAGGTTCCCCTTTTTTATTTTACATTAAAAATTGATTCAGTGTATCTTTTTGCATTTTTACATTACTAGCAGAAATTATATATTTTCTTTGGATAAATAATGAATCTGAATATTATTTTGTAGCACAAATTAAGTATGCTATAATTATTGTGATAGTTTTTTTTATTGCTTCCTAAATTAATTTTTAGTACAAAATTTAATTTTTGTGCTGAAAAGTTGATTTAAGAAGCAATAAAAAAGTCGACCCAAACGAAGCCAAATATTCTCTATTTTTATTTTGATCTTTTGTTTTATATTTCTCTTTGAAGTTCTTTTAAAACAAAAAATAATTATTTTTTATTAAAAAAACAACCTATATTTAATTAAGCTTCTGATTAGAGATTTCATTAATTATTTAAAACTTAATTAAGATTTTATTTTATTTAATTAGGTTTGTTTTGCATTTTTGTTAAGAATAACTGAATCTGGAAACTTGGAGATTTCACAAAAAAAAAAAAAAAAAAAAAAAAAAAAAAAAAAAAAAACCAGTTGATCCCTTATAGGCTTATTATACACATCATTTATTATAGGCAGTTGTGCTATGAAGGATTCCATGTTCTCATAGAACATACAAAGCAGATCATTTGCAGACTTGCATGTTCATGAATATTATAATCATAAAGAAAGTTGAAATGTTTAGTGTTTCTAAATAAAGAATGTTGAGTATTGAGGTATTTTTTGTTCGTGAGGTAAGGTGCGTAAGCCTTAAAATTAGAAATTTGCATAAAGTCAAAACGAGGATATAATTTGCTAGGGTTAAGTTTTGTTAATTTAGAATAATTCATTTATTTCTGGCTGTTAAATGTTAATATTTATTTAATCATTTAATATGTAAGAATAAGTTTTGTTAAAGCAAGTCGAATAGTAGCATACGTGTCAAAGGAGACGAAGGACCTACCTACTTAATTGATCAAGCACATTTAAGGGGAGAAGAATGCCTATTGTTAAAGCGAGCAAACTACCATCGTCGTATATTTTGATCCAACAGGAAGAACATCGTCAAATGTTCCTGACTTCCGATCCAACAAGGAACATCGTCAACCTATCCTAATTTTTGATCGACCATGGAACATCGTTGAAGAAGGCGAAGAAGCTTTTAGTGACTCCTTTAACACTACCTTACGGGCAATGCATCAGATGAAGTTAAACATCAAGAATGATTTTATTTCAAGGCAAGGCAGGCCTCTGTATATTTGAGGCGTACACATCACAATTAGGGTTTGAAGTGTTTGCCTCGATGCATTATAGGATCGAATTGTGCTGAGGCGCGCCTTTCATTACGCAATTTCAAACAATGATATTTCTTATATGTTAAGGAGTTGCTCTAGATCTATTTTTATTATATTTAATTTGTATTTTAGATACTTTTAATTTCTTTTTTTAAATAAATTAAATTATTTTTAGAAATGCTCAAGAATAACTTATATGTTTTTTTTTTAATATTTTACTCTTCTTAAAATGAAATAAGCTCAGTCATAACTATTGCCGCCGACAACCGGTCTTTATTGACCGTCATTAACCACTTCTATACTATTCAATAAAAATAAAATAACACTTATTTAAAAAATTAAATATATTTATAAATAAAATAAATATAAAATTAAAATAAAAAGTGATCAAAAAAATTCTTGAGAGTTCAGGAATTTTTTTATTAGGGCCAATTTATGAATATTTAATGAATCTATCAATTGATTTGATGTAATGAGGTAATTAGATATTGATATTAATTGCTTATATTTAGCACCTCCAAATATGACTGTTCCCTATTTATTTATAATAAGAACTATGCAAATATATTTTTTAAAGATATGTTGATCATCTCAATATCATTAGAAATAATCACAGCTCTATAAGTTAGTTCTTCTACACTCTCTTTTCTATGTTTTCGATTCCTCGAGATTTTGTTGATTTTTGTTTAATAATCTAAGATGTCATGCAAGAAGATCATATATGTGTTTGCTTTTGTAAGTTGAATTGATTAAATTGCTTTTGCTTGTGTTGATTCAGTGATATATATATCGATGTATTTCTGTTGATTAATTATTAATACTATTATTGTATGTCAGAAATTTATGATAATAGAGAGGTGGAAAGTTTAACCTCTTACCTTTATACGAAGATCTAATGCGCAGAAGGGAGTTAAAAGAGTCATATGAGTTTTTAAGTGGAAAGACCATAATGGGAAAATCATAGGATCTAACTAAGCTGACATGATTTTGTGGATGTTTGTTATTAGTTACAAATGATGGCTTTCCCAATTATTAAAAACATTGTTGATACAATCTAGTAAACATACAATACAAAAGTAAACACCGGTGTCGATGATGTGCATCAAATTTTTAGGCAATAGTCTGCATCAATGTTACTAGTATTTGTGGGCAACAAAATAAGAGGAGGATTGATAGTGGTGTGTAGATTTTTGGTAAGATTAATGACTAGAAGATGTTATAGATCTTCGGTTTGATATTTAGAAAAGTGTTCTAGAGTTTATGGTGGAATGATGAGGGGTCTAGAGATGTATATTAGTATAAATGTCAAGATTAGTCTAGTTTGGATTGATTTGGCAGATCATTTTAGAGTGACATTTATAAGAGATAAATGAATATAAAAGACGGTGAAATGTAAGCTTTGGATGTGAACTTATGATGCGGAGTTGATGGTAAAGTTTGGTGGAGTTTAAGAAGATATTGAAGTACTATAGAGAATAAAAATAGGTCCAAGTCTTCCCTTTTTGAGTTGATGGCTATATGAAAGTGTTTAAAAAAGTTTTATGAATTTAGTTAATGGTTTTAGAGGATGCTTATAAAGTGGAGAAAGAGTTGTGAATAGTTTAAAGTAGGTGTTTAGAAGTAACATAGAAGAAATAAAGATAATAACCTAATCTCACCGAAGAAAATGCACACACTTGAAGCTACGAAGCACCAATCAAATCTCTATGTAAATATTTAATTCAAATACTAAAATTTGCAATGCTACTAAGCCCATTTTTATAGGCATTACAAGTCTAACCTTTGGAGGGAAAAACAATGAGGGAAAGATGGGATTTTGTAATTAGGTATTTTCTTTAATCTTTTCCTTGAGCTTTGGTTTTATCTCCTTCAATAAGGCTTTTAGTTTTATTATCTTCATCCATATGATTTGTTATAATAACTAGTTGTGGGGTCAAAATCTCTAAGTTAGTATGACTCAAGTATATATCATTACTAGATGATTTACTCTTTCAATGAACTAAAAGAATATACTCAACTTCCATATCAATTGATGCTTCCTCAATGATGGTATAATTGATCTCCAAAACTAAGGGATTTTATAAGTAAGGAATTATGTCTCCTATTAAAGGGTTAGACTTAATAAGTGGAGGTTTGCTAACTCCATCTTATAATAAAATATATTTAATATTAATAATATGGTAGATTAATATACCAGCAGTTAAACAAAGATGATAATAATTATATCCAATTTTTTAAAGAATTTTGAATGGGCCATAAGCCATTGTATGTATTTTCTTAAACTTAGATGTTTGGTAATGCTTAGGATTGTTGACTTCATTTCTATATGAGATCACTATGATCTACCTGAGTTATTTTTTTGTGACCTAATGATTGGAAGATGCCCACTTATCAATCACATAGGTCTCAATCAAATCTCAATCCAACTCTTAATCAAATCCCATTCCATCTTCAAATATAACATTCAGTCAAGTTTTCATACTTCTAAGCTCCAGTTCGACCTTCAACCAACTTTCAATCAACCTTCAAATCATATCCAATCAATTTCAATCATTCATTTGACTTTAATTGATGTGGATAATTCAAACTCAACCATTATAGTCCAAAATATAATAAAAACCCAAGATTCCAAACAAAACCTTAGGGTTAAGGACCTAGGTCTTGAAACCCTTTATGGGTGATTTTTCTTTCACCTTGAAACCCAGTCAACTGACCTTTAATTTAGGGTCTATCAATTACATATTATTTAGATATGTCTCTAAAATCAACCCACCAAATTTGACCTCATTTTGAGGCTCCTAACCCCAAAAACTAGGGCTGCAAGCGAACCAAACGTTCGACGAGCTACTCGTTGTTCGGTTCGATTAAAGCTCGTTTGTGATCGTTTAATTAACTAAACAAACAAACTTGAACAATATTTTAAATGCTCGATTCTTAAATAAACAAACTTGAACACTAATGCGTTCGGCTCATTTATGTTCGCGAACAACATCATTTGAAGTTCGTGAACAAGCTCGACATTAAGCTCGATAAAAGCTTGATTCGTGTTCGATTTTGAACTCGTGAATAAACTCAATAAAAATAATTAATATTTGACTATAGAATTAATAAATATAAATAATCATTACCTTTGTTACATAGATAATTGCTTTTATTATAAATGTGTTTGTTCATAGATATGTTCATGAACGTGTTTGTTTGATAGTTAAAAAAACTCGTTAAATATGTTCGCGAACAAGCTCGATAAGCACTAAACGAACGAACATGAACTGAACATGAACCGAACATGAACACTCATTAATTTAAATGAACCAAACATGAACACAAACAATAAAGCTCGAACAAACATGAACCAAACTTGAACAAGCTGATATTAAATGAACACAAACATGAACACTCACATACTCGGCTCGGCTCGGTTCGTTTGCAGCCCTACCAAAAACTGAATTGATTCCCAAAGGTTGCAAAACTTTCAAATATTTATAGCCCATGCCACTGGACTTGCCACATAGTATAATTTGACATTGGGACTCTCCCCAAAGCTTCTAACCACATCCATTACATTTTTTATGACTTTTTGATCAATAATTCATAGTGTGTTGGACATAGTTTGACCCAGTATTGACTAAGGGTCAAAATAACTAAAATACACTTTAAGGGTATTTTTTGTCTTTTCCCCAAAATTTAATATGGCCTAGACATATCAACCTTAAAAACCTATCCCAATAGATTATAAATATCATTAGGAACGCATTGAACCCAAAATCACCTTTTGGTTTGACTTGGTTAACCAAAATGCCCTTTAAGGGTTCAAATGGTCATTTCCAATCAAATGAATTCCTTTTGACTTGAAATCTCTTCCATTGAGTTCATATGATCAACTTGAACTCAATGGACCTAACCCTTGACCCTAGGTCAACTTGGATGACCAAATTAACTAAGTTTAACCAAATACACATATACCTTTATCCCATTCAAACCCTTTGATCAAGGCCTTGCCAAGCCTACCCAAACTCATTGGATGACCCATTAGGTATCTAGGGACATCCCCTTGAGATCCCAAGACTTGGGCCAACTTGGGTTAGCCATTTAGCTTGACCCAAGTGCCCAAAGAGAGGTTTCTCTTGAGCCAAAATCCACTCTAAGCCAAATTGGATCAAACCAATGGTGGCATTGGGTCCCCTATAACCCAACACACCTTCCCTATTTAAACCAGCCCTTGGGTTAACTTGGGTTGGGAATTAGGCTAACCAAAAGTGCTCAAAATCACTATGGGTTGAGCCATTTATCAAACTAGACCTCATCAAACAAATTCAATACCTCCATTAGCCTACCATAGACAAAACACACCTACCCTAGTCAGCCCCACCCTTGGGTTGACTTGGGTCAACCTCTAGGCTAGCTCAAAGTGGTAAAAAACCACTTTACCCCGAGCCATCTTTCTCCATAGACCAAACCAGACCCAATTGACACTTTCATTGGGTGCCCCTTAATCCAATGCATCTTACCCATTAATCCCATAACTTAGCTTGACTAGGGTCTGACCTAAATGGACCCAAATCTTTCTAGAAATGTGTCAACCAGAGCCATAATAGGGAATTAGGCCATCTGATGGCCAATTTAATTCAGGGTTAGGTTCACCATGATCCAACCTACCTCCCCCATCAAGCTCAGTTCATAACCCAACCCAGGTTGCACTCAAATGGACCCAAACCATATAGGTTTGAGTCAACCCAAATCCATTTATTCAATTGGGCTACCTCTTGCCAGATTGAGCTCATCCTTGAGCTCACCCAGTCCCTAATAAGATTTCTACCTAAATATGACCTAGCTAGTGGCCGGAGGCAGACAGAGCAAATGGGAGATGCTTCCGGTGGTCCCCTCCATCTCGAGCCTTGTATAAGGCTTCCTAGTGACTTAGTAGTCCATTTAATTTAGGCTCACAGACCTTTGGGAGGATGTCCCTTCCCACCAGGAAGTCGTATGGTCATCCATCAACACCATCCTCGTCATCCATGGGCATGAGAGTCATTCTAATAGGGCACTTCCACCCAGACCTCCCTATATTTGATTCGAGCATTTTGAAATCATTCCCCAAAGCTTCACAAGTCTTCCTCTTTTGATCCCTAGCTTCCTGGTCTCTTCCAGCAGTTCGTTCGAGCGAACTTCGGTGAAACCTCTCCACCCTCCGCTCAAAGTCATACTTTTGGTGATCCTTCAGTCAAGATGCCTGAAGGAGAACTACTGACCTTTATCTTCTGAAGCTTCTTGATAGACGAAAAAACTCATTTGTTGGGGCTTTTTGCATGGTGAGAACCCTTTCCTGAGCTCCTAGCTTGGTAGTGGTGGTCAAGTGTGAAGTAATCTGTCGACAATTCATATTAGATCCCATGATTTGGGAGTCCATTTAATCGTATACATTTGATTGATGATCCAACAGATACGATTAATTTTGCATTTACATAGTCAATGTTAATGATTGGCTACCCAATCAGAGCGTGCCCGTGTGTAAAGGGGCTATTGACTGTGTAAATCTGATTTAATTAAATCTAAAAGTCATGGGAAATTTAAAAAATTAATACCTCCCAATCCACTTGACCAATTTAAGTAATCTTAGACTCACTAGAAAGATCTCAGGGAGATCTTTAAAAGCCCTATGGTCTTAGGGCTTAATCATGCATGTAACTTAGTCAATTACAGTAACTATCCTAGGGGCAGTTTAGATATTTCTTTTAGAATTAAACTCATCACAACTTGAGAATTTGGGGGATTTAATTCGGGCATGTCTCATTCCATGAATATAATTTGCTAGGACTCATTCAATGAATAAAATTTATAAATTTAGGATAACTCAGTTTTATTGGTAGTTAAATGTTAATATTTATTTAATCATTTAATATGTAAGAATAAGTTTTGTTAACGCAAGTCGAATAGTAGCATACGAGTCAACAGAGGCGAAGGACCTACCTACTTGATCGACTAAGCACATTTAAGTGGAGAAGAATGCCTACTGTTGCAGCGAGCAAATTCCCGTCGTTGTTACTTTGGGTATAACATAAATAACATCGTCAAATGTTCTTGACTTCCGATCCAACAAGGTACGTCGTTGATCTATCTTGATTTTTGATCGACCATTGAACGTCATTGAAGAAGGCAAAGAAGCTTTTAGTGACTCGTTTAACACTCTACCTTACGGGCAGTGCACTAGACGAAGTTGAACAACAAGAATGATTTTATTTCGAGGGGAACACCTCACATAAGTGAGGTGAGGCACCCCTCAAAGCACGCCTCTGTAAATTGAGACATACATATCACAATTCGGGTTCGAAGCGTTTGCCTCAACGCTTTATAGGATCGAATTGCGTTGAGACGCGACTCTCATTGTACAATTTTAAACAATGGTATTTCTTATATGTTAAGGGGTTGCTTGAGAACTCTTTTTAAATATATTTAATTTGTATTTTAGATACTTTAATTTCTATTTTTAAAATAAATTATATTATTTTTAAAAATGCTCAAGAAGAACTTTTAGGTTTTATTTTTTTTAATATTTTAGTTTTCTTAAAATGAAAATCAGCTCAGTCATAACTATCACCGCCGACAACTGATCACCATTCATCGTCATTAACCACTTATGCATTATTCAATAAAAATAAAATAAAACTTATTTAAAATATCAAATATATTTTTATTTAAACTAAAATATAAATAAAATATATTTAAAATTAAAATAAAAAAGGTGATAAAATTTTTTTTGAGAGTTCGGGAATTTTTTTAATTAGGGCCAGCATAGTCTTTGAGATCATATTTATTTATTAAAATTTAATGAATCCATCAATTGATTTGATGTAATGAAGTAATTAGATATTGACATTAATTGCTCATATTTAACAGCTCTAAATGACTCTTCCCTATTTATTTATAATATCTAATAAGAACTGATTTTTATTTATTTTTCATTATATTATTACTTAGGTAATTTTTAGTCTTTATTATAAGGGTTTTTAGATAATTGCCCATCCTAAAAATGTTAAAATACTATGATCTTTAAGCAATTGCCCCCAATATAATTAAATACATTGTGCATATATGTTATTGTTAGAGAATAATGAACCAAATACAAAGAGAAATAGTAAATCAAAATTTGTTCCAGGGCCGCGGAAACCCTCGCAGGGGAGAACCCCGTCAGGGGGTGCTACCCCCTCGGACCCCCGACATATATGCGAAAGTTACTTGTAAGTTTGTCCCCCTTGAAAATTATGGCTGATTTCGCCCCTGATCTCATTATCATTAGAAATAATCACAGCTCTATAAGTTAGTTTTTCAACACTCTCTTTTCTATGTTTTGTTAATTTTTGTTTAATAATCTAAGATGTCATGCAAGAAGATCTTATATGTGATTTCTTTCGTAAGTTGAATTAATTAAATTTCTTCTGCTTATGTTGATTCAGTGATATATATGGATCTTTTTATGTTGATTAACAAATACTAGTATTGTTGTATGTTGGAAATTTTACAATGATAGAGAGAATTTTAAAGTCTTATCTTTATATGAAGATCTAATGCACAGAGAGGAGTTAAAAAGTCACATGTATTTTTAAGTGGAAAGGTCATAATGGGAAAAATCATATGGCCTAACTAAGCTAAAATGATTTTTGTGAATGTTTGTTATTAGTTATAAAGGATGGCTTTCCCAATTATTGAAAATGTTGTTGATATAATTTGGTAGAAATATAATACGCAAGTCAACATTAGTGTAAATGGTGTGCATCAGCCTTATAGACAATATTGTGCATCAATGTTGCTAGTATTTGTGGGCAATAAAGTAAGAGGATCATCCTGATAGTGAAGGGTAGCTTTTTGATGAGATTAATGGCTAGAAAATGCTATATATCTTATGTTTGATATTTAGAAAAATGTTCTAGAGTTTATGGTGGAATGATGAGGGGTCTAGAGAGGTATATTAGTAGAAATGTCAAGAATAGTCTAATTTGGGCTGATTCGGGTTGATTTGGAAGAACATTTTAGAGTGACCTTTATATGAGATAAATGATTATAAACGATGGTGAAAGGTAAGCTTTGGATGTGAAGTTATGATCTGGAGTTGATGGTAGAGTTTGGTGGAGTTTAAAAAGACATTGAAGTATATATAATAAGAATAGATCTAAGTCTTCTCTGTTTTAGTTGATGTCTATATGAGAGTGTTTACATGAGTATTATGAATTTAGTTGTTGGTTTATTGGTTTTAGAGGTTGCTTATAAAGTGTAGAAAGAGTTGTGAATAGTTTAGAGTAGGTGTTTAAGAGAATTTATAAGTAATATAGAAGAAATAAATATAATACCTAATATCATTGAAGAAAATGCACACACTTGAAGCTACAAATATTTTGTTCCAATACTAAAATCTCCATATAAATATTTTGTTCCAATACTAAAATTTATAATGCTTATAAGCCCAATTTTTAGAAATTATAAGTATAACCTTTTGAGTAAAAAATAAAAAAAGGGAGGGAAAGGAGGGCTTTTGTAATTGGGCATTTTCTTTAATCTTTTCCTTGAGCTTAGGTTTTATCTCTTACAATAAGGCTTTTAATTTTATGATCTTCATCCACATGATTTGTTACATCTACTAGTTGTGGGGTCAAAATCTCTAAGTCGGTATGAGTTAGCCACACATCATTTCTAGATGATTTACTCTTTCAATAAACTAAAAGATGATACTCAACAACTAGATCAATTGGTGCTTCCTCAATGATGATATAATCGATCTCCAAAACTAAGGGATTTTATAAGTAAGGAATTATGTCTCATATTAAAGAGTCATACTTAATAAGTGTAGGTTTGCTAACTCAATCATATGATAAAGTATCTTCAATATTAATAATATAATGGATTAATATATCAATAATTAAATCAAGATGATAAGTATTATATCCAATTTTTTTAAGAATTTTGAATGGGCCATAAGCCATGGCATATATTTTCTTAAACTTAGATTTTTGGCAACACTCAGGATAAATATTAATTAAAATATAATTACTTCTTCAAATTTTTTATTGATAGATTAAAATTTATCCAAGAAGCATATTTATCATTACATGAAGTTATTTTTTGTTTTATGTTATCATATTATCTTTGAAAGTCCTTAGCAAATGTGAATATGGAATAAAAATATATATGAGAGAGGAGATTGATTACATCAATCAGTCGCTTGGGATTTGAACATATACTATTTCAAAAAAATGAAGCTTTGATTATGCTAGAAATAATACCATTATATGTCAATTAAGATGTACGCAAATGTAAGTCCTAATTTCATAGGCCTTTTTCCTATAAGGCTTCTTAGTAAATTATCTAATATTTGATTTATAACTTCAATTTGTCCACCAATTAAAGAATGAAAAGCATATGAGAACTTCAATTAGGTACTAAATAATTTTCATAAAGTCTTCCTAAAGTATAAAACAACCTAATCTCATGATCAGTGATAACGGTAGAAGGAAAGTCATTTAGACACACAATTTTCTATTGCAGTCTAGGATCCTTAGTCTGTGATTTTGACAATTAAAAATATTATTGACTGAATTGTTACCTTTTTCATTGAATATTTTAGATATTTTTTTCCATGAGCACTAACATTCTAGGTAAAACATATACTGCTCAAGGGAACTGGAAGTTCAAGACTGGGTAGAATAAGAATATCAAGTAAACAAAGTTTGTACTTTTATTTTTCTTTATTTTTTATTTCTTGAGTCTAGCCACATAAAAGTGTATGCAATTAGGTGATCGCGCACACACACATAGGGGGAATGAGAAAATATTAAAGTTAATTTTTTTTTTAATAATCGCACTATACGACTTATAATCATATTATATGATTAGTTGTATAAAGAATTGGATTAACAACTAATTGAACAATTAGTTTTTGTGAACTAATCATATTTTACGATCTGGATCGTGCTATATTATTCGTTACGATTTGAAAATCCTAGTTGTCGAATAGATTAAGTAAGATATTCAAATTTTGATTTTTAAACTAATCTTACTATACAATCTGATTCATACTATACATAAATTTGAATTCTTACTTAAATTAACCTCCATAATTAGTCAATCAAATCATGGTTTAATTAATGATAGCATATCACATTTTATATTCTTGATCGTATCGTATAATTTCAAGAGATGAAATTTAGTCATCCCAAAGATCGTACCAAAAAAAATCATGATTTTTGAACTAATTGTATTGTACGATATTCATATTGTATTGGACGGCCTACTTGAAATCAACTAATTACCGTATTGTACGATGATAATTGTACGGGATGATTGATAGAGATGATTTCTAATTATCCTAGGAATCATCCTGTAAGCAAATAAATTGTACTGGATGATCTTTGGATCGTACTATATGATGTGTTTAAAAAGTTGAATAGTTCGTTTGAACAATTGCTTACATCGTACTGGACGAACTTAGTTTTTTAACTAATCTTACTGAATGAAGTCCAATCATATTGTAAGAATAGTAATGACCAACTTTAGTTTTAAGGGTTTCTTGAAATCCAATACTTAAGCAATGTTTGGAGAATCTCTTTATGATAAGAGAGGATTGTGTAACTACTGAAGATATTATAAGAAAGAAGCTATTAAAAAAATTAGGGTTTGAGAGGAAAGAGAATATGAGGTTAAGCGTGAGGGAGGAGTGTGAGAGGATTACACAGTTGCTCCGGACTAGCTACACCCTTACTCCTCTTGTGGCCTTGTTGAGTTCTTGAAGACTCTTTTGGGAGAGAGCTTTTAACTTAAGTCCTTAAGGTACTCTGCCTTCTCCAGGAGGGCGAAAAAAGATTTGAGGTTCTCTTCCTGTGAAAGGATTTCAGTTCTCTGCCATCTCCAAGAGGGAGAAAAAGGATTCGAGGTTCTCTGCATTCTCTAGGAAGGAAAAAAATTCAAGGTTCGATGTCGTCACCAGGGGAGCTGACATAACTTTTGACTTTCCACGGCACCAAATTTGATAAAAGTGAGATTGTAAAGGCTTCTCTGCCTTCCTGTGGGAACAAAAGGAGAGTCACTTTTTGTTAGTGTAATTCCCAGTACGGAGGACTCCAGAGAGTAGACGTAGCTTAAGGTTGACCGTATAACTATAAATTTTTTGGTTTGCATTTCATTTTCAACACTTTACTTTTAACAAATTATTTTTGTTATAACTGCTTGATGAAAATCTGAGATTAATGTTCTGTTGTGTTAATTAGAATTTCATCATTAGTATTTTAATTTTTATTAAATTATTAGCCTCCGCATCGGGTGATCAATCTTTTTATTTCAAAGTTTTAAACAATTTATATAAAAAAAAAAAATATAATTCATGCTTAGGATTTTTTAAATTACTAATCCACCCCTACCCCTCTTGGTAAGCCTCGAGCTAAATCTGTAAGGTTTAACAACCTTCTTGAACTTTCATTTTTTTTAGGAATAACCTAGCAATATGGGAAGGACCATCTTACAGAATCTATCAACAACTCAAAAATGCTATCATATCTGTAAGCTGTACTGGGAAATGTTTTGGAACTGTTTGCCCAAGAATCGGGTCTCAGAGTCAACCCCCAAAAATCAGTGATTCATTTCTCGCGGTCCATGGATCCACAGGTTAGGCATGCTCTTGCTCAAGTATTTGTATTTGGAATCCAGGGCTCTGGCTCAATGCAAAGATATCCGCCGGGCCTTCCTACTATTGATATTGATTTACTATCCTGAGATGAAATCTTTCAATGACTACAAAAAAGCTATCATATCCTCAAGTTGTATGGGGCAATCCTAAGATAAAATCCATCGAGAGGTCTTCCTAAGGCCTATAAATAAAGGGAAAAACAATATATTGATAAACCTTTTTTTTTTTTTGCAAATTTGGTTTGTTTGATAGACATTGAGTCCCTAATTCTTGGATATTTTATTTAAGAAAAGGACAAAAAGTAACTTTTTATTAAACATATTATTTTATTTTCCCCCAAATGACCAACAACCCCTTCAATGCAATTCAGTAAACTCAACTAGTTTTTTTTATTATTTTGGACTCAACATCACCCATATATCTTGAGGCCTCAACCATATATATATATATATATATATATATATATATATATATATATATATATATATATATATATATATATATATATAAGTGTATATTGACATCATTAGGTCTGACAAAAGAAATCCTGCTCTGAGCCTCAACTACCATCAAGACTACCAAATTGACAAGCTATGAATATAATCATAACTAACAACGGAGTAGAATTCTACACTGGTGTTGTCTAGCTGGCACTTTGCCCATATGTCATATTTGGTTTTATTGAATCCATCAATAGCCACACAAAACATAGTTGAACATACATGCTTATAAAAATATGCATAAATGAATGCCCAAACATTACCTATAACCATCTCACTCGACTACATATCAATTTATATAGCTATATTTTATAATTAGCTTCCCTAAATACCATTATTCTAATACAAAAAAAGGACTATCAATACCCAACCTGATATGACCCACAAACAGACATGTCATATCGTGTTGACTTAGGACAAGCTAGATCAAGATCTAAGTTTTTATGTGCTGCTCAGATATCTTCTAGAAATTTACACATGAATAAAAAAGCTTCAAATTAACATCAATAAATAAAATGAAATAAATTGATTCATAAATTTCGGGTTCATTCGAGCACGAATTAGCTCGAGTTGAGTCGAATTAGGCTCGATCGGGTTTGATTAAGCTCGATTAGTCCACCTTGGCCACATTGATTTAATTTAGCAAATAAAATTGAGCAAATAAACTTTTAATTTAATTTTAATTGGTTTAAATTGAGCAAATAAAATTGAATTCTAAATTGAACCGAATCAGATCTAATTTTGAGCTTAAATCTATTTCTAAATCAAATAATCAAACCGACGGCTAAATCACCTCAATTCCCTCCTAATTAGCCATAGGATGAATCCTAGCTGTGGATCTAAGGCCTTGATCATTTAAATACTCTTTTAGGGCTTTATGAGAGAAGGCTCTTGTTTGGATTCTCTTCCTAGATGCTCTCAACCTAAACTTTTTGATGTGAGAGCTCTTCTAACTTCTCCATACCTTCTTCCACTCAAATTCACCAGTCAAATCCCGCCGACGGTGATCCTCCGATGAAATCAAGGCTAGATCCATCAAAGGCCTCGATCTGGTTGATCTAGAGCTTATTTGATCGTGATTTTTACTAGAGAAATATACGAGGATAATCTGCAAGTTCAACCGTATAAATAACTTGAAGATCCAACAGTGAGATTTCTCAAAACTTTAGATCTAGGTCACTACACTTAGATATATATAGTTTTTTAATAAGTACTTTTTAGAGCTTTCAAATATCACCCCATGCTTTCTATTCATGACGCTAATCTATGTTTAAAATTTCATTAAATTTGGATGTCTCGATAGAGAGAATGAAATTTCTTTTTTTTTTCTTTTCTTTTCTTCGTTTAAAAAAAAAAGATTAAAAATGAATTTAAAATTATTTTAAAATCTAAAACATATATATATTATGTATCATTTTCTTTATGATTTTACCCTCTTTATTTTAAAATTAAAATTATTTTTAAATATCATATATATTTAAAAAATTTTAATTAAACCTAGTTTAAGTATTTAATCAATATTTAAATTAATATTATATTAAATATTTTTATAAAAAATAAAAATATTTTTTATTAATATGTTTTAAATAATTATTTAAAAATATTAATTTAAAATTAATTTTATTTATGGTATATTATTATGGACCTCTCAAAGAGCATCACGTAAACGGGTCAATTGGAAGGGACAGATTAGGTCATGCATACAAGTAACTATTGATGATAGCGGCTCTCACCAACGCACCCCGATGGGTAGTAATATACACGACCTGATCACAATCACGGGTTTCCCCCACCCAATACAATAGCTCGAGTGGCGTTTAATAGATGTGGGGCCAAGTTTCCCACGGGCGCAAGCCCCCGTGGTTAATTACAACCCAGGCCGGAGCCTGAGAAAACTCTCGATTAAGGAGCATATATTATACTTCCCAAAATTAGGATTTGTACGAAGGTGTAGACTAAGAAGTCCTACTCAAAAGGAAGGAAAGGTCCGAAGGGCTGAATCAATATGCGTAGTTCACACCAGCATTCGGAGGCTCTAGGATACTAAAGAGAAACTAAAGAAAGAAAGACAGAAAATCAATCACATGCATGAGAGAAAAGATGGAGGTGGCGTCATCCTGTGATGCGGATAAGTAGGATTTATAATCCCTGAAAGGAAGTGACCTACATACTATTTAAGGTATACTACGAGATCGAATGTAGTAGCCTCGAACCTTAAATCTTGATTGGGCTTAGTGTCCTACACAACATTAAGACTCGTGTCCTAGCTAATGAAGTATAAAACCTGAACTTACCCCATCCTAGATTGGGGAGCCAGCTAACCACCTAATCGTTTTAAAACCATGTAGTCTAGTCACTTATGAAAGATAGGTGGATGGTACAGTTTTTAGAAGTAGGACCAACATCTAGAGAGTTCCCTAATTGGCCCTGGACTTATGTGGGATGAATGCACCTAATTAATGCAATTAAATTTTATTTAGTTTATTACTAATGCAATGCATGCTAGTTGAAAGGTCTTAAATCATGTATGCTTTAAAACTTTAAAAACAAGCTTATAGAAAATAAATTTTTAGAAAAGATTGGGCCTCACTAGATCCAGCACTTCATCCTCATAGGCCAGATTATTCGGACTCTACCCGCAGGCAGTGAGGTGTCTTATAAGAAGGAGAGAGAAAATGTAGTAATATGCATGCGACCCTAGACGATTCCGACAGTTTACTAGGTTCGTTAAGTTTCTAAGTTATTTAAAATATTAAATATTAAATTTTTTATTATGAGTAGAAAAGGGTTTTATGGTCCTTAATGAGCCTAATGAGATCCAGGCAAAAACAAAAAAAACTGCATGCAAGAAAGAAACCTAGAAAAAAAATATGCAATTTCTACTGCACAATCAAAATAAACACATCAATATAAATAAACCAATCCATTAAATGTCTATAGGCAAATTGCCCTTATTACAACCCAGGGTATACAGAAAATAAAGTGGCCGGGCACCACTGCCAACAACTCAGATTTCTAAGCTTATGACAGACGCAAATGACTTTGAGTGGGATATTGATCTTCAAGTCTTCAGTCTTCAGTCTTCTTTAGATCACTTCTCCTTAGACTCCTTGGATCTCTCCTCATTGGACTCCTTGGATTTCTCCTCTTTGGACTCTTTGGATCCATCGTGGCTTGAATATCCAAACGAAGAGACAATCTCCCCTAAAAAGGGGGTATTACCTTTACTCTTTGGATATCTAAAGCCATCCAAACTCTATTTTCCAAATGGAAGAAGACTCTCCCCTTTGAGGATGCCTTCTTCTTTTGGAATTCGAGTCGGATAAGAATATTCACACTCAAAGTCACTTTCAAAACTCTTAATAATATTACAAAATTTATATTAATTAAAAATAGAAAATTCTAAACTCCCTGCAAGGTTATCCTAATAAAAATCATCCCAAACAGTTATAATCACAAGTAGTTATATGAAAATGAAAGCAATCTATTGAAGCTATGCCAAGTCATGCTCTTAATCATGAGGGCTAAGTAATTTCTGGAGCACCTATAATAGTTATAATTAATGATATTAGCCCTCATTTTATTAGGGGGGCTGAGCAAGCACATGCACAAAACAATGTTAGAAATCATGATAGTGCCCCCCTTTTATTAGCATGCGCATGACCACCTGTAAGAAGAACAGGATATATATATGTATGTCGTTTCTAACTTAGGGGTAAATCTAACGCTCATCATATCACATCCAGAGTGCAGGAAAAGTAAGCAAACATACAAATCAATTTCAAACAGCATGTAATGAAAACCACGGAAAGCTCCGGCATACAGCAGAAAAGGAAACACCGACCTAGCCTAAGTCTATAAGTGATATCCTAGCAAACAATTCTACATGTATGTATGGCTAGTGTGTCTTGGATATGTTATAATCTGGGTAGTTAGTTGGAGTTACCTAAAGTTCCGATTTGTTATAGGCCAGAAAAGTAAATTTTTAATTAAAATTTAAATATTAATGAATTAGGATTTATTTTAGTTAATTTAGTTGGTTGATCAGTTTTAAACACTTGGGACAGTGATATTTGAAGTTTAAATTATATTAGCTAGTCTTAGAAAGTCTGGGTCCTCTTAGGTACTGGGTTGAGGGAGTCCAAAAGGTCATTATGGGAAATAGGCTAGGCATAGGTCTCTTAATATTTTAGAAAAATACTAGACCTTAAGATGAGTAGGTAGACAGGTAGTACGCTGAATTTAGAATTTTCTAGGCAAAGTTATGAATTTTCTAAGTTCAGGGTATTTATGGAATTATCTAAATTATCTAATAAAGGGCTGATTTTATGGTTTTGATCCAAACCAACTCCAAACTAGTTGGAATCACTCCCAAAAGTCAGAAATGACATAAGGAGGTGTTTCCAAGTGTTGGGGAAAAGTTTGGGATTTTTTAATAATTTTTAATGATTAATTATGGGAAAAAAGGTAATATTCATCTAAGATTAAATTAAGGGTCAACCTAAAGTCAAACTAAGGATCCCTATTTATGTAAGGTCAAGGATCAGATTTTTAACTTATCAAGCTATGGTAGGTAATTTTTTAACTCAAAATGGATTTATTGTAATTTTTAGAAGGTCTCAGGGCCCTATTTACCGAATAAATTAGGGTTTGTTGATTAAGGGATCTAAAAGTTCCTAAAAATTCCTAAAAATTTCTAAAAGGTTTATGATGTTACTAAGTTTAGTTGTTGAAGTTTTCATATCAATCAGTAATCTATCCTAGCTCCTAAAAAATTTCTAAGTTTGTTAGATGAGACATTAATTGTTGTCCTTAGGGTGTCACTACGTTATATTGGTTTAAATTGAAGTCCACACTAACCCTTAAGGTAATAAATGTAAGGTAACACACAAAAGCAGTAAACACACCATGTCCTTAGATTTAGGAGAATCTAAACTAAGTGCTTGTGGTGCATCCTACGCATGCAAGCTACGATAAATGAAAGGTAAGTACGACTAATGAAGGGATTAGTGAACGATTAAGACTCAACCATCCACTAATCCACTCCCCCATGATTGATCTTCATATGTAGGATCTATGTTTAAAATTTCATGAAAGCGAATCTCCGAAAATTAGGATTTAAAATATAAATAGTTTCAAAGTATTTAAAAATACTTATAAACATATAGATTTTTTTTTAAAAAACGATAATTTAAAATAAATCCATTTGTATCTACATATATATAGGGGAGATTCACTGACCACCCAATCGAGGTTTCAAAATGGTTTGAAAATAACTTATATTTCAAAATAATTAATATAGTAATTATTTAACTAATATCAAAATACTTAAAATAACAATCTAACACAAAAATCTTTCCAGACAGTAAAAATGAATTTTTGAAAATACTTTTAAAGTAAAACTCACATTTTTCTGAAAAGAACGAGGGGTCGCACGCTAAAATCCGATTTAATACGGAAAAGATATGAATTTTCTAAGTTTAAATGCGATAAAAGGTAATTTAGAAAAAATAATTTTAAAAGTATAATTGATAATTGAAATGAAATAAATTTTAAAGCTTCTAAAAATTTAAAAATAATATAATAAATTTTTTATTAAAATATTAAGATTTCAAATTATTTTATTAATTAGATAATATTAAATAACTAATTAGTTAAAAGTAAATGAATAAATATTAGTTAATAAATAAAAATTCATAAAGTAATGTTTATTTTATTTAAATAATTTAGTAAAATAATAATTATCTTAACTTAAAGCAAATAATAAAAGTTTTAAATAATTTATTAACTAAATAATATTAAAATAATTAAAATAACAAATAGTAACAAATAATAATAAGTAATTAAAATAATACAAAAATAGTAAAATAATAATAATAATAATAATTCAAGCAGTAATAAATAGTTTAAAAGAATAATTATAATTAAAATAATATAATAATAATTATACAAAAAAGAAAAATGATTTAAATAATAATAAAATTAAGAATTTTTACTATTTTTAAAATAAATAAAGAAATAATTTTAATTTTTAAATAAAAATAATTTTAAATTAAAGAGGGCGTAAATACGAACGAAATAACATATTGTACGCACAAAATGGATCAAAAATGTATTTTCTACCATTTTTTTGAGTGAAAATAGGTTTAAAAAACATTTAAAATAAATAAAAATCCAAAAAAAATCGCGGCGCGACACCTTGCGTGCACAGATTGGCTTCGCAATCCGTGTCCAATGATTGCATCGTCGCAATCATTGGCTATGATTAGCCAATCATGCGGCGGCGGTCCCACGGCTACTTTGCCACGTCGTAGAGTTGTTGACCACGATTTTCGTTCGAGTGTTATTGAGGGTCTTTGATTGATTTAATCAGGCCCCATTGGGTTCAATTCGAATTAGGCTCGATCGGGTTTGATTAAGCTCGATTAGTCCGTCTTGGCCACGTCAAATTTGTTGTGATTCGAGTCATCATTTTATTTAAATTTAATTGGATTAATTTGAGCAAATCAAATTAAATCCCAAATTGACTCGAATCGAATCTAATTTTGAGCTTAAATTTATTATTAAATCAAGCAACCAAATCGACGACTAAATAACCTCAATTCCCTCCTAATTAGCCTTAAGATGAATCCTGGTCGTAGATCTAATGTCTAGATCATTTAAATATTCTTTTAGGGCTTCATGAGAGGGGTTGGCTTCTATTCTCTCCCTAGCCACTCTCAACACTAACTTCTTGGTGTGAGAGCTCTTCCAACTTCTCCCCACCTTCTTCTACTCAAATCCATCAGTCAAACCCCGCCAACCGCGATCCTCCGACGAGATCAAGGCTAGATCCGTGCAAGGCCTCGATCCGGTTGATCCAGAGCTTGTTTGATCATGATTTCAACTAGAGAAATATACGAGGACAATCTACAAGCTCAACCGTATAAAGAACTTGGAGATTCAACGGTGAGATTCCTCAAAATTTTAGATCTAAGTCATTACACTTAGATCTATATAGTTTTTTTTATAAGTGCTTTTTAGATCTTTCAAATATCACCCCATGCTTTCTATTCATGATGCTAATATATGTTTAAAATTTCATTAAATTTAGATGTCTCAATCGTGAGAATGAATTTTTTTTTCTTTTCTTGTCTTCATTTCTTTTGAAAAAAATAAAAGAGTTAAAATGAATTTAGAATTATTTTTAAATTAATAAAAAAAAATTCATATAAAATATTATTTTTTTTCATGATTTTACCATCTTATTTTAAAATTAAAATTATTCTTAAATATCATAAATATTTTAAATTATTTTATTAAACATAGTTTAAGTATTTAATTAATATTTAAATGAATATTATTTTAAAATTTAAAAAATAAAAAAAATAAATATTTTTTCATTAATATGTTTTAAATAATTATTTGAAAATATTATTTTAAAATAAATTTTTTTAAAGTATATTATATGTTATTTAAATAATTTATATTATTTAACCTTTAAATACTTATTTGATATTAATATTTATTAATTACTTTTAACATAATAATAATAAATAGTTATTTATGTCATGTTATTTTTTTAAAATAAAAAAATCTTTTTTAGTATTATTATTATCATTATTTATAAAAAAAAATATATAATAATTATGTTTAATATTACTACTACTTTAAGTAATTTCTAATTAGTTATTTATTTAAATGTCTAAATTATTAATTAAGAATTAATTATTTAATTTCTAAAATTATAAAAATTTATTTTTATTAATTATTTTGAAATATCAAAAAAATTATTTTAATTATTTAATCTTAAATCAATAATTACTTTCCTCTTTTAAATTATTCCAATTAATTAATTACCTAAATTACTTAACTAGTTATTAATTAATTTAAAATTCAAATTCCTTCTAAATATATATATATATATATATATAAATATTTTTTTATTAAATCATTTTAAAATATGAAAATTATTATTATTTTTATTATTTAATTCAAATTAATATGAATTAATATTTATTTTTTTTATTTTAAATTATTTCAATGAGTTAATTACTTAAATTGTCTAATGAATAATTAATTAATTTAAAGTCTAATTATTTTCTAAATTTATAAAAAATATATTTTTAATAATTATGTTAAAATATCATAAATTCATTATCATGATTATTATTATTATTATTATTATTATTATCTAAATTTAATTAATAACTATTTCTTATTTTAAAAACTTTCCTTATATTATTAATTACCTAATTTACTAAATTGATAATTGATTGATTTAAAATTTAAATACTTTCCAAATTTATAAAATTTATTTTGAAAAGTAAGAGATTTTATTTATTTTTATTTATATATATATATATATACTTCTTCGATTTGGAAGATTGAGTTGGATGGCTTTAGATATTCAAAGAGAAAAGGCAATCAACACCAAAGGGGAGAATTGTCTCTTCGTTTGGATATTCAAGCCACGACGGATCCAAGGAGTCCAAATCCAAGGAGTTCAAGGAGGAGAGTTCCAAGGAGTCTAAGGAGAAGAAGACACCCAGAAGACTGAAGACCAATATCCTACTCAAAGTCATTTGCATCTATCATAGGCTCAAAAATATGGGTTGTTGGCAGTGGTGCCCGGCCACTTTACTTTCTGCATATCTAGGTTGTAAGAAGGGCATTTGACTATGTCCATTTAGTTGATTATTTTTGGATTTATATTGATGCGTTTACTAATTACGCAGTAGGAATTGCCTGTTTTTTTTTAGGTTTTTTTTTTTTGCATTTCGATTTTATTTTCGCCTGGATTTTTGTTAGGCTCTTTTAAAAACTACAAAATTTTTCTACTCATAATTAATCGTATAAAATTTTAAGATTTAAATAACATAGAAATCTAATGAACCTGAGGAACTGTCAGAATTGTTCGGGGTCACATGCATATTACTACATTCTTCTTTTCTTGCTATAAGACATATCCCTGCCTACGGCTAGAGTTCGGATAATCTGGCCTATGAGGATAAAGTGTCGGATCTAGGGAGACTCAGTCTTTTCTAAAAAATTATTTTTATAAACCTATTTTTAAAACTCTATAGCATTCATGAGCTGACTTTTCAACTAGCATGCATTGTATTAGTAACCAACTAAATAAAATTTAATTACATTAACAAGGAGCATCTGACCCACATAAGTTCAGGACCAATTAGAAAACTCTCTAGATATCGGTCATATTTCCAAAGAACTGTACCACCCATCCATCTTTTATAATTGACTTGATAACATTATTTTAAAACGACTAGGTGGTTAGCTGGCTCCCCATCCAGGCTGGGATAAGTCCAAATCTTTGCACTGCATTAGCTAGGACATGGGTCTCAATATTGAGTAGAGCACTAAGCCCAACCTAGATCTAGGAGTCGAGGCTACTACACTCAGTCTCATGGTATATCTTAAATAGTAGGTATGTCTCTTTCTTTCAGGGACTATAAATCATACTTATCTGCATCAAAGGATGACATCATCTCCATCATTCTCTCACGCATGTGAATGAGTGCTTGATTTTCTTTTCCTAGTTTCACTCTAGTGCCCTAGAGCCTCTGAATGCTGGTATGAACCATGTATGTTGATTTAGCCCTTCGAACCTTTCTTTCTTTTAGATAGGACTTCCTAGTCTACACCCCTGTGCCAATCTCATTTTAGAAAGGGATAATGTATGATCCTTAATTTAGAGTTTTTTCAAGCTTTTGCATGAGATGTAATTAATCACGGGGGCTTGTGCTCGTGGGAAACTCGGTCTCACATCTATTAAATCCTATTCAAATTATTGTATCGGGTGGGGGAAACCCATGATTAGGTCGTGTATATTACTACCCACGGGGTGTATTGGAGACAGCCTCTATCCTCAATGGTTAGTCGTATGCACGATCCAATCTACTCTTCCATCGACCTGTTCATGTCGAGTGTAGAGGCCTACGATTATTTTGTCCTACGGGATAGTGCGGCCATACCCTCTATATTTATACCCCACGAGCGGTGCTCTTTCAGAGGTGCACAGGTTTTTTGAGACCACGATGGGACCAATTTTTCTCTCCATCTTTGGATTATATATTATCCTTTCTTGTGTGTACTACGGGATTGGTACTCCTTAGATTAGGTCCGTCCCACTCTTAGTTAGGGTCTTTCCTTACTTAGGGTTCCTTTCTCTTAGCTAGGATTCTTCCATACTCTATTTCTTTCCAATCTTACAAATTATTCAGTCCTTTATTCATTCCTATATATCTTTATCAAATCCATTCTCATTTCTTTTTCATAATTTTAATTTTGATTTCTAATCTTTCAAATTTCTTTTATTGGAAGCAATGTCATGTCTTTGTTTTCTCCTTCAGTTAGTTTCAGCTTCGGCTTAAACGCATGGGTGACTCTCCCTGAGTCCTTGCTCGCTAGTCTGCCAGTGGAAGGAATCAATTTTAGTTCCTTCATTGACTCGGTCTTCGTCACTCTTGGCGGGCTAACACTGGCAGAGGCTGCTGCATTCTCTCCTCCTCAGAGGAGAGGACGTGTAGTCATGTGCCCTTTCGGACGACCAGCTGCTCGGTGGACAGTCCGGGCACCTGCTCGTCCCGTTCAAATACTTGCGCAGCCTGTGCGCCCTGTGGCTAGGCGACTAATAGGGGTGTCAATTCGGGTCAACCCGTTGGGTTCAGGTCGAACCCGACCCGACCCGTATCTAAACGGGTCAACCCGAACCTGATCCGTTTTTACCAACGGGTCAGACATTTCAACCCAGACCGGACCCGCGACCCGGTAGCGTTCATAAAATTTGGCAAACGTACTCTCAAAATTGATCCCACCTTGAAGCGACTGGAGAAGTCTGTGCAGAAACATGATAAAGTTACAACAACTAGTGTTGATACTTTCCTTCATCTTGTAAAAGATGCAAAGCAGGAGCTTCAGAAGAAGCAGCTTGAGCTGCACGGAGCACGTGAAATAAGATCCTTGCCTAAAAATGATCTCATTGGGCAGGGCAAGGATAAGGAGCTTGTTATGGAGTGGCTAACAGGCTGAGGAATCCATCAAATGAGCATCGGGGAACTCATTTGCACATAAACATTTCTCTATTTTTTTAATTAAATGGATTTTCGGGTTGACCCGGTAACCCGCCGGGTCAACCCGACCCGACCCGTTTTATCAAACGGGGCAAATCTGTGAACCCGAACACGACCCGTTTATCAAACGGATCGGGTCCAACCCAGATTTTTTGGGTCGGGTCCGGGTCGGGTTGTCGTGTCGTGTAAAATATTGACACCCCTAGCGACTAGTGCCTAGGCCACTCCCCGTTCCACTAGTTCGTCCTGCGGTCAGGAGTCCAGTACCTGCCGCTCCTTTTGCGCAGGTTGCTCTGGCCCCTCAGCGTCGGCAGCTTGTTGCAGTTGTTCCACCCGTTCATCCAACGGTCAGGAGACTTGCGCCCGTGGGAAACTCGATCCCACATCTATTAAACCCCATTTGAACTATTGTATCAGGTGGGGGAAATTCGTGATTAAGTCGTGTATATTACTACCCATCGGGGTGTGTTGGCGACAGCCTCTATCCTCAATGGTTAGTCGTATGCACGATCCAATCTACCCTTCCATCGACCTGTTCGTGTCGAGTGTAGAGGCCTATAATTGTTTTGTCCTACGGGATAGTGCGGCCATACCCTTTACGTTCATACCCCACGAGCGGTGCTCTTTCGGAGGTCCACAACGGTCACACAGACTGTCCGATCTCTCACCGTCCGAAACGAACGGCTCGGATCGAGTAATTTCTTCAAACGATCCGCAGGATCATTTGATCCGTCGAACGACACTTCAGTTAAACCGAACCTGAGCCATTGATCATGAGATCAACGGCCAAGAACACCTCATGCATACAGCCGGCCGGATCGAAACCCTAGTTCCATTTTTTCTTTGTTCTCTCAAAATGCTCGAGGGTTTTTTATGAAATTTTAAACCTAAGATCTTGACATGAACATTAATCATGGGGGACAAATAGTTTGGAGAATAATCAGCTTTTGGAAAAGCTATTTAGCCCTAAATATTATGATCTATTCTAAGAGTTTTTAGAGAATTTCACCATTGGATCTTCAAATCTTTGACACGGTTGAGCTTGTAGACTGTCCTCTTACGTTTCTCCTTTTGAAACCATGGTCGAACGAGCTCCTGATTGGATGGATCGAAGCCTTTAACATCTAAGCCTTCGTGTCGCCAGAATCTTGTCGGCGACGACTTTGAACTGTCGGATTTTGATTGGGGAAGGTGGTAGAAGATTCTAGGAACCCTCACACAAAATTTTAGAGCTCGTGGAGGTCTAGAGTAGGAGCAATAAAAAAAAAATCCTTAAAGATGCCATATTTTTCACTATTTAAACTCTTAATCAATCAAGGAACGGCTATGATCTAATCTAAGATTAAATAGGAGGTAAATTAAATAGCCTTGATCGTGGTTTTCAATTTGAATCCAAAAGGAGGGAGTTAAATGCAATTAATGGCTCTTAATTGGCTCCTAATTGTCAAACCAATCAATTAGGTCAGAGGAGTCAAGGGATTGAGCAATGAAATGGGTTTAAATGGATTTGATTTGAATTAAGCTCAAATTGATCTAATAGGTCAACCTAGGTTGACCTGGTCAACCAGGTTGACCCAAGGCACAAGACTGGGTCCAGTAGGTTGGGTCTGACCTACTGAGTCCAAGGGTGAATAGAAATGGGCTCGAGGAGCTTTGAATTGGAATTGAAATTGAACGGAAAGGTTTAGGTCTATTTGGGTCATCCCTTGTTGACCTGGTAGACCAGGTTGACCCAGGACCTCGGTCTGGGCTCAGTAGACTTGGCTTGACTCCCTAGAACCATTGGGATGGGTCCTGGGGTCTAGCCTGGTCAAATTTGACCATGTTAACTCTTTGAACTAGTTTTGGGGAAAAGACATGTCAACAATAATATGTTATTTAAATAATTTCTATTATTCAACCTTTAAATATTCATTTAATATTAATATTTATTAATTACTTATAAATTAATAATAATAAATTCTTTTTTTATGTTAAGTTATTTTTAAAATCAGAAAAATCTTTTTTTAGTATTATCATTATTTTTTTAAAATATTAATTATGTTTCATATTATTACTATTTTAAGTAATTCTTAATTAGGTAAGCAATTTAATGTTTAAATTATTAATTAATAATTAATTTAAATTATTTCTAAATTAATAAAAAAACTATTTTCATTAAATTATTTTAAGATATATGATAATTTATTTTAATTATTTAATTTTAGATTTATAAATACTTTCCTATTTTGAATTATTTCAAATAGTTAATTACTTAAATTTCCTAATTAAAAATTAATTTAAAATTTAAATACTTTCAAAATTCAGAAAAAATTATTTTATTAAATAAATTTCAAAATAAGAGATTTTATTATTATTATTTATTTTCATTTTTTTTAATTTAACAAATATTTCATATTTCAAAAACTTTTCTTAATTATTAATTACTTAAATTACTTAATTAATGATCAATTTATTTAAAATTTAATTTACTTCCCAAACTTATAAAAATTATTTCCCTTAATTATGCTAAATATCAAAGTATTATTATTATTATTATTATTATTAGTTTATTATTTTATTATTATTTATTTATTTTAAATGTTTCCTATTTTAAAATACTTTTTTTAGATTATTAATTACCTAAACTATCTAATTGATGATTAATTGATTTAAAATTTAATTATTTTTCATATTTATATAAATAATTTTTTAAAAATGATTGTAAAAATCAGAGCATTATTTTTGTCATTTAATTTTAAATTAAATAATTTTTTTCTTATTTTAATATTTTTTTAATTATTTAAAAATCCTTTTTTAAATACTTTAAACTTTAAAAATTCATAACTACTTCATTTTAAATCGGATTTTCGCATATAATACCTCTTATTTTTCAAAACAATATGAATTTTCATTTAAAAATACTTTTAGAAAGTAAAAATTATTTTTTTGTTGTATTTATGTATTATTTAATTACGTGGCAATTTAAATAATACTTAAAAAATTAATATCTTTATTATTTTGAAATTACAAAATTATTTTCAAACCCCTTTTTAACCTCCTTGAGTGACCAGCATATCTCTCTTATATTTATGAATGCATTTAAATTGAAATACTTTGAATTACCCTATTTTAAATTTATATATTTAATATATGTATATTTTAAATTATTTTAAAATTATACATATTCTTAAATCTCTTAATTTGGAAAGATCTACTTTGGGATTTTAAACATGAGCTATGCATATGAAGAGCAAAAATTGGGGACTGGATTAGTGAATAATTGAATTCAAATCATTCACGAATCACTTTGTTAAGCGCATCTACTTTTCTTTTATCGTATCTTGCAAGCATAGGATACACGAGCACTTTGTTTAGGCCCTCATATATCTAAGGACATTGTGTGTTTACTATTTTTTTGTGTACACCCCATATTTTTACCTTGATGGTTAGTTCAAAAATCAGTTTAAACCTACTTAATATAGTGACATCCTAAGGACAATAATTAAGGACCCGTCTAGCAAACTTAAAAAAATTCTATGAATTAGGATTGATCTCTAATTGGTAAAAAAACTTCAACATTTAAAATTAGTGATATCCTAAACCTCCCAAAATTTTCTAAGAATTTTTAGGAGTTTTTAGACCCCTTAATCAACCAATCCTAATTTACCCGATAAATAGGGTCTGATAACTTTTAAAAATTACAATAAATCCATCTTAACTCATAAAAATACATATAATACCTAAAATTGTTTAGAATTTGGTCCCTAACTTGAGATAAATAGGGCTTCTTAGTTTGACCTCAGCTTGACCCTTAATTTAACCTTAATTGGAAATTACCATTTTGCACCTAATAAATTATTAAAAATTATTAAAATTCCAAATATTAATCAAACACTTGAGAACACTTTCTTAGGACATTCCTGATCTTTGGAGGTGATTCCAATCAGTTTGGAGCTAGTTTGGATCAAAACCATAAAATCTCCCGCTTAGTTAGATAATTCCCTTAAATATCCAATCTTTAGAAACTCATAACTAATTATAGAAAATTTCAAATTAGGCAAACTCACTTGAATTCAACTCCAATTAGGTTCTAGTATTTATTAAAAATATTAGGATTCTAAAAACCCACCTAAATTTGAAAGTCAACTTTCTGGTCAACCCTCAGCCTACACTCTAAGGCCCAAAATTTGAAAAATTCATAGCTTTGCCTAGGAAACTCCAAATCCAGCAAACTACCTGTTTGACTACTCATCTTAAGGTCTAGTATTTACTTAAAATGTTAAGAGCTCCAAGCCTAGCCTATTTTCTATAGTGACCTTTTAGACCCCCTCAATCTAGCACTTAGGAGGACTCGGGACATTCCAAAATTGGCTAATATAATTTGAACTTCAAATATCAGTACTCTAAGTATTTAAAATTGATCAACAAACTAAATGACTTAAAATGAACCCTAATTCACTAATACTTTGAATTTAACCAAAGTTTCCTTTTCTGTCCTTCAACCAACAAGGACTCTAGGCAACTTTAACTAATCACCCTATATAGGACTTATCCAAAGTCACACAAACCTTACACACACATAGAATTATTTACTATGGCACCACTTCTAGACTTAGGCTAGGCTGGTGTTTCCTTTTCTGCTGTGTGCTGGGATTTTCATAGTTTTCATTACATATTGTAATGAAATTGATGTGTTTGTTTACTCTTACTGAATTGTAGATTGATGCGATGAGCATTAGATCTACCCCTAGGTTAGGGATGATATATATTGCTCTTCTTATAGGTGGACATGCTCATGTAATGCTAAAGGGGGACAAATATCATGATTTCTGATATTATCTAGTGTAGGTGCTTACTCAGCCTCCCTAATAAAATGAGTGCTAATTTAAATCATTAAATAATAACTGCTACAGGTGCTCCAGAAGCTGCTTAGCCCTCATAATTAAGAGCATGGACAAGTTTGGCTTTGTTGATTTATTTTTCATATATATATAAACTGCTTGTGATTTTATTAGGATAACCCTGCATGTGATTTTAGATTTATTACTTTCCTTTATTGTAATTTGTTTGTAATAATTGGTGAGAGTTGTGAAAATTACTCTAAGTTGGGATATTCTTATCCAACTCGAATTCCAGAAGAAGAAGACATCCTCATAGGGGAGAGTCTTCTTCCATTTGGAATATCGAGTTGGATGACTTAAGATATCCAAAGAGAAAAGGCAATACCCTCTACCAAGAAGGAATTGTCTCTTCATTTGGATATTCAAGCCACGATGAATCCAAGGAGTCCAAGAAGGAAAGACCCAATGAGTCCAAGGAGGATAGATCCAAGGAGTCCAAGAGGAGAGATCCAAGGAGTCCAATAAGAAAATATCTAAAGAAGATTGAATAGTTGAAGATTTGAAGACCCAATATCCCACTCAAAGTCATTCGCGTCTGTTATAGGCTTAGAAATCCGAGTTGTTGGCAGTGGTGCCCGGCCACTTTAATTTTCTGTAGACAATGGTTTGTAATTAAAGGGCAGTTGGCCTATGGACATTTATTTGATTAGTTTGATTATTTATGATGTGTTTTATTTTATGTTGTGTGCCTCTAGGTTATCTGCTTTTCATAATTTATTGGTGGATTGCATGCCGTGTTTTGTTTTAGCCTGGGTATTCGTTAGGCTCTAAGGAAAATAAAATTTTTTCTACTCACAACTTTTAAGTTTAAATAACATAGAAACCTAATAACTCTTGGAAATTACTAGAATCGTCTGGGGTCATATGCATATTAATGTATCTCTCTCCCTCCTTGCTTTGAGACACTTCCCCGCCTACAGGTAGAGTCCGGATAATCTGGCTTATGAGGATGGGTGCCAGACCTGGGGAAGTATAGTTTCCTTCTAAAAATCATTTTTATACTAAGCCTGTTTTTAAAATCTAAAGCATATATGATTTGGATCTTTCAAACTAGCATGCATTGTATTAGAAACTAATTAAAATAAAGTTTAATTGCATTAGCTAGGAGCATTCACCCAATATAAGTTAAGGGCCAATTAAGAAACTCTCTAGATGTCGGTCCTACTTCTAGAAACTGTACCATCCACCTATCTTTCATAAATGACTAGACTACATGATTTTGAAGCGATTAGGTGGTTAGCTGGCTCCCAATCCAGGCCGGGGTAAGTCCAGATCTTTGCACTGCATTAGTTAGGACACGGGTGTTAGTGTGTGTAGAACACTAAACCCAACCTAGATCTAGGATTCGAGGCTACTACATTCGGTCTCGTAGTATGCCTAAATAGTGGATAAGTTCTTCCTCTTCAAAGACTATAAATCCTACTTATCTGTGTCATATGGATGACGTCACCTCCATCATTCTCTCACACATGTGTTGAGTGCTTAATTTTTCTTATCTAGTTTTTCCTTAGTACCCTAGATCCTCCGAATACTGGTGTGAACCCCGCATGTGGATTTAGCCATTTGAGACATTTCTTCCTTTTGAGTAGGACTTCTTAGTCTATACCCTCGTACCAATCCTAATTTGGGAAGGATAATACATGATCCTTAATCGAGAGTCTTCTTGGGCTCCGACGTAGGATGTAATTAACCACTGGGGCTTACGCCCGTGGAAAACTTGGCCCCACATCTAATAAACCCCATTCGAGCTGTTGTGTCGGGTGGGGGAAACTCATTTTGATCAGGTCGTGTATATTACTACCCATCGAGGTGTGTTGGCGAGAGCTTCTATTCTCAATGGTTAGTCGTATGCAAGCTAATATGCCCTTCCATTGACCTGTTCGTGTCGAGTGTAAAGGCCTGCAATCATTTTGTCTTATGGGATACTGCGGTCGTACCCTTTGCATTTGAATCCCACGAGCGATGCTCTTTCGGAGGTCCACAAACACATATCACCACTTCAAAATCTCTCTCACGCCAACCCAAAGACTACATCCAAATGCTACTTGTCCCTCCTCATGTCAGCGGGATGACTCTAGATCATCATCAAACCTAATTTTGTTTGGCCTTCTCAACCGTTATTCTACTCAACACCAATGGGCCACTTGTAATAAAAGACTGATGGGATACCTCTCATATCAGGGACACAATCTCCACTTCCTTCAAAACCCTACAAAAGGGGAAGAGGGATGATAAAAAAAAAGTTATTTTTTTTCTTTCAACACATTTACAAGAATAAAGGACTAAGCCCCACAATGAAGTCATTATCATTATAGCCCTAATCGCTAACTACCAGATTAGTAGCATTCTGATTGATATGAAAAGTTTGATAAACATAATTTTCATGGTAGTCTTCGATAAGATGAATATACTCACCTCTCAACTCATACTTACTAAGGACCCCTTTTCAAATTCTAAGTGTAACACAATGAAATTTAAGTAATAATCACTCCATTAGTCACTTAAAGCAAAATAAACCATCAATATATGATAAGTGTAAATAATATTATGTTTTATATGTTAAATTTTCAATGAAACTTTATTGTTTTAGTTGTGTTATATAAGAAAAATAAAGAAAATGCATAAAATTCCAAGTATTATACATCACTGTGGTGTTGGACATAATATTATCGTGATACAATCATTGACACCGTCGGAGCACTTAGTATAGGCACCTAGTCTCTGTTTGACAACACAATGGTGTCAGAGGTGTCAATGCTGCATAGCTCAGTCTCTCTTTGCACATCACCGTGGTGCCAATTTCTCGTGTTACCAAGCCGACATGAGTGCCATGTGAATTCCATAGTGCTCAACCATTAAGTTATAACCGACCAGGGCATGATCTATCAACAAAGTGATGCATCATTTCATTAAACAGCGGGTCAACATCAGCAAGTGCCACTGAGGAAGAAATTCTTCAGTGATGCGGCGTTAGTTCATTTTATGGACGCCATGATCGATGCAAATGTTTATAGCACGTAGCATTAGAATATGTTTTCAGTATTTTTTATAAATAGTTTATTTATAATGTTAGTAAGGGAGATCATTCACATAGTTAATTTCAGGTTTCATAGTGTTTCTCTATAATTTTCATAGGAGTTACAATTAAGGGAATTTAGGGAGCATTAGATTTACTTCATAAGAGTATTTGGTCAATATTTATAGAAGTAATTCTTTAGTTTAAGGAGTGTAGAGGAGATCCTTGAATCCATTCGGTGATATCTTTTCTTCTATTCTTTTGTTTCTTTTGTGCAATTAACAAAAATGAGCTTACTTCACTTTTTATTCATGTCTATCTAAATTATCTTCATCAATAATTTAATGATATTTTTAATGTACAAGGTCATTATTTAATGCACATAGTGATCATATATGTAGTTAATATTGTGTAATATGTAGCATAGAAAAACATATTTAATAAGATATATAGTATTTGTATGATGCAAGTATATACATAGTGCTTGACATATACCAAATTTATAGAGATGACTTATATTGAGAAGATTTTAATAGTACATATTTTACTTACTCTTCTAAAATATTCATAGGGCGATAGACTATGGGAGTTTAGAGTTGTATTGAGGGTTTAATATGTCATTTGTCTCTTCACGTTCAACTAAGTGGTCGGTGATGCATATACTCAGAATATCATTAATATAAAAGAGAATAATTAGAAAACATATTGTATTTATATTATATCAATCCATAATATTTTATCTAAATAGTGTTTCATTTAATTTTTTTTATTTTAAATTAAGTGATTGAATCACAATCAAAACTTGTTTTTATTAAGAAAAATAATTATTGTAATTATAGTAGACAGTACTAATATTTGCAAGTAAATATTCTTCCTTGTGGGATCGATACTATCCCCTATCACTATATTACTTGATTTAGTACTTATACTTGCGTATATTAAGTGTGATTTTGATAACTTTTCTATCTAATAAAACCTAAACTTTATAATTAAAATTTTGTTATAATAAATTAAAAAATTTTAATTCATTTAAAATCAATATAATACACAATAAAAAAAATTTCCTATTATAATGAACGAGGTTCAATTAATTTGTGCTCATTAAAAATAAGGGGATATATATATATATATATATATATATATATATATATATATATAATATAATTTTATTTCATGCTATTTACATATCTAATACCTAAAATTTTACTATTAGATGCGTACCACTTATAGAACAAATATGTGTGCATAGAATGAATTATTAAAGTTTATAGAATGATATCAGTGATAAAAATGAAATATATATTAAAGTGATATATTTGATATTACAATTTTGGAAAATTTACATACATACCACTTTATAATATCCTATTTACGTATCTAACAACCAAAACTTTAATATTACATGTATACCACCCTATATTATTTTAATATCAAATATACCACTTATATTTCTTTCCTACCACTCATATATTTCATTTATTCACTCACTTTTTATATGAAAATGAACTATGGGTGGTATGTATGTAATATTAAAATTTTAAGTGTTAAATATGTAAGTAGAATAGTATAAAGTGGTATGTATGTAAATATCTCTAAATTTTTATATAAGTAATTGAAATATAATATTAAAATTTTAGGTATTTGATACATAAATAGCATCAAATAAAATGACTAATCCAATAAAATAATTTCCGGCTCCGCCGCTGCCTCTTTCGAACCCGATCAAACCCCAATTCCAAACTTCTCCCTTCGCCTCTGAAGAGGTTCTCTGCTCGTCCATTAGCAGACATGGCGTGGCGCTTCCTTTGGTTTCAGTTGCTAAGAAAAGCCCCTTCGCCTCTTCTTGTGCATTCCTCTCGTTCAAATCTTTCCTCACCTTCCCTCATTTCTCCAAGGTCTATATTCTCTTGTCGCTTCATTTCCTTCGCTTTCGTTTGATGCCCTCTTCATCACTAATCTCTCTCTGTCTAGGAACGTTCTTCTCTCCTATCTCAACAGCGCTAATTCCTTCGATTCATGTAATTGCTCGATTTTCGCGAGGGTTTTGAGCTCCGGGTCAGTGAATCTCGTGCTATCTGATGGAAAGCCGAAGTTCGAAATCCATGAAATGGACCCGCTGAAGAAGGAGAAGTGGAAGAGTAAGAAACGGCTGAAGATGCAGAGGAAGAGAGAGAAGAGAAAGAGGAAGGAAGCAAACAAGAGGGACCCGCGTCGTATTGGACCAAAGCGGAAGAAGAAGCAGAAATTCCCCAATGCTGAAGCCCGGATCAAGTACAAGATTGAGAAGGTGATTTAGGCTATCAACTTCACCCTTTTTTTGTTTCAAGAAATTTGTTTTCTGTGAATGTTAGCATCTTTATCATATAATTTGATTTTCTGAAAATTGTTTTGTTCAGGGTTTGGGGTATATTTCGGAATTTATGTTATGCAACTTTGCTAGATACAGGACTTACTCCATATTTAACCCATTCATACTCTTTTTGAAACCATAAAGGCAACCGAGATGGGTATTGCTGCAAAGTGGGTAGTCTGTGGCACTATGATTCATGACACGGCAGTTTCAAGTTTCCATAAAATCTTTGCTGATCATAAATTGCGAATTCATTGTTCAGAGAAGCTCCTAAATTTATTTCCACTTTTCTCTTTCACGATTCTGTTTTCCTGATAACCACCTTTTTTTTACAGTCATTCATCCCTAAATGCCTAGTAGTGCAAAATCCTGATAAGTGATCTCTGCTAGCTATTTTAATATTTATTTATTGAAGAGCCAAGGTTTTAAAATTATTTTTGAGGGAAAAAAACTATTGCAGAATTAGAAGCAATGTGAAAAGTTAGGGGTTGTTTGGCAACAAGTAGGATTTAATTAAAAAATGCTCTTAATTGCTTTATGAAAAAAATGGATCATAAGTTGAAGGCACACAACAAGTACTCAAAGCCACATCAACCAAATTTTATGCAGATGTAATAAACGAACTACAAACTAGATGCAAGTAATGTAGAAATCGATTTAATGTGTGGAATCAAAGACTAATACTATATGCATGCAGAGTTATAGGGAATATGATGCACAGAATGAGTATGAACTAGTAGAAATGAATGTATGACTTTTTTGCTACACTTTGAATGATCGTATTCCCTGATATTAGCAAGCAAACACTTGTTGTCTTATGCACTCCCACAAGTGACACCACGCAAGTTGTCTAGTAGATATAAGGATAATGTAAGAAAATGTAGGTATGAAATAATACAATGTGCGATATGTTATGATGCGCGTAGTCTAAGCATTATATTATCTATATGATACTCAACCCACAACTATACAAATTTGATATCAATTTGATCAACCCTATAAGTAGAGCTTGTAATGTTGTTGATTAAAAAGACTAAGCTATTGTGAGTAAAAAGATTATAAGCACAATTATGTGACTTCATTACACTATGCAAACTAATAAAATTACTTCTTACAAAACATGAAAACACGTGTCCAAATAATGATGCTATAAAGAATTGAATTAATTTATATTTATATATTTGATACATAAATAATTTTATTCTACTCTATACAAAATAACAAGAGCAAATATTGCATTTGACATAAGTATGATAGCATAAATTACAATATACATAAATATGCACAAAAGGTAAATCTAAGTTGCAGAGTTATTGCATTCAAAATATTTTGATAGTTCGACCACCCATGATCTATATTCACATCTAGCACAACTTGGTACTAGGATTCCTATTTGAGTTTGCTGCTTCAAGCAATCTCCTTCACTTCATGTGTAGGGAAAAAAATTGGTACTTCCTCTTTTTTTCTAGGGAAAGAGACCTCACTTACTCGTTTCGAGCAATAGTACCACTAAATGATTCTACTTCCAAGTGTCACTACTAACACACTCTACTTAGTCATAATGTTCCTATTTCAAGGCTAGAAATCGATCACTTTTAGCACAATTCACCAGGTAATGTAGACACTTCTTAATACAAGCCAAAACTCTCAACTCTGTTGAACTTTGGAGGTATTTTAATACTATAACCTATAATTAAGGTTTGCACAAAGCTTGATTGCAAAATAATCACAATAAGAGAAATTAAATAAAATACAAATCCTAAAAGATTTAGTAAGGATCACTGTACAAAGAGCCAAAGGAGATTTTGATGTTGATGATGAACACATGTATTATTTCTCCTATTTGTCCTCTTTAAAATAGTGGAATTTAAGCTTTTTAATCTATCATATCATCATTAGGATATTCTTTGTGAAACCATTTGGTATATATGACCATTAGCATTGTTAAAAATATGCTCAATTAGTATACTAATTATTAATAATTATTACACTTGTTTACGTGCTCGAAAATTTATGTCGGTACAATGTATTTTTTATGTCTGGACAAAAATTTAGCACGCACAGATACAAGTTGTAATAGATAAAAAAAATTTTACGTGAAAAATCTAGGCATGAAAAAAATCACAAGGGTTGGCCCAGTTGAAAACCCCACTATATAATAAGAGATACAAAAATTATTTCTTCCTCACAGTTGAAGAGGATGGGATTATATTAAAAATAATTGTCTGATTTCCATTATAAGGACTACATAATTCAATTGTCTGCAAGTTAAAAACCCAACACAAATGTTAGATCTTTATACTAGTCTAGAGATGATGGCGGCAATTGTTGATGGTCCCGATACCAGGAAAATGCAAAAAATCACTTTAGCTCTCTTAGTTCTTCTTTCTCTCTTTTTGTAGAGAATGGGATATGCATTATATTGTACAATCTATAGATAGCAAATGATATTTTATTGAATGATTTACAATGGCTAGATAATGGCTATTGAGTAATTAATGATCGTACAATACAATCATCAGCACATTATATGATACATATCATAATGTATGATTTGTGTTATCCATTATGATCCCTATATATCAAATTGAATGTAAATTTAAATATATGGTTCAATACATATATTATGTTGTACGATTAGATCGTGTGGTCTGATGTGCTGTTATTAGAATTTTTTTGCATATTAAATTTTTATTGAACATATAAGTATATGTGTTTCTTAAGATAGATTATGTTTATGCATATAAATAAAATATTTTAGCAAATTTTAGCTTATGTATCCATCACTCCTTAGCATACTTTGTAAATATTATCTTAAACCTCTTTATGAAAGCTAAGCATTGACTAGACTTTGAACAAACTTAAATTTTGACTTTGCTCTTGAGTCTTCTTGATTTTGGTGCTCTTGAGTTCGCCTCCAAGTGAGTAAAGCTCCATTGTGGTCTAGCACACAATGTCATCTTTGCCATGGTTACTATCATAAGAACAATCTATAGAAGCACTTGTCAACCCACATTTGATGACACGCCACAAAAGAGGGAGGGTGGGAGGGAAAATTAAAAAAAAAATAGTTATTTATTTTAAAGCAAGTATAAGAAAAACAAGGCAGAATTGTGTTGCTTTGTTCCTTTACATGCGGTGAATGTCTTATTGTGCTAGATTATGGGACATGTTTTACAGCTCATTGGTATCTTAGACACGCAGAATCTGTTTTCTATTTTCACAAATTCAATTAGGCTATGGTACTATGTTCCTGGAGCGCATCAATGAAATTTTGAAGTTGCCTGTGTTTTGTCATTGAAAAACTTTCAAAATCTGCTAAAATTCCTTGAAGATCTGAATAAAAGATGGATACCATCCAACCTCAAAGCGTCATTTTAAGCGCATTTTTTTATTGCAAAGGATTGTTTGCGATGTCAGTAAGGACAGGCCAGCATATTAGGTTGGAAACAAGTCATGCTTGTCTATTATTCTCCAAGGTAATGCCATGTACTTCGTAAGTGAATCTTAGAATGAAAGTATACAGTGTTAAGTCCTATCATAGACTTGTCTCTTTGTTCTCTTTTGGAGATCTTTAAATTACTGCATTGAACCATTCTATTTCCTTCTTGAAGTTTTCATGGAGGAAATTCATGTCATGCATTGTCTTGTTTTCTAAAGATTTATACATGGGATACTAGCATTTAGGATTAGTACTTTTTTACAAGACTTCTGGCTTACTTTCTTGTGATCCTAAGTTCCTAATTTTCAACTTTGCAGGCCAAAGTAAAGGAAGCGTTTTTGGTAGAAAAGCTTAAGAAATATGAAGTTCCCCAAGTTCAAGGTCCTTGCCCAGATGAAGATAACTTAACAGGAGAGGAAAGATTCTACATGAAAAAGATGGCACAAAAAAGTTCTAATTATGTGCCAATTGGAAGGAGAGGCGTATTTGGAGGAGTAATTCTTAACATGCATTTGCATTGGAAAAAACATGAAACGGTTAAAGTTCTTTGCAAACCCTGCAAGCCAGGTCAGGTTCATGAATATGCTAAAGAGTTAGCTAGGCTGAGTGGTGGAGTTCCTATTGAAATTATTGGAAATGATACGATAATATTTTATCGAGGGAAGAACTATGTGCAGCCAGAAGTTATGTCCCCCATTGATACCTTATCGAAGAAAAGAGTATGTTTTGTTGACTGAATTAGTATTATTTTTTAATCTTATTCTATTCATTTTAAAATTCTCCTCTTTTTTTTTTTAGCACTTAAATTTTATGAATCTAATGCTCCAGGCACTTGAAAAATCAAAGTATGAGCAATCACTGGAAACTGTGAGGAGATTTATTTCAATAGCTGAGAAGGAACTAGAGCTTTACTACAGACATATTGCACTTTACGGTGACCCAAATACACGAAATGCAGATTTTGTATACGGCAGTGACAGAAAGAATCCCCCAAAATTAATAAAAATAGGGACAAGATTGGCTGCAGATGAAAATGCTCCTCATTGTAGCCAAACTTTATCAGAAGATTCTCTAGATGAAATTAGTTCAAACGATGAAAATATTAGTGCGGATGAGGCTGATTCTGATGACCATTACCTCGCCGGAACTGGAGCAGATTCTGATGATGAAAATGTCACAGGAACTGAAACTGATTCTGATCATGAGAGTCCATCCCGGATTGAAGTTCATTCTGATGATGATCTTGAAGAAATTAGGGTTGGTTTTGATGATGGATTATCAGATATTTCTCAGATACAATCCATCAAGCTTGAGAATTACTCTAATAAACTGTATCGTTTGGCAGGGATTCAAAGATAATTTGAATTTCTTTTTTTGAACAAAATTCCTTATCATCCTTTTTACGCTCATCTTATCTGCTTTTCATTGGTGCCTATGAAAGTTAAGTGCAACAAAGAGAGCCAAGGCAAATTATTTCTATAGTTCCATCATCCTCCATTCTTTCTTTTTGTTCCTTTTCTTCCTCTTTTGATTTAATGGATTCTAATCTCATGAAGGTGATTCATGTTCTGCTGTAGAAAAAATGCATAAAGAAAATTACAATCATATCCTATTTTATGCAAAAGGAACTGGAATGCATGTAGTAGAGGTTTTTGCGTCTAATGAGGAAAGGTGTGGGGTTTCTAAGATTCTGAACAGAGGAAGCTGAACTCAAAGCTGTCACCGGTGCTGCAATTTGCTACGTGCTACAAAGGTTTTTCTTCCTTTCTTTTATTCCTCTTACCATCTTCCACTGCATCCGATAAAAAATTTTTCCTTATTTTGATTAAAGAGTAAGAATTTAGCTTTTCACAATATTAGCAATGTTTGGCTTGGTCAAAAACTAATTAAGCATTTGAGAATTTTCTTTTAAATAGCAAGTAATCATATGTAACTTTATTTTGCTTTTGTCATTTTACTTGAGCCGTTGAAATTACAGTTCCCTTAGAGGTTACTGAGTAATGTAAAATAATTATTGATGAGTTGTTATTTCTTTAATCAAACACTTGTCAGATATTATTGTCAGGAAAATCATTATTGATGCAATAATAAACTTTTAATGGTGGTAAAAGTAGAATTTAGGTTTGCCTTCATTGCAATGTGTTTGCATGTTATGATTAGAAATGCACTGTTTCAAGTTCTGATGTCGTTATTGAGTACCATTAAATGACAAGAAAGTAGACCCTAAACCCTAAATTGCAAATCTTCCATTGAGTTACCTTTTCTTGCCACAAACACTTATTCTTAATCTTGTTTCAAAGTTCACTAAAATTATATTTGCATCTATTTGTTTTGTGAACATATTGATGATTCAGGCTTCATTTGGGACAGCTTTTTTACTGCGTTTTAAAAAAAAAAATTAGTATAAAAATTTTAATTTTTAAACTAAAAAATTGTTTTAAGAAGCAATAAAAAAATCGTCCCAAATGAAACCTCAATCTGATTATCAAACAAATTTGTGAGCCTATATGTTTAATGATGATCCTTTCCGTAGTAGCCATGAAAGTTGCTGCATTTATGTATGTTCTAATAAATAATGGTCCTTTCTAAATCTGCATCAAAGTTCTGGATTGTATAAGAGATTCTGCTTGCTATTATTTTTTCTTCATTTTAATTTATGTTTGTCGTTTCACCGCAGGTTCAAGATTCTCATGTTGCAAGGGAGGAATATAAACTGCAGATTATAATTTTTTCTTTCTATCTGCAACATATTTTTGGCATATCTATCAGTGTTTGTTTCATTCCTCAGACAATGAACAGAAAAAGCAAAACTTTTCTTTAGCATTTTTGGCCCTTCTGGTGTGTGCCCTTGAGAATTAAGTGTATGTTGTCATCACATAACATTTGCTATTGAAGATTCACTTGTAATTAACTCTTATATTTCATCAAGGTTCATTCAAAATTTTAGTAATTATTAACATTCGGTTCATAATATTACTTATACTTAATTTATAGATATAATAACATATGCAAGGAAATGGTTAAAATGCACATGTGTGAATGTATGCTTATTACTCTCTTTTTTTTTTTTTTAATTCTTGTCTTTAAAATCTCATAAACCTCCATCTTGTAAGCGGTAAGAATCAAATTATAACAGTGTCACATAATCTCTATTGCCCATTTTCAGCAAGTTGGGTTAGAATTTCTCTTACATATGTTTCCTTACAGATAACGGGACAAACCAAACTCTCCAACTCTTTCCAAGAAATCTCAGTATTCACTCTTCCTTCTGATGTGATGCCCTCGAGAATTAAGTGTATATTGTCCTCACATAACATTTGTTATTGAATATTTACTTGTACTTAACTCTCATATTTCATGAAAGTTCATTTAAAATTTTAGTAATTATTAACATTTAGTTCATAATATTACTTACTTAATTTATAGATATAATAATATATGCAAAGAAATGATTAAAATGTGCATGTCTTGATGTCTGCTTATAACTCTTCCTTTTTTATGCCTGTTTTTAATCTCATACACCTTCATTTAGAAAGTGGGGTCAGAATCAAAATATAACAGTGTCATATAACCTCTCACACCCATTTTCAACAAGTGGGGTTAGAATTTCTCTTATAACTGTTGCCTTATATATAACGAGCCAAATCAATTTCTCTCCATGAACTCTTTCCAAGAAATATTAGTATTCACTCTTCCTTTCGGTGTGATGCCTTGGAGAATTAAATGTGTATTGTAATCACATAACATTTGCTATTGAAAATTCACTTGTATTTAACTCTCATATTTCATCAAGGTTCATTCAAAATTTCAATAATTATTAACATTCAGTTCAGAATATTACTTATACTTAATTTATAGATATAATAATATATGCAAAGAAATGATTAAAATACACATGTCTCAATGTCTTATTATAACTCCTTTATTTTTTTATGCCTGTCTTTAATCTCATACACCTCCATCTAACAAGTGGGGTAAGAATCAAAATATAATAGTGTCACATGATCTCTCGCATCCATTTTCACCAAGTGAGGTATGTTGCCTTACATATAATGGGACAAACCAGCCTCTCTCAATGAACTATTTCTAAGAAATCTCAGTATTTACTCTTCTTTCTGGTGTGATGCCCATGAGAATTAAGTGTATATTATCATCACATAACATTTGCTATTGAAGATCCCCTTGTACTTAACTCTCATATTTCATTAAGGCTTATTTAAAATTTCAATAATTATTAACATTTGGTTCAGAATATTACTTATACTTAATTTATAGATATAGTAATATATGCAAGGAAATGATTAAAATGCACATGTCTCAATGTCTGCTTATAGCTCCTCTTTTTTTATGCCTATCTTTAATCTCATACACCTCCGCCATCTAGCAAGTGGGGTGAGCATCAAAATATATTAGTGTCACACAACCTCTTGCACCCATTTTCACCAAGTGGGGTTAGAATTTCTCTTACATATATTGCCTTAAACATATAACGGGACAAACCAGTCTCTCTCATTGAACTATTTCCAAGAAATCTTAGTATTTATTCTTCCTTATGGTGTGATGCCCTGGAGAATTAAGTGTATATTGTCATCACATAACATTTGCTATTGAAGATCCACTTATACTTAACTCTAATATTTCATTAAGGCTCATTCAAAATTTCATTAATTATTAACATTTGGTTCAGAATATTACTTATACTTAATTTATAGATATAATAATATATGCAATGAAATTATTAAAATGCGCATGTCTCAATGTCTACTTATAACTCCTCTTTTTTTATGCCTATCTTTAATCTCATACACCTCCTCCATCTAGCAAGTGGGGTCATAATCAAAATATAACAGTGTCACATAACCTCTCTCACTCGTTTTCAGCAAGTGGGATTAGAATTTCTTTTATTTATGCTGCCTTATAGATAACGGGTTTAACCAATCTCTCTCCATGGCCTCTTTCTAAGAAATATCAATATTCACTCTTCCTTCTGGTGCGATGCCCTGGAGAATTAAGTGTGTATTGTCATCACATAACATTTGCTATTGAAGATTCACTTGTGCTTAACTCTCATATTTCATCAAGGTTCATTCAAAATTTTAGTAACTATTAACATTCGATTTAGAATATTACTTATACTTAATTTATAGATATAATAATGTATGCAAGGAAATGATTAAAATGCACATGTCTCAATGTATGCTTATAACTCGTCTTTTTTTATGCTTATCTTTAATCTCATACACTTCCATTTATCAAGTGGGGTCAGAATCAAAATATAACAATGTCACAAAACTTCTCACACCCTTTTTCAGCAAGTAGGGTTAGAATATCTCTTACATATGCTATCTTACAAATAATGGGACAAACCAATCTCTCCGTGAACTCTTTCCAAGAAATCTCAGTATTCACTCTTCCTTGAAATGTATCACTCTATTGACCTACCCACTAGCGCTCGGCTTCTCCATCCATAAGGAATACTGTTGAGGGCACCATCATACCTTTAAGATATTATATATTATCAGATAATTTCTCTAACCTCAACAACCAATCCTCTACAGCCTGAGGATCTACGGCTACTTGAAATCAGGGAGGTTTCAGTCTAAAAAATAGCTGCAAAGGACAGTCTATCTCATCCCCCTTTCACAACTAACATTTTGCTTTGGCTTCTCCCATCAACTGATACTGGCCAAGCAAACTACATAATTGAATCTAATGCTACAACTTCTGCTATACTATAGATTGTAACATCTCTAGAATTATGTCCATCAGCTATTTCAAGATCTTGAGAGTACATTCACATAAACACTTCAAATTATTCTAAACAAAAAGGGATTCAATAACGACCTTAATGACTTACAATTAATCTTATAGAAATTAACATTAACTATCAAATATCTCTTACTTTACAATTCATTTCCTACAGCTCTGATACTTATTTCCTCTCAACTGTTGCTCTGATATCACTAGATAATACCCTAAGACCTAAAAAAGGAATTTAAACTTATTTTTCATATTTACTTGTTAATTCTCTTATAATTTATCATTTTATCATGTTCAACTAATCATCCCAAATTATATAGAATACATATACAAAGAATATATATAAAATATTTATTTCAAAATAATTAAATCACATTTGTCCATATTATAATGACTGTAATAAAATAAGAAAAATATAATATGAACTACAAAGTATGTGTATCTTTCAAAATCAGGCTTTCTATCAAATTTGATCTACTTAGCAGAACTCTTACCCTTGCTTGAAATATTATAAGCAATGAGATCATTTCCTTTAATCATAAGCATGATTATCTGGTTTCATAGTTTGTGTGATGGCTAGTAGTGTATACAAGACGAGTCGAGTTGAGTTGAGTAGTGACATTATCGAGCTAAGCTCGAACTTGAGTTCAAGCTCAGTTAATGAGCTCGAATTTGACTCGGTGTATAAAAATAAAGCTCAAGCTTGGCTCGATTGAAAAGCTCAAACTCGACTCATTTATGAAGCTCGAACTTTTTTTTTTAATCTTAAAAAATTCTTAAGAAAATGGTATGTTAAAATTTTTCAAAACTATATATTTTAAAATCGAGTAGCAGTCGAGTCAGACTGAGCTTGAACTCGAGCTCATTTGTGAGCTCGATTACAGGCTCGAGCTCAAACTCAAATTGGAAACTCGATAAGCTCAACTCACGAGCTCTTTAACGAGTCGAGTTCGAGTCGGCTTATGAGCTGGAGCCGGCTCGGCTCACTTACACCCTTAGCTCGCAAGCCGACTTGGTTTACTTACACCTCTAATGATGACAAAACATTGATCACCGGTTTAATCCTAGATCTAAGCTTGGTCATATCCTTTAACGAAACTTGAGAAATTATTAGCCAAATTTAGTCATTCTTTTTAAAAATCTACCTGTTTGAGAATGGATGGCTTTGAGATTTTACAAAAGGTTGATGACAACTCCATCGTCGTTTGATCTAACTCAATTAAATATTAACGGTTCGTATTTGATCATATTCGTTTCTTTATTCCTGAAGTTCCAGCTCTCTAACCTAACCAAACTTGCACAGGAGAACACATCCAATGGATTATTGTCACGTGTAAGCATGCTGTGCAATCAACTATAATTTATTTAAAGGGTTTTAATAAATCATTAAACCTTAAAAAAATCATTACTCTCCATAGAAAATTTAAATAAAAATAAATAAAATATGCTACAAATATTTTAAAATGAAAATTTAACAAATTTTTTGAAAATGACTTAGATTTATATTAACATCTATGACCAATCTCATGTGAATTAGAATCAATTAAAACATAATTGATCTATGTAATGTTATACCAGATTCTCTTACATCCCTAGGTAAATATTAGGTGGTCTTAATTATCCATCTTAAGTATATTTTAAGTGATCTTATCACCCTAAGCAAACCTTAGGTTAGTCATTGAATTGAGAACTTTCAACCCTAATTTTATAATTGTCGAAATATCAAATAATCATACAATAATATTATGACACTTTAAGTTAAACTTACTAACTTGAGGTCTAAATAAGGATGGAATTTTTAGAAAGAATTCTATAAAATAGATGTATGGTTCAAAGTGTTAAAGTTGTATTTATTTTGCCTTCATTTGACTTATTTTGGTGTTAGGTTTTAAGCAAAGTATAATGTAAAGTAAAACTTTGAGGTATATGGATCTCTAAACCTCATATTTTTCGTATATTCTAAAACCGATCAAATTAATTATTTTTCAAATTATGTGCTTATGTGCCTCTCTTGGTATCTCAAAAATTATAGTGTTGAACTTATCCATTTTCATTGCTGATAACATCCCATGATCCCCTCCTGTCACCGATAACCTTCGACGACTCTCTCCTAACCTGCCTCACCTTCCCATCACACTCCACCATAGGTACTTCATCTTTATCATTGCTCCAACTTCTCCGTAGCCTTCCCCTCCTCTACTTTGACACCACCTCCTCTAACTCCCCAGCTTCAATCACGCTTCAATGTATGACTTTGACTTTAAATCTCTTCTCCTACAAACCAAAACCCACCTCTTGCATTTTTATTTTGTTTTTCTATTTTATATATATATATATATATATATATATATATATATATATATATATATATATATATATATATATATATATATATATATATATATATATATATATATATATATATATATATATATATATATATATAATATTTTCCCTAAGAAAATGGCATGACGTCTTAAAGTTGAGTATTTTCAAGTTGGGAGTTTCATCTCTCTCCCTAGCATGCACTAAACCCTATATCCTAAAGTTTAATCTCTTGACCTTCCTCTCCCCATTATATATTTATCTTGTACTAAACTCTAGAAAAAAACATTCATTTTACAACCAAGTGAATAATAAATGAAATTTTAATAGATAAATAAAGACATTCACTCTAAATTTATAAAACACAGTTATCTTAAAAAATAAAAAATGTTGACTTTATATGTCTCATATTACAAATAATTAGTCATATATCCCTAATTTTTTTTTATTTGGGAAATATGTCTGAAGGTTGCTTTTGAATGAACGAAATTATTCTTGAAATGATAATATAAGGCATAATATTTACTGACATTGCAACAACACAAAGGAGATATGTGCTTAAACATCTATTAATGTCAACATCTTTCTTCATCTTTAGGTGATACTCTACTTTTCATAAAACTTTATAGCAAGCTCTTTCAAACGTATATATGTTAGTGTTCGTATTTTTTGGTAGAGATATTTGAATGTAGTCATCAATATATATTTATAATAAAAAGGATGTTGTAAGAGAAACCTATGTTTGAAAACAAGCAACCTTAAAATACCATATTTAGTGATTTATGCTTATTAGAATAATGATCAAACATCTATTTTGTTCATAAAGTTCAACCATTATATGTGGAATTAAGTTCAAAAGCGATCCTCTAAAAAGGTTATTTATTTTCTTATATATTTTATAAAATAATAAAATTATTTGACTAAAGACATATTATGAATTATATATAAAGCTAATTTTTTAGAAATATATGTAAATAATTAGCGCTTTTAATCTTTAATTAGAGGCGTAACCACTAAGCTCCTCTTTTATGCAGTTCTTCTTGATCTGTTAGTTGGAAGCTTTGACTATTAATTAAGACGTATTGAGTTCAAATCTTATATATATGATGTGTGTATGGATTTGTCTTAATTGGTCTAAATTAAAAAAAAAATAGTAAGCCCCGTGCACACCTGACGGTTCTCGCGCAGGAGAAATTATTACATTTGGAGTCCAGACGGGGAGAAATGTCCGGATTTATTGTGTATTTGTAAATACTCAGTAAATATTTAACAATTATTTAGTTGTAAATAATAATGAGTATTTTGTAAATATTTTCTGAATATTTTATAAATATTCATTCCTGAATATTTGAAGCGAAATACTCGGCCCAGCCCGTTCTGAACCCGATCGCCAAAATCGGCCCACGAAAACCGAAACTCTACTAGGGCAATTGGGCATTCGTCTCTTTCGGCCATTCCGAGAAGCGGCTGACTGCCCGGCAAGAAGAAGGGAGTTTCATAGAACTTGTGCCGCTTTCCATTTCGTGGAGATAATGGCGGAGCGCGTGATTTTGGATGAGAGCAAGTTCGATGTAAAACTCAATCTTGTTGCCATTCAGATTCCGCGAGAGTTCTCCAAGTCCGCCAGCCGTTTATTGAACGGGTACCCTCCTGGCCTTTCCTTTTCCCATCTCTTATTCAAACTTTATATATCTGTTTGCTTTCTTTGAGGTCTTCTATGATTTTTTTTTGTGTGCCAATGAGTGGGATTTGAAGGGCTGCGTGCTGGTATGAGTAGAACTATTTATCCAAAAGGATTATTTAATCAGGTGGCGTTAAGTTGAGTATTAGATTGATTTCTGTTTGGTATGTAACAGAGTTTATATCTAGTTGAGTTCTTGTTTGACATGTTAATCTGGATTATCAGTAGGAGTAGTCATTTGAGTTGAGTCAACCGTGTAAAGTATTTGATTTACTGGCAACTTCAGTTTGCTATAATACTTATTCAGTCGATCAAGTGGTAATTATAGGTAACTAGCTATGAAATATTGCTAATTATTTTGTAAGATGATTAGTGAGATATTATACTTTATTAGCTACATAGAATAAATGCTTTGCCTGCTTACAAATTTATGAGGCGCTAATTTATGGGATATTCTTCAAATGACAGTCAAATAGCTAGTAGATATGTTAAACTAGTTATTTAACAATTTAGTTGATCAAAGAGACACTTTCGTGCAATTTTTATTTTGTTAATCAGCAAAACAAACTAAATGAGTGGATGAGATTTTTTTTTTCATCTTGGCTAGAATTTAGATGGATGAGAAGGGTACACACTAACATTGGATTAATTTTAGCAAGTCACTTTCTAAAGGAGTGCTTTTAATATGGGTGAAGCGTAATCAACTTCCAGTTCTATTTGTGAACATTTTGTCTTCCCTCCATTCAACTTGATTAGCTAACATACATTATTAAGTCTTCAATGATGATAGTAAACTATATTCAACTTCAGCATCACAATTATTTATATGGTGTTCCAAAGCCTATTCTTATCATTAAGGAATCAACTAAAAAGCACAATGATATGAAACATTTGACCCAACGAGACCATACTGTGTATAAGCTTATTTTGATAATAACAATATATATTTGAAGTTCTAATTATTTCTACTAAGTGATGCCAAAAGAGGTGATTGAATGGATTTTTCGATCTCAAAACAATCAATTCAATGATTTAATGATCAAGGAATTTAGAAGATATAGGGAAAAGATGTTTTAGAACAAATTAATTGTGTTAGTGAGTACTTAGAATTATTAATTTTATAAATGCAAAATAATAGATCACGCTCAAGTTTTACTTGACAATATTTTTAAGCCCAAACAAAATTAGAAATTATATTTTAAAATAATTATATATGCTAGAATTATATTCTTTTTTTTTAATTCATTTGTACGCTCTAAAGTTGAGGTATTAGATTTGACTTATGTTAAGAATGTTAGAGGTTGACCTAAAAAGACTTGGTTAGAAAATATTAGAAATGATCTTTCTTTATTAGATTTAAATGAGAATTTGACTTTTAATCGGACAAAATGGCGAAAAAAGATTTATGTAGCCGACTCCACGTAGTGGGACAAAGGCTTGATGATATTGTTGTTGTTGTTGTATGCTCTAAAGTATTTTATCAAATTATGATGAAATTCTAAAGTTGATTCAATCAAATCAATTAATTTATAATTTTTTAATCAAAATGTTATTTAATTTATATTTATTTATAAATATAAAATTAGATTTTATTTTTTTGTTTCATTAATATATATATATATATATAACCCTTAAATGGCTTAGCTTTGAAAGATTAGCATGCCCGAAGGACCAACCAATCCTGTTGCTCGTCACGAGCCTCTGGAAGAAGCTCATGCTTCAGATCCAACCTCCAACCTTACTCTGCCCCAAGTGAGGGAAGAAAACTCAAGTCCAATAGCCAGACAAACCAAAGAAACTGAAACTGGGCGGAATTCCTTTACTGAACCTTTCTTCTTGAATGAAAACTTATCACTTAAAATTAGTAAATCGGGTAATTTAAATGAAATTTTTTAACTTAAAATAGAGAATATATTAAGTTCAAGTTATAAAATAGAAAATCTCCCTTGGCTCTTTGTAAGAACCATGAATACACCACTCTCCCTAGATAGCAATAAATTTAAAGTAAAAAATATATCTATTGAACCCTTATAAATAAATTATCATTAAAATCTAATTTCCCAACTAATTTTTGTATTGTTTATTTACTAATGAATTTCTTTCATGTTGGTTTCATCTCTAAAGTCAGATAAAAATATGAATACCATTTGAAGCTTTGAACTTTTTTGTGTTATTTAGCTGAAATAGTGTAAGCCAGATTTATATTACTTCTTTGATTAAAACTTACATAAGCATCCCTTTGTCGATTGTATTCTTATTCAATTTATATTTTATTAATTCAAAGTGTTTATGTTTAATGTTTTTTGTTGTTAATGTGTATTTCTGCTTATAGTCTAATAATTATATCTAAGGACCTTTTGGGATATCATTGGAGAATAGGTTACTCTGGCTTGCTTGGAGTTTTTCTCAACCGGGCGGATGGAGCCGATGTGGAAGGAGATGGTGGTGGTTCTTTTGCCTAAAACTAATAATCCAGATCATCCCTCCAAATTTAGACCGATCAGTTTGTGCCAAAATATCTATAAAATTGTTGCCAAGATCTTAGTTAACCGCATTAAAGGTATTTTGCCTACCATTATATTTGAGGAACAAGCGGCATTTGTGCAAGGGAGGTCAATCTCAGACCACTGTTTATTGGGGCAGGAGATTATGAACAAGTTCAAGGTCTCTAAATCATCTAAAGGGTGGATGGTTATGAAGGTTGATATGGAGCAAGCCTATGACAAAATGAATTGGAGAACTCTGGAATTGGTACTGATGAAGATGGGCTTCCCCCAAAGGTTTCGATCGTGGGTGTTGAGTTGTGTTCGAGCGCCCCATTTCTCTATTCTGGTTAATGGTATGCTCACGGACGGGATCACGGCTAGCTGTGGGTTCTGACAGGGATGCCCGCTCTCTCCCTACCTATTTATTCTGTGCTCGGAGTTACTGTCACTGCACTTTCTCCAAAATTTCCAGGAGCTGGGAGTTCAGATCCTGGCGGGGGGACCTCTTGTGTCCCACCTCCTTTATGCTGACGATGTTTTATTTTTTGCAGGTGCTACCATCCCAAATGTCAGGAAATTCTTGACCATTCTAGAGGATTAGTGCGGATGGACGGGGCAAAGGATCAACAAGAACAAATCGGCGATTTTATTTAGTAGATTATTGTCCTCTTCTACTAAAAATCGCCTTGCTAGGCTTGCTGGTTGCCGCAAGGTTGAGGAGATGGATTATCTCGGGGTCAAATATGCGATGAGAAGGTTAAAAAAGGCGGATTTTAGCCCTCTCCTACAGAAAATCCATACGCATACGGTATCATGGGGGATCCGACAGCTATCTCTGGCGGGTAGGATCACTATGATCAATTCGGTCTTGCTCCCGTTATCGGTGTATGCGGTGACTCATACGCTGGTACCTAGGGGAGTTTTATCTGAGGTGGAAAGGATCTGCCGTAGATTCTTGTGGGATAAAGACCCGAACCACAAAAGCCTGCACTATGCTGCTTGGGGGAACATTATTCGTCCGAGGCGTCTGGGGGGCCTCGGCTTCCATGCCAGCCGCAACTGGACTGGCCTGTTGCGGGCCAGAATTGCGTGGGATTTCTTAAATAAGCCCCAGAACTTGTTTCAAAGGTGTGTGAGGCATAAATACGAGGTATGGCCTTGGTTGCAGGATCAGAAACGGGGAGACTCTACTGGGTGGAAGATTATATGCAATGGGGCGGACAGCTTGATTAACTGCGTTCGTTGGAAGGTGTGTAATGGCGCGGACATCGATGTAGTTAATCATGTGTGGATCCTGGATATTACCATTGCTTCGTGGCCAACGTTCTGCAATATCGAGAGTATTGATGGCTGTTCGGTGGAAGAATTCATCACGACGGAGAAGAGGTGGAACCGGCCTAAGCTGCTGCAATGTTTTGGGGAACTCCTTGCAAACAAGGTCTGTGAGGTAAAAAATTTGGTCGGACATGGATGCAGATATGCTAGAACTAATCAAATGCCCACTAGGCTCCTCAATCTCGGCTTTCTGCTACAATACATCGTTCCAAGGGGATGAGGACCCGGTTTGCACAATTTTGAAAATAGGAATGAGACCACGGGAGCGGGTGTTTTGGTGGAGGGTCTACAATAATTTGATCCCTACCTGCACATGGCTTCATCGACTCGGCTTAGGTGCTGAGTTGTTGTGCCCGGTCGGTTGCAATCAACCGGAAAATTTGGATCACATTACGACTCAATGCCAACAACTCAGAAACGTCTTGAAACGCTGAGAAGATTGGGGATTTCCTACCCCCAGGTTCTCATCTCTGGAGGAGCTTATGGTTGCACTGAGGAATGGCAGTTTGGCCAAAGCTCGTTGGCCCATGTTTTACTGTGCGGCAGTTTGTCACAGTTGGGGTAATAGAAATGCGATTTGTCACCAGAAGGCGGTAAGCTCTACTATCACGATGGACACAAAGATACCCGGATCTACCACGCAATGTTTCTTTTCTCGTAGCTTGGAGCAACGGTTCACCAATCAATCCCTTGGATTGTTCTATTCTTCTTCTTGGTGTCCCCCCCCCCCCCCTACAGGTTGGTTGAAAATTAATGTGGATGGTGCTCTGCGTAGGAACAATGCCGGTGGTATCGGCATTGTCATTCGGGATAGTTTTGGCAAGCTGGTGGTTGCGGCCGGCTGGAGTATTACCCATTGGGATAGTACTCAAGTTGAGGTAATGGCCGTTCAATATATTGAGAAACTTCTCCTCGAATGGATGTATGAAGTCGACGGGGTTATAATTGAAGGGGACAATGCGAGTGTGATAAAGTTTATGCACAAGTGCAAGCAACAAGAACGGTGGAAGTTTCGGCCGGAGGATGGCGACAAGCTCGACTGGCTAAAATTGTTCCAAAAGGTCTTATTTGTTCACACGTATATGGAGCACAAGAAGGCAGCTCATTTTTGCGCTCAAAGAGCGATTGAGGATAGTTTTGTTTGGGAGATTGGAGATAACCACAATATATGTATTCCTCAAGATTTTTTGTTTATTCTTGAGGATGATAGTAGTAGTTTTGCCCCGGGATAGGGGTCTTTTTTGGGGTCATTGTTTTTGTAACGGGTCTTAGATGAATGCAAATGCAAATGTTCAGCTCTACTTTTTCGCATGTTCGTTTGCAATGACACATGCATACATTGGCCAGAATAAGTTCATAAAAACATAGAAATGTTCAAGTCAAAATCAAAAGGAAATTTCTCGATGGCGAGAGCGAGATCATATTAGTAAGACTCATCAAGATACTTTTGAGGAGAGATTAATGATAAGGACAAAGAGTGAATGCTATCTCTCTTGTCAAAGGGTTTAAACTCTAGAAAGTGGAAATAAATAGTATTGCTTATAAAGTGGAAACAAATTGTCTTGTGAACTTGTCATAACTCTACGATCCAATGTCAGTAGAAGAGGCTGATATGATGAACGATTGAGATGAGGTATTTTGGATTTCAAGGGCTAAGATTATCTATGGATGAAGTTTCTTGCCACTTTTTATAATTGTAATATAGGTAGGATTACATAGATAAATTCAAATGATTTAAAATCAAATCTAATCATATAGTAAATTCTAATCCTAAATAATTCAAAGTTAAACCTGAGATTATTCATCTATATATAAAATTTCTTTTTTTTTTCACATTATAATAAAAAAAAACTAGGCTCAATCTACTATAAACAATGTAAGATCTTACATTCACACTGATGAAGTCTAATGTTATGGTTGCAAATGTCATATTTAAACATGTGAGATGCTTAAGCATCAATACTTTTTTTGGAAAAAATCACTTTTTATGAATTGTGATTATTTAAATGTTAAAACTTACTGATTGGTGCATCAACAAAAGATTATTATATATGTGAACATGAACAAATGTATGCCATTTCTATTTGGCAAGTTATTCTAGCTGGGCGGCTACTTTCTTGCTGGTCTTCATTTTCTATTTGTTGTTTAGTGTACTTTAACTTTTGTAAGAATGTTTGCTATACTTTTGCAATTGTGATTATTGTTGTTGACTAGACGTAACACAACCACTCCTTAATGCATCAAAGGAGTATGAGTTTAGCCTTTTATTCAAGGTTAAGTCTCATAAAAGCATATATATATATATATATATATATATATATATATATATATAAACAATCACTTCTTTTTTTTTTCATTGAATGATACTAATGATGGAAGAATAGTCATCGTAGTTTGGAGTATAAACCTTTATGTGTGTGTGACTACTGAACCTAGTTTGGGAAATTACATACCTAGAAAACAAGTGCGAGACTTTTGTTCTCCTTTTAGATTTTTTTGGTTATTCTCTTATGTTACTATATAATGATTAATATATATTGAGTTTACACGTTTTTCATTTCAGATATATGCTCGATAGGCCTCGTATCAAACCCATTATTGAAGATTCAACATTTGAGAAAAATCGTTTGGTTTTGCTGTCTGAAATGGTACAAAACCCTGGTATGTTTGATAGATCGCTCATGTCACTTGATTGTTGAGGCTTTTAAGCTGATCTAAATGCTTTGGCTAATATATATATATATATATATATATATATATATATAAAAGGTAAACTAATGTTCTAGAAATTCCATCCATAGGCCTTGGTTGCGAAACATGGTTAATTCTAGATTTTCAGGGTATCATGTTAGACATGTCAAAAATTTAGATCGTCAAGCACTCTAAAACGCTATGTTAAATGTGCCATTGACATCTCATTTTTAAAAAAATTTGTTCTGACACTTTTTTGGAACTTCTTTAGCACATCTGGATCATGTGTTTAGCATGTTATATACTAATTATGAGTGACATAATCGATTTAGGAGCTCCTGACATGATAGGAATTATGATTTTACTTATTATTTTTTGATATTTGATGTAGGAAGCTATTATAATTGGAAATGAAGTGTTTTTTTTTTCCTTCTATTTTTAGTAAGACAATATGGCCACTTCAACCATGTCCTTCTATTTTCTTTGAGATTTGACATATCTCGTGATGTCATGATGTGCTCATGCATAATATGCTCTTGCTAAGAGAAGCGTCTTTGCTACCTTACTATATTTGTTTGTATGCCTAGCTTTTTTAAAGCACGCGTCTTTTTCTTCTCTAAATATTGTCTTTGGTTAATATTTGTGAAAGAAGGAACAAGCATTTAATGACTATTAAGGAAAACCCACATGAGGAGAAGAGAGTGGATGGTGATATCAAATTATGAACAATATGTGGATCCATACTTATATGCTTTCTGTTTCTCTCTATTTCACACATAGTAGTTGTATGACAAGAGAGACAGAGAGAGGCATAAGAGATAATTTTCTTCATTGAGGTTGTGAGTGTTCTGTAATTGCCTCAACATGTGCTGAAGTATTTGAAGTTTGAGTTAATAGATTTGAATTGAAATTATACCACCTGTCCTGTGTTAGTTAGCTTATAAACAAAGTAGTTGTAGGTTTCAAATTTAAAATGAATGCTTTTACTGTAGTAATTAGTATATTTGAGTTCAATTATATATTAATGTTTTGAGCCATGTAATGGTCATAAGTCGTGCCAGATTTTCTATATGCCGATTGTATGATCTTTGGCAATTAGAGGATAAGTTCCAAAAATTTTCTTTCCTTACCTAAGAAAGTCATAGTCATCTAATCATTGCTCTTTGCTTTTTAAATGTATTATGGCAAGTGTAGTGCACTCACATGTGTTATGAGAAGCTTCTCTTCTATTGGAATGATACTATTTAGTGCACTTCAATTATTAAAAGCGCCTTTGATGTGTCACGACCCGGCCCGGTTAGCTCGCAAGGGCGAGGCGGGAACAGAAGTCGGATATGATGAAGATAAACTTTCAAAGCATAACATCAAATCATTTAACATAAATCAAACATCTCCAACTATATAATGAAAGAGTCACTAAAGTAAATCCAAATAAGTTTTCATTTTTTCATTCATCTTCAAAAGAAACATATACATAGAGAGTTCTTCCATAAGAGGGGTTCTAAAATAAATCTAACTCTCTCAAAATCTACAAACAACCATCTATCATCAAAATAACAAAACTCTGCCGCCCGTCGTCTCCCTACGACGGTAAGTGCGCGGTGGTTGGTCTGCCATCTATCTTTTCTTAGATCATCCTAAAAAGTGTTCCCACAATGAGGGTGAGTCATAAAACTCAATAGGTGCGAATGAAATTCAAATGAATTTAGAACCAATAAAAGGAAACTATAACATGCTTTAGTATTTTAACAAAAGAATCATTAACAAATAATAACTTTTGCTCAAAGAGATGCATACCTTTTCCTCAATCTTCAAGTTCTTATTCCTTTCATAACATTTCCATTTTTCCTTTAGCATTTTGCCTCACATGATAGTCTCAAATGCATATAACTTGAATATGAAATGTTCATAATAGTTTAATATGTAAATATAACACCCGTCTCGGGAGTATCACTTGTACTGATCAGGTACATAAAATTTGGTCATTTCATTTACCATTGGTTCATAGAAATCATCCTTTACCATGACTCATAAGAGCCTCCTTTACTATGGCTCATAAGAGCCTCCTTTACCATGTGATACTTCCGCGTCAACATGCACATACACTTATTACTTATATAACCATAAGAGATGCTTTATGTAAACCATTCATAAACTAACCAAGTGTATGTTTCCTTAGAGATACGCATGCTTGCTATGTTTATGTGTACTTTTGTATGTAAAGAAGAAAGACATGTATAGTAAGAGTAGAGAAATGAGCATGGGATCCATTCATGAATTGTACATTTGCATAAAGAGAACCTTTGCATTTGCTTCAAGTGTCCATGAACTTTCAAGGGAACATGAGCCATAAGAGTTTCATAATGAGCATAAAAGAATTTGTCATTTCTATGAAATTGCAATGAAAGAAGAGTTGTCTAAATTTATAAGAAAGTCCATTCCACGTACCTCAATCCGTGCACCTTTTTCTTTGTCTGATCAAATTCTTTCCCTCCACACGGTTATTATCTAAAAGAGACATACAAAGAAAAGCATAAGTAACTAATCCCTATATAATATCCTAAACCCTAATTCTAAAGTAATAAAAGGGTTCTTTCTAATGTCATGTTTATGTTCCAATTCAAACTTTCCACATCAATTCGTGATATCTCTCAAACACCTTCTCTTTCAATTACGATTTAGCCAAAATTCATAGGTTTTAGGCATGCTTCACCTCTCCCTACACTTAAAACATACTTAAAATAAAACCAATTTTCGGAATTTATTAAATAAAAAATTAGAAAAATATTGTTTTTCAAGCAAAAACCATGTATTTGTCTCTAAAATCCTCCCAACAACCAATAAAAATCATAGAGATAAAAAATTCCTTAATTAGGGAAAAATCCTAAATTTCTAAACTCAAAACTTTCGTCATTCATTCAATATTTTTCTATTAGAACTTAGAAGCTTTCTTTGGTTAATAGAAACCTCTTTTGTGAAGACATTTTCAAAGAAACAATTTTTGAGCAAAACCCTAATTTCCAAAAATTCACATTTTCACAAAAACATCTCACATTATGGTTTAGAAACTTTCTTTAACCTTTCCCTAAACTTTTCTCAAATGAACCTTAAAGAAAACTCAAGTTTTCCTAAAACCCTAATTTCATTCTTTTAGAGAAAACTCATGAAAATGGAAGGGAAACACTTGCAAAACACTTACCTTAGCCTTCTCTTAGTCTCCCCTACGATTTTCCCCAAGTTTGGCCGCCAGAATCCGCCGCCAGAGCCGCCCAAAGAAGCTCGTCTCGGTCCGTCTGCTCCCTCTCATTTGTCCGCTCGGTTTGGGCGAAATGACTGAATGGGGGAGAGTGGGGAGGTTTCGGTTTGCCTAATAGGGAGAAATGGGATTGGCCAAAAGACCTAATTGCCCTCACTTAAGCAAATTTGACCTTTTAAAAGTTTAGGGGTTAAGTTGGCATTTCTAATCTTCCGAATTTAATAATTCCCAAAATACTCATAATTTAATATAGGTTATATATATCAACTGGGCATCAATTAACCTATGAAAAAGTTGACGATAGCCCACAATTATAGGTGGTTCAAAGCATAATTTCACTCTGTGGCCCAGCGGACGAGGCTCGTATATGCAACTACGGTCCTAGGTTCGGTCCCCAATGTGTACACCTTTTTGGTATTAGAATATTATGTAATATAAGTGAATTTTAAGTACATTATTCTGTTTTTAATATTTGAAATAAATTGATGTGGGTTTTCATTGATGGACCAATGGTGGTTTATGCCCTAACTATAGCTCTGCCGATGTTTTTGATGTTTGTTGGATATTTGTTATATAAATTGCTTCAAATGATGCTTGTTGGAGCAAGAACTAATGTTATTTATTTATTGTTCTCATTTTTCAGACATGATTGTTAGAGCTATATTTCATGGGGCGATATGATTTTTTTTAAACTTTTGTTAAAGAATTTTAATCAACATTAAGCTCTTAATCAAGTTTAATTTATCCTAATTGTAAATTAATACATGTTTATGCATTAATAAAATATCATGATGATTTAGGAATATGAGCTTTAATCCAGGAACCAACCAAACAAGGTTTTTAGCTTATCTGAATTTACAAAGCTTATCTATTTCGCCAGCCAATGCTTGTCCCCGCACAAGGGTTTAATCTACCATCAATTAGCTTAGTTTAACTTAATTCCCAACAAAACATGTCCTTGATGTATATTTATGGATAACTTGTTGCGTTACTGTTGACCCCTACATACAAACCATGTGAAAAGAGGCAAAAAAAAAAAAAAAACGATCATTTAGGTAATGCGTACATTGACAAAACACATCACTTAAGGGATTAAATGACCTCTGATTACCAAATGGATGATATCATTGCAATCAGGACGTTGAATTCTGCTAGGTCGAGGCCCTTCGCAATTGAATCAGACAAGATCGATCAAAAGGGACGACCGACACCCGAAATTAAAGTGCAAGACTGATCAAACAATCCCGGATCAACGAACAGACTTCATCGTTGCATCTGGAATGTTGCCAACCTATGAAAATTGCATTTTGTTTATTCCATTTGGAGTATCTAGATTGGTAGCACAAATCCCAATGTAATGTAAAGATGCGCATATCAAGGAAACGAGGTCTCGAAGACGCTCAAATGACATCCAATTGACAAACAGACAATACCATTGCGTCCGGAACATCGTCGAGATTCAGAATATATATTTTATTTAATAAATTTGGATCATTCGAGATGGTGGTGAATTTTTAGGCGATGCAAATATGATATAAATGCCTGTGTTACGATGGAAACGAGGCCTCGAAGACGCTCGGACGACGTCCGATCGACAAACGGACAACACCATTGCGTCCGGAACGTCGTCGGGATTAAGAGTCTACATTTTATTTGATCAAATTGGATCATTTAAGGTAGCGTCGTAAATTTCAAAGGTGAATAAAATATGATGTGAAGGTGCGCGTATCGTGGAATTTTGCCTATTCGGAGACGACATGACGTCCGATTAATAAACGGACTGCGTCATTGCGTCTGGAACGTTATTAACCTTTGAAAACTGCATTTTTTTTATTTAATTTGAAGTATCCATAGAAGTGGCACGAATCTCGAGGCAAAACACACATACCGAGAAAAGAGGCCTCGAGGTTGCCCAAACGATGTCCGATTGCCAAATGGACTACGTCATAGTGTCCGAAGCGCCGTCAATACTATGAATGCACTGTCAATTTGTTCGAATGAGGTTTTGCGCGCAAATCGAGACAACATGCATTTCGAAGGAATTAAGACTCGTCGCCACCCAAATGATGTCCGATCGCGAAACGGACTACGTCGTTGCGATCGGAACATCAGCAATACCCTAAATTCACTATTAATTTTTCTAATTCCGATATTTGACGAATTGACACGTAAAACGAAGCATTCAACACTTAAATAAAAAAAAAGTTGCACCCAAACCAATATCATTTTGGGTCGTCAATGTATTACTTCCCTCCTCAATTAATGTTAAAACTAAATAGGGAAAGTTATTATTAGAGATGCAGATCAGTTTAACCAAAATTATCAAGTCAAATATGAAATCAAATCTTAATTGATACTTTTACCTCAGATGAGGGAACTTCTCTGTACAAGACTGTGCAAAATCCCTGCTTTGAATCCCTGATATCCCGCTGAAGGAACAAGCCTTGGAGGCTTGGACGCTGCTCTTACCTTGGGTAGTAAATCAAACCTCGTGGTTAAAACAAAGAAGTGGAAACTTTTATTTGGTCGGTCTTCAGAAAATTCCAAGCTCAAGCTCTCATTCTTTGTTCTTTCTTCACTTCACGACCAGCTTCCACTCCCTCACACAAGAGGCCGAACAGCTCTCTGTCCGTCCCAACTACCTGGAGTCGCCCTCTCTCCGTCAAAAGCCTCTACTTCGCTTCCCTGCTCCGTTCCTTTTCCGCCTCCTCCCCTGGTGTGAAGACCGACCACATACCTTTCACCTCTTCTACAACCTGTTTCTCACGCCCGCTCTAAGCCGATTTCTTGTTTTACTATTCCACAAGAATTTCACGGCTCTTCCCACTGTTCCAACCCAACTCACACCTCTACAACCAGGTTTTAGCTTCGGAATGCTGGTCACCTGCTTTCTGTTAAAGCCGAACAGCAGTAGGAGGCGCAGTCTTCATTCTCCACGTGAAGGCTTCTCACAACAATAGCAATCTACCTCTATTACATTCTACTACAGCCACTCCTTGCATAAAATCCTTCCAAGACAGCTTATTTTTCTTAAGCAGCCAAGCGTTTCTGCAATCCCACACACAAACCCTTCTTGGCCGAGAGCTCCAAGCCATCCGTCCCTAAACCCATCGGCCTGCAGACTTCTAATTGTGCCGAATATGCAAGGCCTCCTTACCATTGTTCCTTGTGTATAAGGTCTCCAAACTAGCTTCTAATCAAGCCACGACTCCAACAACCTTCGGTCTCTTCAGCATACGAGCCAAAGATCTCTTCCACGTCCTTGAATCCTGCACATTAGTCTACAGAAGAGAGTCCAAATCAGTCGATCAGGCCGACTGTAGTCTTCCACTTGCCCGTTTCCTTTTCTACCACAAACTAGCTCTTGCAGCAACCTTCCTTCAACGCCTTCTCCAACCCGTCATTGGTTCAGGTCTTTTACAACATCAAAATATTCTCTACCTCAAGGCTTGAAGTACAGATTCTTTAAAAAAAAAAGAGGGGGATTCAAGTTCTCTTCTTTAAGAGAATTTCTTTGTGCATGTGTTAAATTGGTATTTGGTGAGAGGATAAAGTTTGCTGAGATTTTAAATCAGTTGGATTTATGGAGTATTTCCCTTACCAGCAATGCATAACATATATGGTTCTTCATTATTTACAGGCATCATAGAATACAATTATGATGCAAGGTGTAGTGACTTGTCCATTGAACCACTTGACTTATTCCCATTTCTTTTCTTCTTGAAGTTCTGCAGGTGGTGTTAAAGAATAAAAAAAATCCATATATCTGTTACTCCAATTTTAGTTGCAATCTCATGTTTAAGGAAGTAGTTAAAGCAAAAAGATAGGAGAGTTGTAATAAAAAAGAGAGAGAAAAAAAAAAGAATGGGAAAGAGAGGACTTTTTGTATGCATTATCATCACTGCATTCCCCGTCGCTTTATTGCAAATGTTTAAAATTCATAAGCTCAAAACCTTAAGTCGATAGCCCATTTCGGAGTTTGTGGTGCACCGGATAACCGCCCATACACGCCTTTATTGCGCGTGGTGGGATGGGACCCCGGTGCGGCGCCTATGACGAGATGGGAAATCACCTTAAGGTCCACTTCGCCGTTCGTGGTGCACCGGAAAACCGCCTATACATGTCTTTATTGCACATGGTGGGAAGGGACCCCAGTGCGGCGCCTACGACGAAATGGAGTCATTTATAAGTACCCTCGAGCGAGGGGAAAGCAAACTGTGTTATTTCTTTATTGTTATTCTTATGCAGGTGCACTTGAAGACCCCATACACGTCTTTATTGCACGTGTGGGAGGAAAGTACACGGCCGCGGTGTCCTCATCCGAGGGCACCTACCATACACGCCTTTATTGCGCGTGGTGGGAAGGCTAGTCTCCCAAAATTTCCCCTAAACGGGGGAGACACCGGGAGGCTGCCGAAATTTTGTCTGAAAAAGACAAGGACTTGAACAGAATTTGAACATATTGGGCTTGAACTTGTGGACCAAAAAAAAAAAAAAAGACTAATTTTGAATTTAATTGAAATGAGCTCATACTTTAATATGACTTGAACAAATTGAATAAAATTTTAATGAAGGAGAACAATACTCAGGATTGCAACCAAATTGAGCTCAAATGAATGTTAAGTAATAATGACATTTAAAATTTATTGAAGTTGAATATAAGTGAGCAATGTTGAATTGAACTTCATATAAGAGTGATAATTGCAAACAAATAGCAATTGATCAAAATGATGAATTTAAAAGAGATTTGTGATCTCTACAAGCATTGAATGATAAGTGACAATTATAATCATTCAAACGAAGATCAAACAAGCAATGGCAAGGGGGCCTAAGTGAACAAATGCAAGAGATATGAATCTTGAACTTGAGCTAGCCTAACTTGATCAAATTCATACCACATAATAATGAGCTTGAACTTGCAAGGATCTTATGGAACATAGCATCATACATATGATAAATATGTGATTAACAAAATATGAGCTCCTAATTACATGCAACTATTGAACAAAAAGTGTGTGATGAACAAAGAGCTTGCAAGTGTAATTTGATTACAAGTAACAAGAAGAGCACAAAGAATATGGTTTTACACCAAAATCATAATATTGGGAAGAGGTCATTGGATCATTTACAACATTAGAAACAATGCATCATCAAGCAATGATCAATAGAGTTGGCAAAGAGTATGACAATTTATGTACAAGCTACAATACAAGACCTTGAATAGATGTTATGAATGATTCATGAATTTCATATCAGTCAAAGTGCAAACTTTCAATCGACAAGAGCACTAATGTTGTCACTCGCATCATGGGTCAAATGATGATGTACTATAAAGATATATTGCATACTGATGATCTCTTGGAGTTAGCAACAGGAGATATACAATCAACACATGTATGAAGAGTACACTATATCCATAAGCAAAGTGAAGAGAATTTCTTGAAGGAGATTTTAATTACTATCAATAGAAATCGACGTCTGTATACAAACATACAAATAAAAGTCAAAGAGATGAAAATTGGAAGTGTATATACAGTTGATTGCAAGCAAAAATTAATGATACAGGTCTACCATGTTGACCACAAGTGAATATAAAAGAATTCTCATTCATATAGTAGTCCACTTGTAGGGGATGACGATTGATGTGCAGTGGATGCAAGATCATCCATATACTTGAAAACCATTCAACATTAGTAAGATATATAAGCCTTCTACAAGCAAGGACAAAAGATCTGCAACACATACGATCTCTCTATGAAGACAGATGTATGTGCCACATGCCACTGACGGGTAGATGCAAAAAAGACTACAGTAAATGCAGTATCATGTAGTCAACTTCAGTCTAAGGATGAAGACATCTACCTACCTACATGTAGCAGTAGCGGATGCACTGAAAAGACTAAAGACCACAACAAAATATATGGAAATAACGACAAGTACAAGCTCCTACGACCCAAAGCAGGAGACTCGTTAGTGCACTATGATTCACATACATAAGGCAACAACTAGTGCACGACAGTCTACCTGTACAAAGCAGCGAACAATTCTATTCAGAAGCTGCTACGCCACGCCACCGGATCTGCAACATTCGTACAAGCAGACAAAAGGCGTCCACAACTACAATGCCACGCCACCGGATCCGCAACTTCTATGCAAGCGGACAGAAGGCGTCAACAAAGTCTGAAATAAATACCCCTACACGTGCACTATAAATTGTATACACATAGGTACACTAAAGGGGAAAGTACAATCCCAAACCCGCATGGGCCCCGGCGAGTGTGTTATTGGTACACACGTGACGTCTAGGGATGCTGCGCGGGTTGACAAGTGAATTCAGGTTCGAAACCAATCCTTCTATACGGGTCAATAGAAGTCGATAGGGTTCGAATTATTAAGCAAATATAAAGTTGTGGTGACCAGCATATTTGCTTTAAAACATTCATATTATGCCTTGAAGGCCTACAATAATATGAATTCACTAATAAAGGCACGAAGCCTACGAAACCCGATCCTCTGTCGACATCCCGACAGAGTTGACAAGGTTCAATCCATAAAAAGAAATGACCCCCAAACACCCCGATGATGGCCGTGTTGAATGCAGATCTCAATCGGAGGGGTTCCCAAATATTTTCAAAGATCTCCCAAATATCCAAAGTTCATTTCAAATATCCAAAAACCCAAAAAAAACTCCACAAAAATCTCAAAATCCCAAAATCCAAAAATATTTAAAATATGAAATTCAACCATTAATCACTTAAAGCAAATTTCATCCACCCTCCGCAAGAGTTTGTCGAGGTGGACAAATTAAAATCAACTTCAGCTCACAAAGAGCGAAATGCCTAGTAGAAAATATCACTAGGATCCATTCTCAAACAATCTCTTGCCAGTAAGGACGTGGTACCTGTCCTCTAACCGGCAGTTTCGCCGCCAAATGGCACTGCAGGTAAACGGTTATGACCCGGGGCCCTCTGAACCGAGTGGTTTCGCCGCCAAATGGCACCACAGATAGCGGTTATGGCCAGAGCCAATACGCTCCTTAATGGCGTTAAATCCTTGAGATATGAATCAATAGGATATGATCGATAGGGCACAAAGCCCTTTGTTAGCTAAGGTGGATTCAAATTTGTCCCCTTAGGCAAATACCCACCCCGGTCTACAAGGTCCCCTTGGACGAAGCAACCCATGGCTGCCGACAAGGATCCTTCTGTCAGGTTGGGTCGACTACCTCCTCTGACTAAGTAGACCAGGGACCACGATGGCCCGGGACGACGGAACCATGGGATCTTGATCGGGTCCATCATCCATTCCCCCACCATCCGCTTTAAGTGCAAGATGGTGAAATGTCAAATTTTAAATATCAAACCATTTCAACCCAAATTTTCAAACTTCCAAATATTCTCAAAATCCAACCTATGCTGCTACTATATGCCAGATAACACGTATACTCTACGTATCTGATCGACGACTAGTCTTAATCGAAAGTTCTCTCTCGTGATCGGGAGGGGTAATTAACTATAGGGGCTTGCGCCTATAGGAAACCAGAACTCAGATCATAAAGTCCTCACAAAATGAGGGCGAAATCTCTGGGTAGTGTCTTATCTACAAACCCATCTGCCTTCCAAAATTTACCCCGGAACTTAGTTCGTTAAAACTCCATCGCCGAATAAGAAAAGCGGGCGGAGGCCGGGGCCGAATTTTCGGAGCCCACAGTTACTTGTCCTTTGGCCTGCGTTCACTAGATAATCTTTGATTTTACAGGATGATTGCTTGCTAGTTATCCATGAAAGAAGAATAGAAAATAAATTGTTAAAAAATTCTTTTTGGTGATGTTGTTTGATCGGTATGAATGCTTTGATCTTGGATTTTGGCTTGATATTCACTTAAACAGTCATTGTTCAGTTCCTCTACTTAAGTCCTTTTCTAATGTTAGTTAAATTAGACTCAGATTGCGTATGTTTGATCGGTATGAATGCTTTGATCTTGGATTTTGGCTTGATATTCACTTAAACAGTCATTGTTCAGTTCCTCTACTTAAGTCCTTTTCTAATGTTAGTTAAATTAGACTCAGATTGCGTATGATTTTTTAGTGCAACATCTTAAATTAAACCACAAATTTAACAAAATCTGAGCATAAGGGTCATCATGTTTTGGTGAAAGAGTTCCTTAGCTTCCATGCGACGCTTCTCCTTGAATATTGTACCTAATCATCCGCAATATGGTTTTAGGCTGTGTTCTTCTTTATATTTATTTTTTGTTTATTGTGGAACGGCATGATTGATGAAGATGACATTGGCGAGATCATACTTTCTCTTAATATATCTTTTTCTTGTTGCTACCTTAAGTTTGTCAATAAGAAAGTTAAATACATAAAATTAGAGAGGAAATAAATAGGAGTCCTTGAATTGACTAAACTATTTTTTATTTTTTTTAAACATTGCAATTTCTATTCATTTCTCAAATATTCTCGCATGAAATAAGTGGTTTCTTCTTGCTATTTTTTGTCGTTGTTTTTCTTCTTATTTATACTAACTTCTTTATTCTTCTAAATGAATCAGATTTATCTGAGGTTCCATGTCAAAAACGGGATGAATTAAGGGCCTTATGTAATTTTAAAGTTTTTCCCTATTCTCTGACACTTGGGTATTCATATTGGGGCGCAGGTGAGGCTGCCTTGGTTTCTTTTTCTTTTTTGGTAAAACAAAATCCTTATATCTCATTTATTCTCCCCATATTTCCGTGCAGAGTATGAAGGCAATGAATCCTTTTTGAAATATACATTTACTTCCTTTTGCATGTTGATAATGTATTGTGTGTACCTGTACCCGTGATTTCTAACTGGATTGTAGTATGAAGAAGAGGTTTCAACCCAACAGATAAAGATTTGTGTTTACTTTGTTTTCTGTCATAATAGCCATTTTAAGTTTTAATGGCAGGAGAGGTGCCATTTCATCGATTCTATGTATAAAAAATAATGAAATTTAAAAACTAAGACTTGAACATTAATTTTATTTTCTGAAATTTAATTCAAAGGCAAAGGTTAAAGAAAAACTCAATTGTCATGTACTTTTTTTTTTAGCCTCCTAAGTTTTGATTACTTAATTCAGTAGTGCTGAAGCATAGTCCTAGCATGACTAGGATACATATGAAAAGAGGCCAGTTATGTAATCATGGGAGAGGATTACCATCATCAATAATTTTGCACAAATATTTCAGGCCATGTTTATAAATCCTTCTCAACTTCTTGTCCATTCATTCATATCAAGTTTGCATTATCATGTTTACTTCAGATCACGTGACTCTTTTTTGCACAACTCCTAGTAATGCTACAGTGTCACTCTTTCCTTCTAATTTTCTTACATTAATTCTTTCTTCTTGCCTTGTATATCTTTTGCTTGGTGTTTTTCATGCTCAAATCACCTAATTGTAGTTTATATATTAACTTCAATAGGTGCTACTCTACCTTCTCCCTAGTATAACCATTTTCAGCTCTCTTACCTATATTTACTACACGTTTTTGTTGCTCTCATTCTACCTCATTGAATTGAGTTGTAAACATTTTCTTTGTTGCCTAACATTTGAATCTATTACAGCATATCTATCTTATTTTCATGTTGTAAAATCCTTCTAATGATTACAATTAAATTTTCTTCTAATGGACTATAACAGAGGGAAATATCTTTGATAGCAAGGAATATGGTTTATTCGAAATGATTTGTAAAGAATATGTTTAAGACCTATGAAACATTTAGTAGGAACAAAAGGAAAATAACGAGTGATAAGAGGACAACAAATGATAATCATTAGTATGGATGCTCATCAAATGCACAATAGTCTATGTTATTATACTGAAAATATAACCTCATAGCTAGGGCATGTCTAATCAAATGAAGAGTTGGAGGGATTGTCAATATCTTAAAGGATGAGTGATTTAATGATGTTAGAGAAAAATTGATGTATGGAATATTCACTTTAGTTGATACATGAATAATGACAACAAAATGACGTAATTGGCAGATTCATCATGCAAGTGAATGTGTGGATTAAAGAAAGAATATTAATGATTAGATTAAATAGGGTAATATGTTTTTCTATGGGAGATATGCTAATAACCAGCGATAAAATTTTAGAAAATAGAATGATTATGGTATTGTATAGATTGGAAGTTTTGGAAACAAAGAAAATGGAAATAGTGATATAAATTCAATAGAAATAGATCAGTGAGATTGATGAATGATAATTCTAAGAAGGTTGGGTTGCAAAATGGGCAAGCAGAAAAATATATTGAGATGATTTTGATGCAAAATGGGATTACAATTGCTTTTACTGATGAGGTATCAGTGGGGCGAAGGTGGCAGTGGTTTTATTTTTTGTTGAAGTATAAGTATGTACAACGATTGTTGAAGAACAATTCATGAAGGCAAGCCCCTATCTTGTTGTGCATCAGGCTATCAGAATGGTGGGCAGGGGATGGCATTTCCTGTGATGTATGCAAACACATAGGTGCAATTATGTATAAAATACCCCTTTCACTCATGGCATATACTCATTTTAAGTCTCTAGTTGTAGCAATTATAAAGAATTTTCTTCGATTGCACATGCCATTACCATCTAAGACTATCATCTTTGTTCCTTTATATTTTTTATTATTTAAATCTTGATCAATAGACAGGCTTTATTAATTTGCTGAACCAACTGTAGATATAGCGGTTGGAGTCATTGATGACACGCTAGCTTAGTTATGGTTGTGTTATTACGGAGTGTTCGTCTCATGATGAAAACATGTGACATGTGAGCAGGCATCCAGCTTGTTGCAATTAGAAAAAGGATTACTGCTTTGTATTTTTAATTCTGTAGTTTCATTTGCATGAATGCTCTTATCCTCAAGTATGTAATGAAAAACTTGATTAGCTTTGTAAATTTGATCTATAATATATATTTTTCTTTCATTTGATGATAGTAATTTCTTCATATTTAATCCTTTTTGTGCGTTCTAGTTTCAAGGCTATCTATGCTTACTGTGATTTAAGAGCTGGTTTTGAAGGAAATGAAAAGGTTCTATAGAACTTATTCTTGGTTATCGTACAAACTGCTTTGAAACGTTTTGACTTATGTTAAGAAGGGTAGCTGTAGACCTAAAAAGACTTGGTTAAAAATATTAGAAATGACATTTCTTTATTAGATTTAAATAAGAATTTAACTTTTAACATGGCACAATGAAGAAAAAGGATTCATGTAGCCGACCACACATAGTGGGATAAAGGCTTGATGTTATTGTTGTATTGTACAAACTGCTCATCCAATTTATTTATTTTTGCTTATCCTTTTTTTTTTTTTTTTTTTACTTGTGAAGATCACATCTTGAAGCAAATACTACCATCTGGTGTGGAGGCGCCTTCTTCTTTTGAGACAATAGTTAAGTATTTGTGTTTATAGTTTATTTCTGTATTTCTAAATCTCTTTTTTTTGTTCTATTATGTGTTTGCTGCTTTACTCCAAATTGAATAACTGGTAGATGTTCACTTAGTCTTATGCCTCTTTTTGTAATTTTACCTTATGATAATGTCTTTTGCTAATATAAAATTTCTATCTCCAGGTCATATTGCTCATTTGAACATAACTGAAGAGCTGCTTCCATACAAGGATATCATTGCAAGGATCATCTATGATGTATGCTAGCCTACTTTGTTTCTTATTATTTTTTGTTCTGGCTTCAGAATTTAGTTCATGAAAATTTGCAAGAGTGATTACATTTGAGTTGTTAAGGCTATTGGTCTATTTCACCTTGGCTCGTGCTTCTATAAACAATTTCCTTATGCCCTTAATTATTTTTTTTTCCTAGATTTTACTCAATTCCCTCAATAGTAGCTGTCTTCATGTTGGTCCTTCGTTGCTAAGATTATCAAAACTTATCTTAAAAATGTCGTATAACCTAGCACTTGCCAAGAATGAGATAGATGACAATTTCCTTACAAAATGCCAGGAACAAGAAACAATTTCCAAGGAGAGGGAGGTGCTGTGAATGGGGCGCATAACCATCACCCACTGTATGTGCAGGTGTCTAGATGCGTAGTTGTGGTTAGGTATTCTACCCCTATTTTTGATATAATAACATGAGTTAAGCTTGTGACACCTTAAGTTCAAGCTCAAGATTAGGATGGATGACAACACAAAAGGAGTTGTTGGAGGTGATCCCTTATAGTAGGAAGAGATAGAGAAGAGAGCCCCATTGATGATTGAAGATCAAATCTTAGTTAGCACATATCCTTAATTAGAACCTTCATGTAAGAGAGGGAGCGAGGGAAGGGGAGGGTAGGAGAGAGCGATGAGGGAAAGATGAGAGAGAATTAGAGAATGGGCGAGAAAGATAAGATAATAGGTAGAGTGGGAGAGAAGATGGGAGGGTGGAGAGAGAGATGAAGGGATAGGGAGAGAGAAGAGATGGAGGTAGGGAGTAATCTCACAACCAATGACTATTTCTCTATATTTTCTGACATAATATTTTTCTAAAAGTGCCACAATTTTCTAATTTACTTGAACATTGGTTTTTGTATTAGATATTTACATTACATTTGTATGTATATTTGTGTAAATTACATCATGTTTGCATATTTTCAAATTTCTAGTATAATTCTGGGTGGTGTCAACTTTTGAATGGGATTGAATTTCTTTGAAAAAGTATTTCTTACTCTTTTTTCAAGAAACACACATACTTCCTAGACCCGTTTGTATGTAACCCATTCTTATTGGAATATCCCATCAAAACATATCAAATATACCACTTCCAAATTTACGAACAAAAACTAGATTGTAATACACCCTCAATACTTGTCCGAGATATGGGTGGGATAGAGCTCACACGCTCTGCATAAGCTTATATCGAAAACCTTGTTTGCTCACTTGTTGCATAGCATGTTACTATCTGTCGATATTTTAATAGCATTTCATTATTTGCTTTATTAGATATATCAATGTTTTGACTATCTTAATGTAATTTTTACATTTGATGCATCGTGATAATCATATGGTTGAAGTTGTTAAAATCAAAGCTTATGGCTCTCAGTTTTAGATAGTCTACTTTGCCAAAATTGCCAAACCTCCTTAGAAAAAGTTATTTTGATACCTTTTTGAACACGCAAGCCGTGCCCTAGCCATATCTTTCCCAATTTTAAAAATTTGGGTATTACCTGATCATATTGTTGTTTATTCCTATCGATTATCATACACATTATTGATAGATCTTTTCTTGCATGGACTAGTCTCCCACTATCCAGATAATGGTAGAGCCTCTTGGTTAGATTTTGAAATATTTTTCAAATTTGTATTTTCCTACCAATTGGACATATTCTATTAGATTATCCAAACACGTATCAGATTCTTGTTTGTTCTTGTATATGCAGAAAAATCAACCAAAAATCAAAACTGTAGTGAACAAGGTTGGAACTATAACAAATGAGTTTCGGGTGCCAAATTTTGAAGTTCTTGCTGGAACAAATAATATGATAACTGAAGTTAAGCAATATGGTGCTACATTTAAACTTGATTACAGTTTGGTTTATTGGAATTCAAGACTTGAACATGAGCACATTCGGTTAGTTTCCCAGTTCCAGCCTGGAGAAGCCATTTGTGACATGTTTGCTGGGGTTGGTCCCTTTGCCATCCCTGCAGCGCAAAAAGGGTGTTTTGTATTTGCTAATGATTTGAACCCTCATAGTATTCATTACTTAAAGGTTAACGCAAAGATTAACAAAGTGGAGGATAATATGATTGCTTATAACATGGATGCTAGAGAATTTATGCGCCATTTGATGACAGTATCAAAATCTGAGCTAGACACAGACACACAATTAACCGACATATTAGTTGCAAAAACAAATGAAATTCCAGTGGTTAAAGGGCCATCAGAAGGTCAGCTAATAACTTTAAGTTGTCGCAGTGCTCCTTCCCCGCCCTATCCTCAGCAGCAGCAGTAATGACATGAGGCCTTTTATTGGTTGCAGATGTCACTGAGCCACTGGAAACTGGAACCACTTATAAAGAAGGCCTTCATTATTCAGCCACAACGGCACATACTGCTGCTAAAAGACGGCCTATATTTAGCAGGGAAGGTAAATATTTTGGAATGCATAACTTTATGTTATGGAAATCTTGAAAAACAGCTTCACCTTCAATTTCATGATTGAGATGAGTTATAATTACTGTCATAAGTATTACCACTGTTTTTTTTTTTAAATGAACATATTTACCTTTGATAACTGCTTAAAATGTGAGTACTGGCTGCCTGACAACCAATTACCTGCTCTTGCATAGTCTAGTATTAGATGTAGCACTTTCTTGAGCAGGCTAAATCATAGTAAAAATACCTATTTGTTGTAATTTATAAAAATCACGCTCAGTAATTTTCATAGAACTGCATACCAATAATCTTGATTTGCTTATATTTGGAAAGTCTTGTGTTTTGTTTCCCTTATTAATTATTTGCTTACCATGACATTTAATATATTTACTTAATGTTTTTAAACATCGGATGTGAGCCTTTTTTGTTAAGTTTTTAATGAGACCCAACTTTATCTATTCAAGAGTATGAATTTGAATCTTCATTAGACTAGCATATATCATTTTGTATGTTCTGGATCACTTAATTCTCAACTATTGCAGATCCTGCTCGTGTCCAAGCTTGTCCGTTAGCAATTTTTTGTCTGGTTTAAAGTTTTCATTGCTAACCCATTGTGGTGTCATCTGTCAGTCATTAGCAACATTCTGGGACAAACTGTTATGTTATTTTTTTAAGACAATGAAGAAAATACAAGGCTGCTGAAAAATAAAATCCTTAAAAGAGAAGTGAATGAAGACCATATTCATTATGCTAGAAACATGTACAGTAAGCTTTTATTTACTTCTTATCTTTTCACTAAAATTGTTTCATTGTAAAAAGGGGTTGGCTATTGCTGTGTGTGTGTGTTAGGAGAATTCTAATAACGAGCATGACGTCTTAAGCAGGAAAACTACTTTGTCTTTAAGGGTCTATTTGGTTGCTTGAAAAAAGAATCCAATGCAAAAGGAATACAGTGTAAAATGAATACAATGTAAAAGGAATATTTTGTAGTTTTTTGGATGGAATGAATAACTTTACTTTTTTTTTGTTTGGTATAAAGTAAAGTGAATGCAATTTATAGTGTAAAATGGTTGTGCCTGGGGTGGTCACAGCGGCCAGCGGCGATCAAACAAGAAACAAGCAATGTAGACTATTCTCGCCCAAAATTTGGCGAGTTTGCTTTACCTCCAAAATTAACTACACTGCATTTGGAATACTTTACTTTGAATTCTTTTTTCATCTAAAGTATTCTAGCCAAACATCAAATTTTATAAAACCCCTGGTACTTTACTCCCTAAAGTATTCCAACCAAATAGCCTTTAAGAGGAACTGTAGTAGTCATTCATAGGAGAGGTTGATTTGAATTGTAAAAGCACATATAACAATTGGATGTGAGGGCTCTCTCTCTCTCTCTCTCTCTCTCTCTCTCTCTCTCTCTCTCTCTCTCTCTCTCTCTCTCTCTCTCTCTCTCTCTCTCTCTATATATATATATATATATATATATATATTTCTTAGGAGAATGGATAACATGTTACAACAACTTAGATTGGTGATGCCGTAATTAATGACTCTGGTATTCTGCATCCTGTATCACGTCAATGCATTCATCTTTAATTTCATGATATGTCACATCCTGCATAGATCCCACCACTCTCAACTGTCTTGACATTGTCATCCACTGGATGCTCATACTTTAATTCTCCTGTATCTATTTATTACTCTTTGTTCTATTTTCTCCAGTTTCATTATGCTTTCTCTCCGTGTTGTAAGAGACCTCTAAAACTAGCTATGTTTGCCACCATTTCTTTTTCATTTTCTCCGCTCCTCTCTGGTTTTTTTTTTAATCCTTTCACTTTTTTCTTTCTTCCTATCTGTTTCTTTGTGACGTAATTGCTCTTTGTGTTTTTCTACTGCCATATTACTTAGATTCTCTCTTCCCCCTTCCTACTCCCTCCATCCTTGTCTATTTCTCTTATTTATCACGCCTCTGAGCCATGCATGTTTTAGTAGACAAACTATCCCATTATACAAAATATAGGACTATTTGATGTTGCTTATTTTTGCAAGAATTTGAACTTTGGACGTCCACTAGGTATGCTTTACAGATCAAACGCAATACCACTCAACCAAATAATTAGTGCTTGACAGGGTACTTGAGGTATACCTGGTTGTCACTATTAATGAGTTTAAAGAACTCATTGATTGACCTTTAATGCAATAACTTTGTGTTTCCCTTTTTCTAACAATTGAGAAAGGGCGCTTTGATACCCAAAAATTAATGCTGAAGAAAATAGAAGGGATGCTTATCTTTGTTTTTCTTATTTATCTAATAATTGGGGTTATTTTGAAACTTATTGTTGTACTTGTTGATTTCATGCACTATGAACAGATCAAAAAGCTAATGATGGTTACACAAATGGATCAAGTCAAAGAGATGGAAATTTTAAGAAAAGGATCAGAGGATATAAATTTCCACTGCCTAGGTTCTCAGAACATTTTGACCATGTGATAATGAATCTCCCAGCTGCTGCTTTACAATTTCTCGGTGAGGAATTGTTGATCTGATGAGCTTTGAATTGAATCTTGCTAGTCATTGTTAAACTTTAGAGCTTTATTCCTCCATTTTTTCTTTAGAAGTTCAACTAATTAATAGCTTGTCTTGTAAGAACTTTTGAAGTTCCTTATTTTGTGTGATTGATGAAGGTTATATTTCTTATTCATTAGAAGTATTTATTCATTGCTGATACTGGCTATGCGTTCTTTTCGATTTGAGATCTTGCGTAATAAAAGGAGTTGTTTGGTAATATCATGTTTATTTTTGAGATTTGATAATGTCGAAGTTGTACAGTTGTAAAGTGTGAAAAATTAAGACCACGGAGGTTTATCACTTCAAAGATAATTCTAAAAATATTCTTATCTGAGCTTATCGCATTCCTCTTCCTTGAAACTTGCATTTGCATTACTAAATTTAAAGCACAAAAAAAGTACAGTGATATATAAACATGTATGGGGACTCTTTAAGAGACTTACCTAAACAAAATAAAAAAAGAGAGGGAAAAACAGTACAAACTACATCATTCCATTTACATTTCACAAAGAAATAAACAAAAACTGCATCTCAGTGGCAATGTGAGCCCCCCAAAGTGCTTGTAGCATTACCAAATAACCTAGCTAAGGATGTCATTCCTCTCAACTTTCATATCTATGCTGAAATCGATCCAATAGCTGGAAGCCATTGTTAGTATCCAAGTACTAGCAAAACCATGTTTAGGTGAACTTCTGAAAAGAAGTCTAGCAGGAGAGGACTGTACTGGAGAGGAAGGTGATTGTTATGTAGTACTGGCAGGAAAAACCAGAATTGATAGCACAAATAAATATATTAGTGGGGATTAGAAGTGGTACCTGCTGAGGATTCTCAAGCTATTATTTTGGCGAGCGTTTGATATGACTACTCCTTGGTGCTGAATTGTAGCGGATGAAAGTTGAAAATGTTTGATGGTTGAATACCAAATATCTGTTGTTGAGATAATTTGAAGGTATTGTAACTGATTGGAAGTGGATGCATAATTTCTGAAAATCTATGACTGAAATCTGGTTTCAGCAAACCAGAAATTGGATAACCCAATAAAGAACTCACAAGAACGCCTTTTTTTATTCAAAATAACAATGAAAGAAGGATAAGATACAATTGGATTTTTAAAATTAGAGAGAAAGATCCGGTTCTCCCAAATCCCTAGCCGCCGACTAGAGCCCAATCAATCTAAAAGCAATCTAAATTGAGCAAATAAGACATAATCTAAAGTCACCCTATAGTTAGCCTTAAATAGTCTCTCCTAATTCCCTTCCAAATCAACCCATTTCCCTAAATAATTCTCGCTCATATTTGAATTCAAATTATATATCTTTCCTTAATTAATTTCCTCTCAATTGTAATTAAAAATTTCCTAAACAAATCACCCTTAAATTTCTCTTCGTTTTCCCTAAATAATTCTCACTTACATTTTGAATTAAAATTAGATCTCTTACTCTAAACAATTCTCTCCCAATTGTAATTAAAACTTTCCTAAACAATTCCCCTTAATTAAGAACATTCCTAAACAATTCCCTCTTGATTAGTAAACTTTCTAATTTCCTCCCAATCAAATCAATACCCTTTTCCTAAATAAACATTCATAATTCCCTCCAAATTTTGATGTTCTATGATAAATAATTAATCTCCTTTGACCCCATCTCTCCTTGTCGGCTGCCACACTAGTGGGTCCACAATCTCAGTTGGTCCATCAATACTCCTCTTTCGAAGTGCCACCTTGTCCTCAAGGTGGAACGAAGGAAATTGTTGTTGAAGCACTAGACTAATAGCAGTGGAGTAGAAAATGGACGGACACTTGGTCGAACGATCCCTGCCTTAAGCATCTCCTTGATTAATTTATCAATTTCTTTGTTCTGGATTTGAGGATGACAGTACAGATGAACACTGATAGGTGAGATTTCTTCCTTCAAGATGATAGCATGCTCGCATTTTCGCGAAGGAGGTAAACTCTGAACTGGCTGGAACACCCCTCGATATTGTTGTAGGGTTGGTTGAACCATGTATGGTGCTTCTTTCTTTTCTCCATCTTTTTCTCTTTCCAAACTCTATAGCTCCACTAAAAATTTCACTCCTTTACCCTTTCCCCTCTTTGGAAGTGGCTTCAAATGTGGCAGCTCCTCTTCTTCTCCCAACATTTCCGCCTCCCGATCTTTCCCTCTCCTTATCGGATTAGGGTTTCCTCATCCCTTGGTCGTCGGCTGCTCCCCTCTCTTCCGACTATGTCATTTTGGTTTGGAAACTCTAGCATCTTTCTCATCATCTCCTCCATGATGACAAACTTCTCATCAATCTTTTCATGGATGGCTAAAAATTGCTTTTTGAAATGTGAAATCGTTTCTACAAAATTAGATTTAAATTGTCCAATCTCAGCTTCCAGCACTTCTAACTTTCTTCCCATCATAGGTACTCGGATCTAGGCTCCAAATAACAAAAAAAAAATATAGCAAAAACAATGAATTTGGTCTTCCAACAGCAAAGATCAGCAAGACGAAGGGAATAAACACAGCATAAATCAGCGAAGATGACTTATCTTTTAGCCCAAGACATGTCTCTGATGCCAATTTGATAGGAAGTGGATGCAGAATTTGTGAAAATCTATGGTTGAAATCTTATTTCAGCAAACCAGAAATTGGAAAACAAGATAAATAACTCACTAGAACACTTTTTTAATTCAAAATAGCTATGAAAGAAGGATAATTGGTTCAATTGGAGAGAAAGATCCGTCTCTCCCGAATCCCTAGCCACTGGCTAGAGCCAAATCAACCTAAGAACAATATAAATTTAGTAAACAAGACAAAATTTGAAATTACCCCATAGTTAGCCACTTAGCCTTGAATAAGCTCCCTTAATTCCCTCTCAAATCAGCCCCCATTTCCCTAAATAATTTCCTCTCATATTTGAATTCTAATTAGTCACTTTTCCTAATTAATTTCCTCCCAATTGTACTTAAAAATTTTCATAAACAAATTACCCTTAATTTCTCCTCCTTTTTCCTAAATAATTCATTCTTATATTTTGAATTCAAATTAGATCTCTTGCCCTGAATAATTTATACGCACTTCCTAACCATTTTTCCCAACTCGCTTGGTTGTTCGTTTGCCAAGCCCCACTACTTTTCCTCCATGCATGCACAAAATAGATTGATTATTTTTTCAGAGTACGGGAGAGACAAATATTCAATTATATGTCCTAGGCTCTTCATATTGCCGCCTAAAATGGAACTTTTATTTGGTCCGGTGCAAGGACCTAGAGGAAGGTTCGGTTTTGCCTAAAAAAGTGTTTCTTCAAAAAACTATGAACCTATTTTTGTAAACCGAACCTTCCTCTAGACAAGATACTCCTAAAATGGACATGATACAACATGAACATAAGGATGTCTCATACTTAGGATACGGCATTGTAATGCATGATAATTTTTTTTTTTTATGAATTATTAATATAAAATATATAGTCAAAACACTCAACTCAAAATGCCAATATTGTTAAGAGATTCCTTCTTTCATTATTCCTTTTTCCATTTCCACTGATCTGGTTGGATGATTTAACAGATGTTTTTAAGGGTCTTCTCCAAAGAAGATACTGGAAAGGATCTCTACCTTTATTACACTGCTATTTCTTCTTGCGGTCAAATGAAACTGCAGAATCAATACTAAAAGTGAGTTATTTCTGAATTTCATGATTGCTTCGATCATATTTTCTTCTTTTGCATGTATTTAGAATAGTTTTTTCAGTGCTTCCATGTTATCGGTTGTTGGATAGGTAGCTTTAGAATAATTCCTTTTTTTTTCTGACGTGGCTATTAATCTCACTTTGTATTGGCGTTGTTCAATTTTTTACCCCCGTTAGCTGTAGAGACGTTTGCATATGTTACGTTTCTTTATAGTTTCTTCCCCCGGGGTAATAATGATCATTGCCCTAAGCAATTATTTGGATGTGAATTTAAATATTTCAATCATGTAATTGTCCGGTCGTCCACTTTATATATCATGTATTGCCAGGGATTCCAGAATCTACTTTGGATAGCTCCCACAGTTGAAGATTTAATGAATCGACTAGCATAAAAAAAAAAAAAAAAAGCTTTTCCAGCTAAGATTTAATACTGCAATCTTGCTTGGAAGAAATGAAGGTTAAAGATTTTGGTTCGTTCAAGCTGATACACCTTAGTTTGAGAAAATGAAATTTAATTTCTTTTAGATTTTTTTTTTGTAACTAGCAAGGGGCTGGCTTCGTGCATTGTTTGAGAAAAATCTAAGTGACATGGTGGAACAACTTCAACAGATAAAATTTTAGCACCATAAGCCTTTGTCATTTTTCTGAAGATTACGAATCTTAGTATGAGGCCTGAAGAATATGTAGTTGTGTTAATATGGATAGTATTAAAGCATTTATAAACTTATTAATCCTTTAGTTGCCAATATTTATGCATACAGTAGGCTTGCAAGGCAATTTTTAAGCGCCTGAGCAAATAATTTGGCTGCAATAAATTTTTGCGTAAAATGCTTTATTTTTGTGCTTGTTCTTGCAAATTCCAAGACACTGCGTTGGTGGTGGTAAGATCGTCCTGACAGTTGGTGAAGATCGCTTGGAATCCTCCATAAATGCAAGGAAACAGGCTCAAAATGGAGAAAATAGAACATAGAATACTCGTGTTAATATAGCTTTTTTCTGATTCATCTAAACAATTTTATTTTACTTGCATTATCCATCCTGTTAATCGAGATATGATACAATGCATAATTGTCAGAAAATTTGCAAATTATGAATATCTATACCGTTAAATCAAATGAATATTATGCCAGAACCTGATTAATCATAAAAGTGACATTATGATTGATAAAACAATGTAAGCGATTACATGGAGGGTTAAAAGAACAGGTTTCATGTGAATACTTATTTAAAAAACAGTTTGTAGGACTTATCTACACACAATATTACGTATATAACCAATAGAAACGCAAAGAAAACTAAAAATAATACATGCACATAGGACAGGCGTACAAAACAAAATCAAGAATACTCTGAAGTGGGGAAGAAATGTCGCCTTCTATAGACAATCTCAATGAAAGCACTACTAATTAATTATTCCTTTTGCAGTAATTTGAGATATCCATGGGTTTTTCTAGTACCATTACAGATAAAATGGGAGAACCTTTTACAAAGATAACAAAATAAACAAAAAAATGTGCTCTTAGCTTGCTTAGGTTAATGATTCATAGGATATAGATCAAATATATAGCTAAGTTTTCAATTTTAAAGAAAAATGCTGACATTCAATTTAAGGGAAGTCATTAACCAGTAAGCATCTAAAACCAATATTGGGTTTCTAAAAGAATTCTTTATGCCTTTATTAAGTGCATAATGATCCAAATTAGCAACGTTGTTCGTGAACGTGGCCAGACATTGTAAATGAAATGCAATCATAGAGTTAAACTGGTGCAGAATTTTGAGCCGTTTTAATGTCTGCCTATTATCCTTATGCCAACCCCTATATTATTGTGTTAAAAACCTTGGATATGAATATATGCAAAATAGAAGAACTGGTTGATTAGTTTCAAATTTTAAACTACAACCCCAAGGCTTATTTTGTTAGTGGGATACAATTCAAGCCAGAATTCAAAATTTCTCTACATTATAAGGAAATCTACAGGCAGATGGCGGAACTTTCTTTCTTCTTTGTCCCTTTTGTTTACATAATTCTAAGTCTATGCAATAAAAATACACTTAAATTTCGCTCTCCAGTTGGCCTGCTTGAAGGGTCCAGGCAGGCGCGCTCAAGTTCCCACAATATTTTTTCCCACTGCACCATATATATATCAATGCGATTTTTCACTTGGTTAGAACTAAAAAACAGGGTTTTTTTTTTTTAATTTAAAACAATAACATATGACTGGCTAATGTCTTAAAAATACACTACAAAAAATTTCTTCATATTTTCATATATCCTTGAGGTCTCGAATGTGGAATCATCAAGTAAAATATAAAATAGAGCTGCTCTTCTAGATTGTGTTGGTATGCAGGTCTTTGATTTGATACATGAGGGCTTTTTTTACCTCAAATTTGTGTGGACTAAACTGATGGACCGGGTGAACCGGTCCCGCCTTGGACCCGTGCGGGTCTACAGGCGGAAGAGGGGGGGGGGGGGGGAACCGGCTGGACCAAAGGGACCCCCCACTTAAGTGGGGGTATTTTGGGGATGGAGGATCTTTTGAAAGAGTATGAAGGAGCCATTAGGGTTTAGTTTTTGGGTATTATGAAAAGTGTATTCTCTTTCTAGTTTCTTCCTCTAGTCTTCTTCTTGTGCTTTTCTAGGGTTTTCTTGTGGGAGATCTTGTCCTTCTCGAAGTGGACAAACTTATCTTGTTTTCTCTTGGCTTGCTAATGCAAAGGTTCTCACTTTTCATCTCAACCCTTTTGTGATTGTTTCTCATTTGGTTTTGCAAGGAGAAATTTCTCTATTTTAGAGGGGAAATTAGGGCAAACCCTAATTTGTGAAACCTAAGGCGTATCAATTTGGTATCATAGCTCTGGATCCTAGACGGCATGACGTCAAAGAAAGTGGAAGTTTTGGAGGGAGAGATGGGCCAATTGAAAGAGGAGGTGGGTGAGAAACTTTCGTCAATGGAGGGAAAATTTTCATCCCTAGAAGAGAGATTTGGGGGAATGGAAGAGATGATCCGGAAATTGCTAGAAGCTCAAGTTGTTCCATCAAACCCTAAGGAAAAAGGGAAATCTCTGGTAACGAACCAAAACCCTAACCCTAATTTTCCAATTAGGGAAGGAGTAAATCAGAGTGAAGATGGCATGCAAGGGCAATGGCCAAGGTAAGGAGGAGAAGGGTCTGGAGTAGGTGGCCCTTGGGGAATGACCGGTGGTCAAGGGGGTCGGCCATACATGGGCTCGGTGGGCCCCTACGGCACACGTGGGGGGGTGGCCGAATCAGATGGGGGGGTTTCCCGAAGAAAATCGTGCCACGTGGGAGCAGGGAGGAAGAAGGGAAGACTACGGCATGGGCTATGGAGAGCCAAGAGAACCACCATGGAGGGGGATTCAAAATCCTTACCCGGTGGAGAGGAGGGGAAGACCACAAGGAGAGGGATTTACTCAGGGGACATGGGGAGATGGAAGAACCTTCCACCGAGCTGACAACCGCATGAGAAATTGAAGATTCCTATTTTTGAAGGGGAGGATGCTTACGGGTGGATCTACAGGGTGGAGCGCTATTTTGCAGTGAATGGTGTCACTGAAGAGGAGAAGTTGATGGCGGTTCCGGTATGTTTGGAAGGGAAGGCATTGGCCTGGTTTCAATGGCTTGAAGGGAGACAACATGTTAGGAGTTGGGAGGAGTTCAAAGACCTCCTACTTCATAGATTCAGGGTGTCCAGCGAGGGTACACACTATGAGCAGTTGGTGGCTCTAGTGCAGGAGGGCACAGTGGCAGAGTATAGAGAGCACTTTGAACTACTGTCAGGCAGATTGAGAGGGATTCCAGATGACCTTTTGGAGGGGAATTTCATGAAGGGGTTGAAGCCCCACATCAGAGCAGCCATCAGGGTAGTTGCTCCACAAGGGTTAGTGAAGATCATGGAGACTGCACAGCTTGTAGAGGACAAGCTGAAGGTGGAGCCACCGAGAAGATCAGGGGTGTCCTACCCCACTTACCGACCACCACTCATGATTGGAGGCCCAAGGGCGACTACCATCCTTCCTCCTAGGGAGATATCCAAGAAGAAACCCACTATGGCAGTGAACCAAGGAGGGTTCAAGAGATTAACTGATTCAGAGCTAAAAGAGAAAAGGGCCAAGGGCCTTTGCTGCCGATGTGATGAGAAGTTTACACCCGGGCATATGTGTAAGGAGAAGACACTACATGTGATCATAGTGGGGGATTCTGAGGAGGAGGAAGAGGACACAGGGGCAACTGAGGAGGGAGAAGAGGAGCACCCTCATTTGGCTATGGTGGAGGTTTCACTCAACTCAATAGCAGGACTAACATCACATTCCACCATGAAGCTGGAAGGGGAGATTGCGGGGTACAAGGTGATGGTTCTGACTTCTGATTGATAGTGGGGCCACCCACAACTTCATTGCTTGCAGATTTGTGGAGAGGGTGGGGCTACCAGTGACACAGGGGAGAGGTGTAGGAGTCATTTTGGGCACGGGAAAGAAGGAGCGTTGTAGCGGGCAGTGTAAGGGAGTGACCCTTACATTGCAAGGAGAGGAGACAGTGCAAGACTTCCTACTGTTGGATTTGGGAAGCACTGACGTGATACTTGAGATGCAGTGGCTCCAGTCCTTGGGGGAGATGAAGGTGAATTGGAAAAAATTATACATGGAGTATGGGAAGGGGAGCAGGAGAGTCACACTACAGGGAGACCCCAGTTTATGCAAATCCAGAGTGGCCTTGAAGTCCATCTTCAAGACTTTGAGAGATGATGGAGAGGGCTATTTGATGGAGCTACAGCAGGTGGGCATGGAGGTAGAAAGAGAGCCAGAAATCATACCTGAGGTGGTCCAGGATCTTATACAACAGCACTCCACAGTGTTTCAGATGCCCAAAGGGCTATCCCCTATCAGATCCAGGGAGCATGCTATTGTGTTGAAGACAGGGGTAGCACCCATCAGCGTGCGACCCTACAGATATCCTCATGCTCAGAAGGAGGAGATTGAGAGGTTAGTAGCAGAGATGATGGAGGCTCAGGTGATCCAGCCCAGTGTGAGCCCATTTTCCAGTCCTGTACTCTTGGTAAAAAAGAAAGATGGTAGTTGGCGATTCTGTGTGGACTATCGGGCCCTCAACAAAGAGACTGTGTTGGACAAATTTCCTATTCCGGTGGTAGATGAGCTTTTGGATGAGCTTGGGGAAGCCACCATCTTCTCCAAGGTGGACCTTAAATCTGGTTATCACCAGATTAGGATGAAGACTGAAGACATTTAGAAGACAGCTTTCCGGACACATGAGGGTCATTATGAGTTTCTAGTGATGCCATTCGGGCTCACTAATGCTCCCTCCACCTTCCAAGCTCTGATGAATCAGGTCTTCCAGTCCTACTTGAGGAGGTTTGTTCTAGTTTTTTTTGATGATATATTGGTGTATAACAAATCTCTGCAGGACCATATCACCCATCTTGGGGTGGTACTCACGACCTTATTGGAGCATCAGCTATATGCCAACCAGAAGAAGTGTTCTTTCGCTCAGAAGGAGGTGGAGTATCTGGGACACATCATTTCAGAGAGTGGGGTGGCGGTTGACCCCACCAAGATAGAGACCATGGTGAAGTGGCCTACACCAAAATCCCTTAAAGGCCTACAGGGATTTTTGGGACTTACTGGCTACTACAGGAGGTTTATCAAGGGCTATGGTTCCATAGCAGGCCCTTTGACTGATCAGCTAAAGAATGACAACTTTCAGTGGGGAGAGAAGGCAGAGGAAGCCATGAAGACTCTGAAGGGAGCCATGACTAGTGCCCCGGTTTTGGCTCTTCCAAATTTCACCCAGCAATTTGTAGTTAAGACTGACGCTTCAGGAGTGGGCTTGGGAGCAGTGCTCATGCAGAATCATAGGCCGATTGCTTTCTTCAACAGGATCTTATCACCTAGAGCGAGGTTGAAGTTAGTTTATGAGCGGGAACTGATGGCCATTGTGTTGGCCATTCAAAAATGGCGGACTTATCTATTGGGGCAACGATTCATAGTTCGTACTGATCAGAGGAGCCTCAAGTACTTACTAGAGCAGAGGTTGGTGGCAGAGGAACATCAGAGGTGGCTGGCAAAACTCTTGGGGTATGAGTTTGAGATTCAGTATAAGCCCGGAGCTCAAAACAAGGCGGCAGATGCTCTTTCCCGTGTGGAGTGCTCACAGCTGATGGCACTATCTGTTCTACGATTGGTTGATTGGGGTGAAATGGTGAAGGAAAATCAACATACAGAGGAGTTAGAGAGAATACGGGCGGCTATCCAGAAGGGAGAAGGAGGGTTCAAAGGGTATCACCTAGAGAACTCTCTTTTATTATACAAAGGGAGGTTAGTACTACACCGTGACTCAGCATTTGTCCCCATTCTTCTACGGGAGTACCACGATAGCCGTATTGGTGGACATTCGGGGGTGGAGAAGACCTATCGGCGGGTGAAAGCCGAATTCTTTTGGAAAGGGTTAAGAGGAGATGTCGAAGACATGGTGAGCAAATGTGATATTTGTCAACGGAACAAGTATCAAGCTTGTGCCCCTAGTGGTTTGCTGCAGCCCTTGGTGCTTCCAAACAAGATTTGGGAGGAAGTCACCATGGATTTCATTGAGGGGTTACCCAAGTCGGAAGGATATACGGTCATCATGGTGGTAGTTGACCGTCTGAGCAAGTATAGCCATTTCATTCCACTACGACATCATTTTTCAGCTCCTACTGTGGCATCTACTTTCATCAGAGAGGTGGTTTGATTGCATGGGGTCCCCACTTCTATTGTCTCGGATAGGGACAAAGTCTTCTTGAGTTCATTTTGGAAAGAGATCTTCAAGATGCAGGGCACATTTTTGAAGCGGAGTACAGCATACCACCCACAGACAGACGAACAGTCCGAGGTGGTGAACCGGAGCGTGGAGACTTACTTGAGATGCTTCGTTGGGGAGAGGCCTAAGCAGTGGGTCAAATGGGTGCCATGGGCAGAATATTGGTACAACACTTGTTACCATACCGCATCTCAGTTCACACCTTTCAAGATTCTTTATGGAAGAGATCCACCACCATTGGTGAATTATCTGAAGGGGACGACCCCGGTATATTTAGTGGATCAATACTTGGAGGAGAGGGATAGGGTGTTGGGAGAGTTGAGGGAACACCTATTGAGGGCCCAACAGATCATGAAGACCAAGGCGGATGCTCACCGCAAGGATGTGACATTTGAGGTTGGAGAGATGATATACTTGAAGTTAAGGCCTTACAGACAGAAGACTTTAGCTAGCATAAGGAGTGAAAAGCTCTCTCCACAATACTATGGGCCTTTCGAGATCGAAAGGAAAGTTGGGATGGTGGCCTACCGTCTCAAGTTACCTCATCATTCCTCCATCCACCCTGTATTCCACGCATCGCTATTGAAGAAGAGCATAGGGGATCATACTGTGGCCATTCCTACTATACCCCAGGGCCTCATAGAAGATATGCAATTCTTACTAGAGCCACTACACGTGAAGGAAGTGAGGAAGAATGATCAAGGCAAAAGGGAGATTCTCATCGAGTGGAAGGACTTACCGACACATGAGGCTACTTGGGAGATATACGAAACCATGCAGGCGCAGTATCCAGACTTCAACCTTGAGGACAAGGTTGATCTTCTAGAGGGAGGTATTGATGGACCGGGTGAACCGGTCCCGCCTGGACCCATTGCGGGTCTACAGGCGGAAGAAGGGGGGGGGGGGGGGGGGGGGGGGGGGGGGGGGGGGGGGGGGGGGGGGGGGGGGCGAACCGGTTGGACCAAAGGGACCCCCCACTTAAGTGGGGGTATTTTGGGGATGGGATGATCTTTTTGAAAGAGTATGAAGGGAGCCATTAGGGTTTAGTTTTTGGGTATTATGAAAAGTGTATTCTCTTTCTAGTTTCTTCCTCTAGTCTTCTTCTTGTGCTTTTCTAGGGTTTTCTTGTGGGAGATCTTGTCCTTCTTGAAGTGGACAAACTTATCTTGTTTTCTCTTGGCTTGCTAATGCAAAGGTTCTCTGATGAGGACATCGCCAGCATTTTCGACGCCGAAGATCGACGGCCACGAGCATGACTTGTATTTTGTCATTTTATGTAGTAGCGTATTTTATTTTGATGTTTTTTCCGCTTTTGCCCTTAGGGGCATTTAGTCGCTTATGTAGCCCGGAAGGGCATTTGTGTCATTCCTTATTTTCTCATTTTGGCCTATTTATATGAGGCCTCATGCATTGTAATTTTAGTTTTTGATGAAATGAAATCTACTACTATGTGTTCTCTTTGTGAGTTCAAGAAGATCTCTTGGTGAGTTCTTCACCCTCCAAGATCTCTTAGTGAATTTGCCGGAGAAAACTAGATCTCTCCGTGAGTTCTATTTTTCAACACTAGTTACTATTGTGGAACGTCGACTTGACTACAATTGATGTTAGTGAGCTCGCGATCGTTGAACCCCAAGAAATTTCAAATTCGTTTCTCCCCTTGCTGTTACCGCCGCTCAGTCCAAACAGCTCAAGCTGTCGGCCCCTTTTTCCTTCCCCTGGTGGCCGCCTCCCGCCGGCCTCAGTCCCGCCAGCCACCGGCCAGCCTCCCGCCGGCCACGTCCAAGCCATCCGCCGACCAGCCGCCCTGCAGCTCCATCCCGCCGCCCCTGTGAAATCCTGGATTTGAATTTCAAACTTCCCCATAAACCTTTGATTACCTGCCTTATTTGATTCCTAGATTTGGGCATCCGTTTTAATTAAATCTTAATAGTCTATTTGAAACTCACGTGCCTGACCTCTATTAGAGGAAATTTTCTTTTGGTAAAAATCTGTTTTATTACAGATTTCATTCAAATCTACTAATTACCCGTGAACCATCCGTTACCAAATTTTCTCCTCTGTTTTTTTTTTCCTAGTCCAGCCGCACCCCTGCAATGGCTCTTCTCTCTCTCCATAATAAATCCAATTTCTCCCCAAATTAAGCCCCTAATCTCCCCCTCTTTACCGCCCCTAGTCCCTTCTTGGCTTAATTTGATTTTCAAATTGAAACCCCCCCACAATCTATCCGAAATCTGCAGAAATCCAGATTTCTTGCTTTCCATGGGTTTCCTCCCAAACCGTTAATTTGCTGCCAAGCAATTCCCAAGAATGCCAGATATTGTCTACAGCCTCTGTTAATGCCTAGCTTCTGTCCGAGCTTGCTAGAAGTCAGACACACTGCTGCCAATCAGATTTCTGCACTTCCATGCAGGCAGGCCAGCCACTGAATTCATCCCATCACCGTCTAGACCTTCCATGGTTGCTGTTTAGAGCTTCGAGCACTTGAAACCTGCTGTTTGGGCAACCTGGGACGTATAATCGCTGTCCAAGAATTGCAAGCTTCGGCTACCTATCCAAGAACGACGATCTAAGGGTCTTTTTTCCTCGGAGTGACCTCGGTTCTAATGTGGAGACGCTTCTTCCGCTAAAGCCTAGATTAGTTGAGCGTATGGGTTCCAAAGGTGAAAGTTCTCTTTATTAATTCGTGGATTCTTGTTTATTGTCGTAGCGTACAATTATTCTTTGCATTTTCTTGAGTTGATTGGTTAATCGAATGTCGTTCTTCGTTGCCTAAGCGAGTTAAAACTAAGAATTCTTAGGTTCACTCTTTTATTACAAATGATAATTTTAATTTGGATTACTTTGTTCAAATTGCTCTCTATAATTTCCTAAAGTAACTCCATCGCATGATGGTTTCACATCATCTTGGTATCAGAGCATGGCTATCATGCTTGGCATGTTTTGAAAACATCCTAGGGTCTAGCTTCTTATTGTAGTTTAAAATTGGCATGCATATCATTGCTTAGATAGCAAATTTTCACTGTTTTTGTCACTGTTTTTGCATTTCCTGCACTCATCTAGCTGAGTTAGGTCATATTAACTAGCATCTTAGTGTTGGCCTTTTGTTTGGGAAGATTCCTAAGTGTTTAGAACAACTTCGGCTTGAGTATTCCCTGCTGTCCTCACTTTTCTGCATTCGTTAGTCACTGTTTGGGAGTGGAAACACTTGTTGCAACTGCTGCCTTTGTATTCCTGCAGTGTCTACAGTTCGTGGGAGTACTAACTTAAGTCCTAAGTGCTGTCCACACACTAGGAGTCACTTAGAATAAGTTTCCTAGTTGTGTACTGTTGCTGTCAACTCAAAATCTGCACCTGTTAGAGACTTAGATTTGACCGGAAAGTTGTTCTAGTTGCTGTCCACACTTAGCTTCCAACCTTAAACTCGCTAGACACGTGCCACCTTGTGTTAGGTTGCTGTCCCGAGTCTTCCAACAATATTTAGGAGCTTTAGGAGCCAAATTTCAGCAAGTATAGGTGCTGTCCACCGCCCCTAAACCTTCCCCAACCAGCCCCCACCCCAACCTATGGACCCGATAAGACTTCAAAAGAGCTTAGATGACATCGTTAACCTAGTGGGCACTATGACTAGAATTATGACGGAGAAACCTATTGACTATCCCCGCTCGAATTATGTGTCCCACTCTGCTTTTCAACATAGACCCGAGTTTAAGCCACAACGACCTCACTTTGAGCCACCTTATCGTTTGCCTACCTTTGATGGTTCTTTGGACCCTTACTATTTTAGGGAATGGGTTAGACAATTAGAGGATTATTTTGAATCGCGTGAAATCCCTGCCTCTCGCCAGTTTAGCATTGCTAGGTCACACCTAAGCGGTAATGCTCTCCAATTTTGGATGAGGTTGGAAGATCATAAAGAGTCTCGTGGCGAATACCCCACCTCCGATTGGAAAAACATGAAACGAGAACTTGGATTAAAGTACACTTCCCCTACTAGTGGTCACCCATCCTTTAGTAACATCAGGGTTGCTGCCCCACCCTATAGGTCCTCTCCAAAACTTAAAGGCCGACCCTCTATTGGGTCTTCTGAGAGATCAATCTCTTATAGCTCCCCACTTGGACCCACTTCTAGCCATCCCATTCAACCTTTAGACTCCCCATTCCCTGACCCTGCAGGTGTGATTGTAATAAAGGAATGCATTAAAAAGAAGGGATCTCCTGAACCTGAGAATGAGTGCATCCATTTCGTGGATGCTAATGATATTAATGATAACGAAGACTTCTTTGAGGATGAAACTGAAATGATTGAATTAGACCCCCTGCCGGACTTAAACCCTGATTTAGGAGGTCTAGAACCTTTTAACCTCGAGACCTTAGCCCCTCTTGAGACTAATATCATTAACGATATCCCTTTGGATAAGGTCTGCCTGGACAATATTGATTTGATCCCGAAAGAGATTGATCTGACCTTGAACACAATGAAATTAAAATTGGAAGATTCTAATTTAATTACTGAGATGAATTCGGATAACTCTGATTTAATTTTGGATAGATCTGATGGCAACTTAGCTAATCTCAAGTCGAATGTAAGTCAATCGAATTTGTCACATGATTCAAGTGAAACGGAACCTACGGATCTTAGGATTGAAACCAAACCTGATTTTACTTTGGAAGACAGTACCTTGAGTCTGACATCCTTTGAGCATAATTTGAATAATGAGCCTCTTTTTGTTTCATTAGAATCTAACTTTGGAGCTGCTCCTTTGGATTTATATTTGTCTACGTGTGTCATTCCAGACTTCTCTCTTACTGTTGCACCCACAGATGTCCTAGGAACTTTTCCCCATCTTATAAGTCCCATACCGACTGACAAATCTTTGGGATATCCCCTTATGGATGTGAGTCAGGACCAATCATCCTATTTTATTCCTGATTCCTACTTTTTGCCCGTTATAGCCTCACCCTACCTTGAGGAGGACCATCTCTGTCCTAGCTGGATTAATCTGGTCAATTACACTACCCCCACTAGGAGACTACCTACGACTTTAACTAAGACTTCCCATAGAAGTACCTTGGTGGCTAAGGATGTCTTCATCACTCCTCCTACACCAGTTCCCTTAAACCGAACACCTTAGACCCCTTTTTGTGACTCGTCCATCTGTCCTAGCATCGTGTTCGTGTGAGTTAGTATGTTGTGTGAGTGTAGTAGTCTGTTGTCTTTCTATTTTGTCTGTTGTTTTAAACTGTTGAAAGCTCTTAAGTCTTGACAATTCTCTTGCACGCTCGATCTCTTGCATTTGCATCTGCATGTCATCTTCAGGAGTTACTCAACAAAATTAAAAGGAAAATTTAACAAAATAACATCCATATTAAAATTATTGATGTTAACAAAAGATGGTCCAAAGAATTCAAAGTTAGAGACTTTGTGATGGTACGGGAAGCTGCATGCTCGAAACACCAAACATTTTAAGGAAATCTCAAAGATTAATAGTAATGCCTATGTACTGGACCTCTCTTGAGGCCTTAACATGAATCCTACATTTAATATAGAAGAACTGTTAGCCTTTGAAGGACCCGAATCTTAACCCCAAAATCCACTCTTTAAATTAGCCTTGTGTGACCCCACCTGGTGAGATCCCCCAGCCTAGCTCCACTCCCCCAACTTACCCTACTCACCTATAGCGGAGAAGGTCGAAGCAATACTAGATGATGAGGTCATTTCCCCAAAGGAAAGTGGGCGCCGAAGATACCGAGTTCATTGGATAGGGCCACCGGAGATAGAGGATACTTGGGTTGACAGGGACGAGCTACAGAGACTAGACTCAGATCTACTAGAGTTGTACGAGGGCTCCATAGATATTTACTCGACGGGGTCGAGTTTTCTCCCACCTGGGGAGAATGATGAGGACATCGCTAGCATTTTCGACGCCGGAGATCGACGGCCACGAGCTTGACTTGTATTTTGTCTTTTTATGTAGTAGCGTATTTTATTTTGATGTTTTTTCCGCTTTTGCCCTTAGGGGCATTTAGTCGCTTATGTAGCCCGGAAGGGCATTTGTGTCATTCCTTATTTTCTCATTTTGGCCTATTTATATGAGGCCTCATGCATTGTAATTTCAGTTTTTGATGAAATGAAATCTACTTCTGTGTGTTCTCTTTGTGAGTTCAAGAAGATCTCTTGGTGAGTTCTTCACCCTCCAAGATCTCTTAGTGAGTTCGCCGGAGAAAACTAGATCTCTCCGTGAGTTCTAGTTTTCAACACTAGTTACTATTGTGGAACGTCAACTTGACTACAATTGATGTTAGTGAGCTCGCGATCGTTGAACCCCAAGAAATTTCAAATTCGTTTCTCCCCTTGCTGTTACCACCGCCCAGTCCAAACAGCTCAAGCTGTCGGCCCCTTTTTCCTTCCCCTGGTGACCGCCTCCCGCCGGCCTTAGTCCCGCCAGCCTCCCGCCGGCCACGTCCAAGCCATCCGCCGACCAGCCGCCCTGCAGCTCCATCCCGCCGCCCCTGTGAAATTCTGGATTTGAATTTCAAACTTCCCCATAAACCTTTGATTACCTGCCTTATTTGATTCCTAGATTTGGGCATCCGTTTTAATTAAATCTTAATAGCCTATTTGAAACTCACGTGCCTGACCTCTATTAGAGGAAATTTTCTTTTGGTAAAAATCTGTTTTATTACAGATTTCAATCAAATCTACTAATTACACGTGAACCATCCGTTACCAAATTTTCTCCTCTGTTTTTTTTTTCTTAGTCCAGCCGCACCCCTGCAATGGCTCTTCTCTCTCTCCATAATAAATCCAATTTCTCCCCAAATTAAGCCCCTAATCTCCCCCTCTTTACCGCCCCTAGTCCCTTCTTGGCTTAATTTGATTTTCAAATTGAAACCCCCCCACAATCTATCCGAAATCTCCAGAAATCCAGATTTCTTGCTTTCCATGGGTTTCCTCCCTCACCGTTAATTTGCTGCCAAGCAATTCCCAAGAATGCCAGATATTGTCTACAGCCTCTGTTAATGCCTAGCTGTTGTCCGAGCTTGCTAGAAGTCAGACACACTGCTGCCAATCAGATTTCTGCACTCCCATGCAGGCAGGCCAGCCACTGAATTCATCCCATCACCGTCTAGACCTTCCATGGTTGCTATTTAGAGCTTCGAGCACTTGAAACCTGTTGTTCGAGCACTTGAAGCAATTCCCAAGAATGCCAGATATGGTTATTTTGACTTCGGGGGATCAAGTCATTAATAAGAGTACATGTTTTAGATATCTCGGGTCTATTGTTTAGAGTGATGGTGAAATAGATGTGGATATTATTAATAGAGTTTAAGTAGAATGATTGAAGTGGAGGAATACTTCGGCCTTGTTGTGTAATAGAAAAGTACCACTCAAACTTAAGGAAAAAGTTTATAAGTTGGTGGTGAGACCTTACAATATTCTATGGCGCAGAATGTTGGCCATGAAAAGAGAAGCATAAAATTAAGTTAACTATTGCAAAGACGAGGATGCTTACGTGTTTGAGTGGCTGTACTCTTAAAAAGAGAATGTGAAACGAGCGTATATATGTGAAAAGTTGGATTAGCTTCAGTAGCATATAAGATTAGAGAGATTCATCTTAGCTGGTTTGGTCACATAACACGTCGGTTTTCCAATGACCTAGTTATGAGTGTAGATGTATTAGATTTAATTTATATTCAGAAAGGTAAGAGGCATACCTTAAAAGATTTAATTGGAAAATATTAGAAATTATCTTTCCTTGTTAGATTTAAATTAGAATTTGACTCTTAACAAAATACAACAAAGAAAAAGGATTCATGTATCTGATTTCACGTAGTAAGATAAAGACTTGATAATGATATTGTTGTTGTATAGTCTCTATTGATTATACACATAATACTACAAGTAAATAAGTCTTAACAACTATTTTTGAAAGAAACATTCACATACACCTGTTCTTTTAATCCTCCATGCAATCAATTACATTGTTTTATCTTTGATAAGGTCACTTTTCTGCATATTTCTAGTAAGTTTACATATCTTGAATGAAGTTTTTTGTTTTCACTATCTAATTCATCATCATCATCATTTGCTTTTTCCCTACTATTTGGGAATGACTTTATGAGTCCTCGTCTTTCATTTATTTCTATTGAGTGTTGTTTGAGATGTTAATGCTAATCTTCGCAAATCATTTCGAACAATTTTTAGCCATTTTATCTTAGGTTTATCATTATCTATGTTTATCTTTTGATACTTGTTTCATACTTGTTCAATGAGTACCCTTCATTGTAGGTGTCCAAACTATGTAAGCCTTTTTTCACTATCAATTCAATTTTTGAAATTAAAAGCAAAGACCGGTTTTGCAAATTGCATCATGAAGTTTATAATGCATCGTTGCATTATTCAATGCACAAGGCTCCACCAATGTGGTGTGTGGGGAGGAATGGAGGATGCATGTAGTCTTAGCATTGCTCAGCAAATAGGTTGTTCCACGATTCATGCACACCCCTTTAGGTGATATGGAGCTAATTTGGTTATTGCTCTAGGCCCACCCATCTTTCAGTTGGTATTTGTTATAGCTCAATAGTTTATAAGATATTTTTGAAAACTTTCTTCTTTATTAAAATTAATTTTATGTACAGGAGGTGGAAGCTACATTGCAGTCTAAGATACCTGATCCAGTTTTTCATCGAGTTCGGGATGTCGCCCCAAATAAGGTGTTGCTGTTATTAAGACATTTTTTAATGTTCAAGCCATGATTTCTTACAAATTCTCTCCTTCTAAAGAATGCTTTATATAAGTAGGCTCAGCATTTTTTTCGCAAGGCACCTAAATGTTTTTCAGTATGTGTCCAACTTCTCTCATTTAGCATTCATTATTGTTTATTTCTTGACATAGTCTGTACGTTATATGCTTCTATGCAAACTGGATTAAAGAACCTGGTCACAATTGGTGTTTCCTTTACCCTCCAAAAGAGATTTTCTGCAGTTAGAACTCCATAAAACAATCATGTAAAATAAACAAACACAGCTTCGCAAGCTTGGCACTTGAAGTATTAAATATTTTTTTTAATTATCAATTTCCATTTCAATGCTATTTTGCATTTGATTTGCTTGATGATTCTTCCTATTGCTCATGAACTTTGGTTCTAGCATAGCTTGTTAGATAAGTTGTGTGTTTGAAATAAGTGGGATCTGTTACTAAGTACTAACTGATGTTATTGAATGGCTAGTGCTTGATACCTTATGCAGAAGGGTGGAAATTGAGAGAGTTTGATCTCCATTGGAATTGAAAGTTTAATGGTATCACAATAAGGATATTAGGGAAGGTTATGGCTGGGCAGATTTTTGTAAAATAGAAAAATATATAGTTGGGATTGCCTTTTGATGGGAGAGCGATGAGAGTACTGTCAGATTCAGATAGAGGAGAAAATATAGAGAAAATAAGTGAGGGGCTCTTGGTCACAACAAGGATATTAGGGTAGGTTATGGCTTGGTAGATTTCTGTAAAATAAAGAAATATAGATGTGGGGTTGCCTTAATTGGAGAGAGATGAGAGCACTGTTGGGAAGATGAGAGAATAAAGAAAAGATAAGAGGAGAGAGAATCTTGTTTTTATTTCAAATCATATATTATGAAAAATAACTCCTAACCGTATTTATATAAACAGGCTTCATAATTTAAATTCAAAATTATTCGTATAATATATCCAAATTCAAATCAATTACCATCATCTAATTCAAACTTATACAAGATTATCTGACAATATAATTCACCTAATTTAAATACAAGTGTGCATAGTAAAATACACAAATTTAAATTCATGAACTGGTCTAATCTAAGTTCACGGTGGAGTTGGGTCTTCTTATGTATTTAGGTTTGAGTCTATTAACTGCATCACCTCTCATGGGTCTGGGAGAACTTTGCATCCGAAGAATCAGAAATTGCACTTGTCTTCGATTAGGAATGGTGGAGTTTTCATTCTCTTCATGTGATCCAATATTCTTTCATGGGTGATCCTCCCAAACAAGCAAATATTTGTCTATTGTGAAAGCACATATGGTGATTTCATCAGTAATGATTTGTTCTGCCTTACTAATTTGAATAGTAATGAAAGATGGAAGCACAAGGACAATTGCATTATTAGCAGATATCAATACTACACCTAAAAAGACTATTTGTGGGTACAAAGGGCTAATAGGTGCTTCGATATAATGTTAGATATTCTATATTAAATATAGAACTAAAATTAAATTCTTGAATCACAAAATCTTGTGTGGTGGTGGTTTAAAAATGTATGGTGGACAACATTATAGTATAGCAAGCAAAAAAATTCTTTATTAATTCCTTTTTTATAAGCATCACTATAGTTTTCTGTCTTTTTGCTTTGTAAATTCCTATTTTATGTTGCAAACATGGAGTTTATGCATATGCTCAACAAGGGACACACCATTTTGAGAATATAATATATGTTGATTAATGATATGTGATTTATAGGCTTTCTAGGAGATTGCTTAGTAGTATGACGTATATAACTATTGTAAGAAATCTCTGCAGTGGGAAGCATTAAATCCCATGTGCCTAAATAATCACTAATAAGTTATCTTGATAGATTACCTAAACTCTTATTTGACACTTCTATTTGTATAGCAATCTATGGAGGAAATGGTGAAGAAAATTCTTTAGTATCATATATCTTCCATAATGTTTTTTTTTTTTAATCCAACTAAATATACATCACATTTAGAAACTTTTGAACAAGGTAATCCATACATACAATTTAACTTTTTTTATTGAAGAATGACCTTGCTAAATATGAGGCATTAATAGTTTGGTGTAAGGTATGAAGCCCACCATGTTAGAGAATTTATCTACCACAATGAAAATAGAATCATGCCCACGGTAAGTTTCACATAAACCTGGAATAAAATGCATGCTTAAATTTGTCCGTGGAGCATATGGTGATAGGTAAGGGAATGCAAAGCCTAGAAGGCTATTTAGTTGTTTTTCTTGATTGAAAAGTATAACATTTTGAAATAACACGATTAGTACTATATTTTATGGAAGTTAAGTAGAAATTTGATGAAATTAACATTATAGTCTTATCTTTCCTTAACTGTTCCAACTTGTCCACCACCATATAATTCTCAAATGAAAAAGACATAAAGGGTGATGGACTCATTCAAAGAACCCTTAAATAGATATCCACCTTAACATGAGATCCAGATGAAAATTAAGAATCTTAACATAAACAACAATCAATAGGAAATGATGCAACTTAAAGTCATTGACAACCTTGTTATCAATAACTGCCCAAGGTTTAATTATAAAAGGGAACTTTTGAAAATATGTAACCCAATTAGGATGCCTAAATTTTGATTTATTTTATAATTGCAGATACTTCATGGCTAGAATGGAACAAAATTTTGTGGTGACAATTTTTTGTTTTCCCTGTAAAGTTTATGAATGAAAGCTTAAAATTCACGATCATAGGTCATGTATTTTTGCTTTTTTATAGTTTTTTTTTTCTAAATATATGACTGTTAGCTTAGGCACTGCAATACCGACACCGGAGACATCATAAGATACCTCCAAAACTTTTGAGAAGTCTAGTAATAAAAGATTGAGTTGATAGTCGTTAATTCTTTATTTGTGTTAATGTGTAGAAGTTGGTCAGTGAAACTTGGCATGTTTCAATACATCAATTAATGGGTTCCTAGTGGTACTAAACTCCTTTCATGAATTTATAATAGAAAGTAACTAAATCAAGCAAGCTATGTACATTACTTTGCCAATCTATGATTGCCTTAACCATAATAAGATTTATAGAAATCCTGTGTCAGAGATCACGAAATTAAGATAAATGATTTTAGAGTGCATAAATGAACATTTCTTGAAATTCATAGACAACGCTTCATTACAAAATATTGTGAAAACTTGCACAAATGACTTAAGTTGTTGAGCTCAATAATGCTAAAAATGAAGATGTTATCAAAATTTACTGCTAATACTAACAATTTTTCAACATACGAACACGTTTGGTATGAACCTTGATAAAAATTGTAAGCACATTTGAAAGACCAAAGAATCTGATAAGTAATTCAAAAAGTGTCCATCAATCTTAAATCCAATTTTTCATTCTATGATAATTACTTCTAAAATCAATCTTGAAAATGTATTAGGATCCAATAACTAATTTAACATATCAATCAAGCGGGGAGTAGAAAATCTATGGCAAGTTGTGATCTTTTTGATAGCTTTGCTATTAGAAAATGATCCATCCTTCTTAAAAGTAATAAGGGTTGGAACTGCATAAAGCCTTAGTTTTTCCCTAACTCTTTAGGATTCATGTGATAATTATGTAGATATCATAAAGTAGCACCTGCTGCCATGTTTGTCACATGATGAATATCACGTAAATGTGACAGCTCATCGGTTAACCCATTTGATGCAATGTCAGAAATTGTTCCTCCAAAGAAGTTACAATAAATAGAATAATCCAATCAACATTAGTAGATAATACTTCTTGAGACAGTAACATAATAAGGAGATCAAGCTTATAGCCAAACATAATAAATGCTTGATATGGTAATAAATAAACTAATACTTTATTTGGCGTTTATTTTATTGGCAGGGAAAATATATATTTTTATTTAGCTGGCTTTGATGGTTTCAGTTTAATGTTAATTCTTTTAAAATTGAAATTTTAAATACTGATTCTACTATGATGGAGAACTTCATATCATAGAGTCGAGGGTGACCTTATAAAATCCTGGTGACATCTATGGTAATATGTATATTATATCAGATTAACTACCCACTATTTATAAGATAGCTTCCACTAATAGACAATTATGTCTTGTTACCCATGCAACATTGAAAGGACTTCAATGTGGCTAAGCAATCAGATTTAATATATTCAATATGGCTTTAGATACTAAAAGACGTAGAAGTTTGAAAAATGTGAGTTCTCTTCTAAATTTCACTAGCGATGCTGCGTTGGTGCTGGTGATCATGCATCTTACAACAACGAAAAGCTTTTGAGATTCATCTCTGTCTAATTGCTTATCTCTATAGTTTGAATCATTATCAATAATCGGTTCAGCTAACCGGTTCAAAAGAACCGATTTTCTTTATCAGACAGACAAACCGGGCAGGCAACGACAGAGAAGACGCGATCGGAGCGGTCGCGTGCGGCATGTATACGCTTATTTGACGGATTGTTTTGTCATTCTAACTTATTAATCGCGTGCAGGAGTGAGAAATAGCGACTCATGCAAAATATCTCAGTTTCCCTCGCTCATTCCTATAGGATCAATCATGAGAGAACTTCAACTGAGAGAAACAGTGACTAAGACGAAGAAGAAGAGTGAAGTAGAGAGAAATAGAAATGAAGAGAGCAAGGGAGACGAGGCTTACAAGTTCTCACCCGTTAATTCGAGCCTCCGGGCTAGATTGTGACATCCACATTCTCATATGGACCATCATATTTGTTTCGTGCCATATAAATTTTAGTGCCAAAGCATAAGAAACATTGTGGTGTGGGATGACTTTTTTTTTATTACATTTGAAGCATATGGATCTATTAGAATTTCGAGCAGGTGTTTTATTCTCTTAGGAATAGTAGTGATAGTCTTAGGGAAAGGTTGTGTTTACCTAGATTGTGTTGTTTTAGTTGTATGAGATATTGAAGGTGGTCTTTTAAGAAATTTATCGCGTTTGTCACATATTTTTTAGAACTTTTATGGCTTTATGAATCATATCATTTTGTACAGCAGGTTGGTGAGGTTCTAATTCAATATATATATATATATATATATATATATATATATATATATATATATATATATATATATATATATATATATATATATATATATATATATATGATATTCTCATTCCTTGTTCAACTATTCCTTGGGCTGACATACCTCCAAAGAAATTTGACCAGCATTCTAGCAATTCACTTTAGAAAAAGTCTCATTTATGAAAATTATATTATCCACAAATAACATTAGTTATGATATCTCACCTTGAAATTATTTTTATGAGTATGTTGGCAAAATGATACATGCCACGCCTCCTGTGTTTAATACGTCTAGATTAGTATTTCCCGACTGTTTCCACATTAAGAATACCAAGATCCAAGCTCATCATACTCTTAAGTCGGTTGCTGCAGCAAGGCCTTCTATCAGATCATTTTCATTTTGGAAACTTCAATTTAAAGCATCATTTGAAATCCGAAATTGGCAATTTAGTATTATGGTTTTTGACCTTTCTATGGTGAAATTAAGTTGCTTTCAAATTTTTTATTGGGCATGGGACTTAATTTCCTTATAGATAAGTACAAAGACTGTAGATAATGATTGGTTCTAGTGGCTTCTGTTTTATGAACAATTCTATGTTGTCATGCATTCATCCACAAAATGGCATGCAGGCTATGTTCTGTTTGAGTTTCAGACTACCAGTGGAATCACTAGTAGAAGAGGAGAAGGTCAAAGATGATCACAAGCCATCTGAATCCAATCTATAACATTATACAGTCTTCAGACAAGGTAGGAGCTTTTTTAGTACATGAAACTTCTGTATCATGTCCATTAATTATTACTTCTACTACCTGTAATATAAATTCAATTCCAGTGTCGATTTGTAGGTTTTTTTTGCTCCCCATTTTTATCCTAATTTTTGTCATTACAATTGCTGTAAATTAGAGTTATAATCTTATCATATCAAATTCATTAGAAATACATTTTATTACTGGATTGAAAATTATCTTGGTTGTTTGTACCGATACAAATATGAATGCCCTTATTGCTCGAGTTGATCAATACAAGAATGCTGGAATCAAATCCTCTGGGAGTATTTTGTAATACTCATTAAAAATATTGTATTATGTTCTAGAGTCTAAGTATCATCTTGTGTCATGAATTTATCGTACTTATTGAGTGAAATTTTCTATGTACTTTTGGTGGTTTCCCTATTATTTTTGGTCATAAAGTTACTCATATCTGTTCCAGAATCGTTTAATGCTTAAGGAGGAAATGACTATACTTTTTTTAGCATCAACCTCTTTTCAATTTTTATGAATAATTATTGTGCTTTTGAGGTATAGTCTTATTCTTTCAAGACGTTGAAATTTAATTTTTCTTTCTTGTACTTATATTAACTGATAATGACTATAGTTTTCATGTAGACAGTACACTTGTAAAATTAATTTGAAGCTCTTAATATTGGGCAATAGTCGCAAAACAGATTTTTTTTTTTTTTTTTTGGGCATTTTGTCTCTAATTTTAGCTCAAGTGTGCTCATTTCTCAAGTTGGATGTCATTGTTTCTAATTTTTTGTTATTGTAAATGTTGTTTTCTTTTGTAGGCTTACTCATGAACTTTTCATGTAAGGTACATAATAGAATGATGATAGGAAACACTTAGAAGATTTCAAGTAATTCCTATCAATCTTTAGAAAAACAATGAAAATCCTTCACAAAAATTCAGACAAAACCAAAAAAACAATAGAAAATTTGAATTATTTGATTAAATATAAACAGAAAATAGCAAGATATAGTTGATCCTCAATTCGAGAGGTGGATCAATCTCTCCTAAATCTCTAGACGCTGCTAGAGCCCAAAGAAAACCTAAACCTAATAGATCTCAAATTTCAGCTAAATTCAAGATGCCCTAACTCTAGGAAAACAAACTATTTAATGCATACAATCAAAAAGGAAATATCTAAATAGTCCATACTTTCAAATTTCCCTCCTAAATCCCTAGGAAATCCTTCCAAATTGGCTCTGTGAAGAGCGAGCGGTAGGCTCCTGCGTACAGGAGGGGGAGATTTTGTCTGCCTATTCCCGTAAGCCGGCCCCCTAGGAACCGGCTGGATCGGTCAAGTGGGTTGGTCTAACAATACACCCCACCCAAAGATCCACCTTGTCTGCAAGGTTGAAAGACAACTCCTTCCTCCATTCGCTCGTCATCACAAATGGTAAGGACCTGAAGAGTTCGGTCCTTACACATGTGCCCCGGAGTATACTTCTCGTCACATCTGAAACAGACCCTTTCGCCCTCTTCTTATGTAATTTCGTTTCTGCGAGCTTCTTGATGTTGTCCCCATGTCTTCCTTTTGCAGTCTTTTCCTTTGAAGTCCCTCGAAAAATATCTGGTGTTGACTCCTTTGATGTCAATAATTTGGTGGTCTTTATGTATGAGCCTCTTGAGTTGCTGCCTTCGTCTCTCTCTCTCTCTCTCTCTCTCTCTCTCTCTCTCTCTCTCTCTCTCTCTCTCTCTCTCTCTCTCTCTCTCTCAAGGTATCTCTAATCCTTTACCAATTGAGCTAGCTCCATTGCCTCTCCCAAGTCACAAGGCCTCATAACTCTAACTACTGCCCAGATCTCCGGTATCAGTCCTTTCATAAATTTTTTCTCTAGCTCTATCTCAGGAAGGCAGTCCAATCGGCTAGCAAGGTGATCAAATCTCTCATGGTATTCTATCACTGAACCATCCTGTGTCAAGGAGAAGAACTGCTCGTAGAAGTCTCCTCCCCTGCCAATTCGGAAACGTTCTACTAAACAATATTTGAACTCCCTCAAACTTCGTATAGGTCATCGCATGTCCCTCCATTAGTATCAAGTCAAAGCCTTCCCTTCCAAACATAGGCCAGCTGTCGTCAATCTCTCTTCTCCGTCAACCTGATGACAGTAAAATACCTTTCTACCCTGTAGATCCACCCATGTGGATCTTCTCCCTCAAAAATAGGTATCTTTAGTTTCCTCACTCTTAGATCTCCTTTGTCGACTCTGCTTCGTCCAAAATTTTTCATTCCCCAAGGGGGTGGTTCCCCCCAATTGTGCCAATCATCTCTCCTTTGCTCACACCCAAACCTTTAACCACAAGCCCACCTCCCTTCAAATTCAGCACTCCTTCGATCATATTCAACCCCTCTCCTTTTAAATTTGACACCTCTTCAATCATAATCAAGTCCTCACATTTCAAATTCAACCCCTCTTCGTTCAAATTCAACATCCCTCCACTCATGCCCTACCTACTCACACCTCTCCACATACCCTTTACTCGACTCCTCCCTATGAAGCCTTAGGGAAGGCATTTTTTTTTGTTCCCTCTAAAATCTCCACCTCTTGATCTTCCATTCGTCTGATCGTCTTAGGGTTTTCCTCACTTCCTTGGCTGTCGACGCCTTCCCTCACCTCCGACGGCAATATTTTAGTTTGGCCCTCAAGCACTTTCTTCAACATCTCCTCCAGAATGGAAAATTTTAAATCGAACTTATCATGGATGGCGGAGATATCCTTTTTTATATCTGAAACTTGAGTTTGGAGATCCGAAATTTCAGATTTTATTTGTCCAATCTCCTCTTCCAATACTTCTACCTTTCTTCCAGCCATGGGAACTTGGATTTAGGTTCCAATAGCAAAGATCAACAAAGCTTGACGCGAATCTGGCCTCCCAACAGCAAAAACAACAAGATCGGAGAGGAAAACGCAGCAAAAATCAGCAAGGAAGACTTCTATTTTGGCCCAGAAAATTGCTCTGATACCAATTTGATAGGAAACACTTGAAGATATCAAGTAATTCCTATCAATCATTAGAAAAACAACGAAAATACTCCACAAAAATCCACCCAAAACAAAGAAAAATGTATAAAATTTGTATTATTTGATGAAATAGAAACGAAAAATAGCAAGATGCAGTTGATCCTCAATTCGAGAGGAGGATCGATCTCTCCCAAATCTCTAGATGCCGCTAGAGCCCAAAAAAATCTTAAACATAAGAGATCTCAAAATTCAACCAAATTCAAGATGTCCTAACCCTAGGAAAACAAACTATTTAATGCATACAATCAAAAAGGAAATCTCAAAACAATCCCTACATTCAAATTTCCCTCCTAACTCCCTAAGAAATCCTTACAAATTGGCTCTATGAAGAGCGGGCGGCCGGCTCCTGCGTACATGAGGTGGAGATTTTGTCCGCCTATTCCCGTAAGCCGGTCCCGTAGGAACCAGCTGGACCGGCCTAACAAATGACTTGTATCCTGATGTTTGTAGAAACATAAATTTGATGTTTGATGAATTTGATCTATAGAAACTTGACAATGATTTAAATTTTTTTTATCAATTAAATTAGCTAGTTCCTAATTGCAACAATGGTCACCAACTAGCTAGTCCATGATACTTATCTTGCTCACACCATCGCCAATTATTCCCCCCGCTTAATCTACACGCACCTTGCTCTACACCCACCATTATTTGACCTCATCATCTCCAATTTTCCCTAAGATATCTCTCCTATACTCAAATCTCTTTGCTTAAACTCAACAACCATTGCCTCCTGGCTCTTTACTACCTCTACGCCACCCTTATCCAGAGTGCTGAGATTCATCTCTTGCTTGTCAATGGTTGTCATTGTCATCCCCAATGTCATGATAAGATCAAGGACTTCCCTGCCAAATGGGCGAGTAAAATTTATTTTCATTTTATTAAGAAAGTGTAGAAGAGGCAGCCACCCTTCAGATCATCTCCAACCAAATTACATATCATTGTATGCTGTCAGCAAATCGCTGCATTCAAACTTCAATTCTCACGTCAAAAAACAGTAGGTGAACAATGTGACGCCAATATTGGTGATGGACTATTCGCGATTATATTCGCACTATGCTCAGCTTCGCAAGAAGCACGTGAAACAGGAAAGAGATGGTTACCTTTACAAAAAAGAATGCGATAAAAAATAAAATTCTAATGGAGATGAACTACCATATTTTAAAGTTTTATGACATTTTAGAGTGTAAAATGAAATTTTCGGTTGGAGATGCCCTTAGATACACCTCTAGAGCTTGAGCAATCAACTGACTTAATACATGAAATAAAAAAATAGAGAGCTATCTAAAGCTTCTTTTAGGTAAAAAATTTTTGACAAAAGAAGAAAAAATAGCAGCTTAAATTGTCCCGAGCGAAGCCTAAGATTGAAGCAAGCCTAAGGTCCCCAAATTTAGCATAAATTTATTGGTAATTAAGATATTCCATAAAAGTTAACGGAGCACTTGTAACAAGGACTTGCATGTAGGCAAAAACATAACGTCGATGGCCTTGGTAAGATTTATTATTATTAAATAAGAACCTATATGAAACAAGATCCACACTCAATCAAATTGAATGCACCCTTAAAAAAATGCTGCTTTTTTTGTTCCAAGTACTCATAGTCAAACTGCATTGAATGCATTAAAGTTCTTTTAGTCGAACACCTGAAAGTGCCTTAAATAACTTTCTCAAAATAGAGACCGCACATTAATTACCACTATTGTTTCATAACCTCCCTTTATCAAAACATCTAACAACCAACAACATTGCAGACCCACCCAACAACTTTGATTGATTGAACCTAAAACTAGCTGAAGCTTTCAATATACATTCATCAGATCATAAACCCTGATAGAAATCCAAAACTAATGAGTTTGAGACCCTATTAAGGCCAAGCATGGCCTTACAGAGGCAGTCCAAGCATCACAGCCTCAATACAAACACTGAATTATGAGCAGTAAGTAGTAGATACAGAGCTAAAACAACTTAGTCGTTTCAATTCCATTTTCGCTCAGCTGATACAACCAAGTAATAAACGCTATATATGATCTATATAAATATTTATAGAGAGAGAGAGAGAGGGGGGTAGATAAATATGGTCAGAATCATTGAAGAATATTGTTAGATTATCTCGGGGGCCGTTTACGAAGGGGAGAAGAAGCTATTTGGTAATAGGAGCCCATATATCTGCACCATTGCTTCTAGCTATCTGTACTGTTGCAGCTACTGGAATCAAGCAGAGTCCTCTGCTTTTCAAGCTGTAGAAATCTTCGCCTTGCTGCACCATAAGATAAACTGAGTAAGCCTTTTTTTTTTATTGTTTAAATTGATCTGAAACTGTTAAATCTGATTAGTTTCAGATTAAATGTTTGATTTTGGTCATATTCAGCTAATTCTTATCTAATCGTGCTGAAAATAACCTGAACAAGAAAAGTCGAAATCAAGCAAAATTTTGTCTAAGTATCTAAAACTGTCGAAACCATGAAAAACTGAATTCACTGCAAATTTTAAAATAGAAACTAACAAAATTTCTGCAATGAGAATGAAAATGCAACTAGAAGTGTTTAAAAAGCTCGGTTTTTAGAACTTAGAGAGAGAGAAAGTATAGATTAAAGCTGCTTACTTGCAATCTTCCGCCTGAAGAGTGAAGGTAGGGTGCACTGAGAACCTTCAGCTGATCATGGAGGAAGTTGATATAAGCAGTGGCCTCTGTGAGCACAGACGCCGTGTCGCTCTGTTTTTCATTAATTTATGACTTGTCATTTCTTGCTGATGCTGAATGATGAGAGAGAGAGGGAGAGAGAAACAAACCTTTCCAAAGGGGGAGACCAGCTGCTGCAGAGCAGCCACTCTCTCTCCTATCCTATCCTTCTTCTCCTGCCATGAGAAAGCACAAAGACTCCATATTACTTTATCCAAACAGGGAGCAGAAATTAGATAGAGAGAGAAAAAGAGGAATAGTACTTTAGGTGAAAAAGGTGCGTTGCCTTCTTCTGTTTTGAGTCTTTTGGCAGAGAGAAGGAAGGGATCATAGTGGTTTCTTCGCTTCTGATCAGCCATCTCTGTGACCATCATCATCCTTCCCTTTCTATTCTTCTTCCTCCTCAACCTGAAGCAGCTCCTCCTCCTTATAGCAGAGAAAAGCCAGCTAATGACCAAAGAAAAAAATGGTGGTTCCAAATGTCAGAGGCCGTAAAAAGTCCAAAAAATAAAAGGAGATTTTGGATTACAAAAAAAAAAAAAACGAATTACTATCTATTTATATACCTAATGCTTAAATTTATTTATTCATTGAATATTTTATTACATAAACAAATATGTAAAAGTTATATTTTATTTTAAATATTTTAATATTAATTAATTTTTTATATTATTTACAATATTATATTATGTAAATAAATATAAACATATAAGACTTCACTAACACGAATATAAATTAATTTTATTCATAATTTCCAAGACAATTTACAAATGAGTAAAGTTATTTCTACCATTATTTCAAAAAAATTATTATTTTTAATAAAAAATATTTAAAATAAAATATATTTGAGCGAAATATTTATATTTTCTCTGGCTTTTATTTTCGTGTCTAGTGATTCGGCTACAATAGCACCCAATGCATCATTCCCAACGGCCAACCACGTGGAGGTCCTCTTTGTCGTCCCTTTGTCAGCCTAATTATTCTCTCTCTCTCTCTCTCTCTTTCTATCTCATCCAAGCCAAATTCTATTTCTCTCTCTCTCTGCCTCAAAGTCAATTTCTCTCTCATCTGGCTGCTGCCACGAACTCCGCCATGGACCCCACTTGTCCTTCAGCTTTTTGACTGCGAGCTGGAAATTAGTTGAATTATTGTAAATAGTTCTATCACTATGCTTACAGCTCTAAGTGGTTAAATAATATTCATGGATATAAATAAATAAATAAATTAGTGTTTAAATTTATTTATTTTTATAATAGATTTATAAAATGTTATTGAATTATTTAAATGAATATAATCAAACCTTATATTATGAATAACATCTAGTGCACTTATTTGCTCACCATCCTAACATTTCTAACAATTAACATATTAGTTATGTCGCTTAGTTAGATTAATTAGCATTAATTAAGATGATTATAGACTAATTAATAGCCACCATAATAAATTAGTTGCATTAGTAATATAATTAAAATTCGACAATAAAAATATTGAACAAATAATTAGATGACTATATTAAAAAATTTTAGTTTTATTATTGTTAAAATATATTAAATTGAAGAGTTATTAAAATATTTTAGTATTATTATTAAATCATATTAAAATTTTAAAATAATGATCAAACTCAGCTAAACAATCAAACATATATAATATAAAGTTTTATTCATATTTTTTTTCTAAAATTACCTTGGGCTTGAGATAACCACACAAGACTTTTTATATGGACCGGCCCAAATCCGGCGGCCCATTACCTAACGATAATATTAATCAAATTAAATGACGACCATTCCAAATGCGGACCGATGGAGCGGTCTTCGAGTCGTGTTCTTCAGTTTCTAATATTTTTTTTATATTAAAAAGCTATTATTAAAATTAGTTAGACGTACAAAATGACAAAAATAATTTAACTATTTAATATTATCATCAAGATGTGATCACTCACGTGAGGGGGCACGTGAGAGGCTTAAACCTATCGGGAAGAGAGTAGTTACTCACCGGAATCGGCCAGTCGGAAGTAGAGTCGCCGGCGGCGGAGGCTCGTCGGATCCGAATACGCGAAGTATAGCGGCTCGAAGTCCGTCCGTCTCTCGCCGGAATGGACGGGCCGGAGCGTTGGAGGAACCAGTAGAGTTGTAGAGAGAGGGGAAGAAGAAGGAAAAGAAGAGTCCGGAAGGCTTTATTGATGGCGCCAAATTTATAGAAAAGGGACGAAGGAAAATGAAAATTGGAAAAAGGACTCTGAGAGGATTGACAGCTAATATCCAGCGAGTTGTGGGCCCGACGCACTCAGGAGCTGACGCCATGCAGCAGCAGTTTATATAACTCGGAAAAAGAGGAGGCCGAGTACCTTTGAATTATATCATCACCTTGTTTTTTTTATATTCGATTTAATTTATTAAGTAATTTGCATTCATGTTTAGTTTGATTGGTGTGCGAGCGCGATTGGGAACCCCTTATGTCTCACGTTCGATTCTCCTCGGGCGGTAGCGCCTCTTCGGTGGGGTCCAAACAAGCGTTGGCCACGGGGATACGGAGTCTGTTAATTGTCTAGGTTGATCGGGGTTTACGAATCACCATGCATCTGGGCGATGCTCGGGTGGCAGCGAATAGTTCCGCATCACAAAAAATAAAAATAAAATAAAATAAGCTAATTTATGAATTTTGGGACCATCGGATTTCCATTTTACAAGCTAATTTTATTAGTATTTTTTAAATAAAATAAGCTAATTTATGAATATTTTTTAATAATTTGTAAAGCATAAAAGAATTAATGTGAATTTTATATTGATAATTAATTAAATTATATAATTAAATAATATTATATTATTATTAATCCTAAATATCTAATTCCATTAAATAAAAAGCATTAAATCTCACTTTCCTAATTCATTCGGCTAAAACTGAGAGGATGTGAGGGAAAATTTGAGAGAAATGTGAGGAGAGAGAAAATATATATAACAGGTTTTAAAGAATATAGAGTGATTTTTGTCCATCGACATTATTGGGATATTTGCTTATCTCGTTGTAAGTAATTATTAACCTATTTAGATATCAATAATTTTGTGTTTTTGATTTTTGTTATCAAATTTATATTTTTATTACATACAAATAAAGATAATTTTATTTTGGTAAAACTTTCATCACGTAATTTTTTGTATGTGATATATCTCATAAATATGAGCATTTTGACAAGAATATATTAAGTTTTCATCGGTTAAATTGAAAGATATAATTTTTCTTTAAATAAATGTATTACATTGCAAATTTAATAGATTTATTTATATTTATACATTTTTTGTGTTTGGCACATGATATTGACTTATATTACATATAAAAAAAATATCATTTGCATGTAAATAAGGAAGATTGATTGTTAACGTTAAAATGAATATGGGTTAGCTTTTAAAATATAATATCATGCGTATAATAGTAGTTTGATAGACTTTCTTTTAAATAAAAGGTTGTTGATTTAATCCTAGTGATAGCCTGTAACTATGATTATTGAAAGTTACTTTGTAAATTGTGATTACTTAATTATGTCGATGGATAAATTGTGACGACTCTTAAATGATTATTGAAAGTCACTTGTAAAAATAAATGAAAAATAAGATGAGACTGATAAATGAAGTGTTATTAAGATGATAAAACAAATCATTTTTTTTTTCAAAATTGAATTAAGGGCGTTACACTCACCCCTTATTTTTAATACTCTTGTCTTCTTCCTAGAATGTCTTCACGGACCTACGTATATGTTAGGCACCGAAGATTTGCCTAAGGAACTCCTCCCCAAAGAGTCCCCTAAAGGATTCGCCTGGGAAGAGAGGGGCGTATTAGAGATAAAGGTCCACATATATATCATTCAATTAGTTCATATATATCTATCAATCTTTATTGGTGACTTTATGTACTATTTGTTCCATTTAGTTTAGGTGTAGCTTTTTTTGTAATACTTTTAACCCTTATAAATAAGTGATGAAGATGCATATATTATATTCCAGACGTAGTGGGCCCTTATATTCCAGATGTAGTGGGCCCTTTGGTTTATCTTTCTTTGCTTTTTTTTTTTTGTTGGAGGAACATTGTGCTCGTTTAGTGGAGCTCCGATTTATATTTTCTGTTGGTCGTTGGTTTTGCCGGGCAATGATGTGATTGTGGCTCGTTTTTTCATCGGCATGACTTGTGGCAACCTTTGGTGGTGATCTCTTGCTCGGTTGAGTTGGCTGCTTCACATTTCTCTAAAATAAATTATCATTCAATTTATTTTTTATTTTTATAGACAATCATATTATAATAAATTTGAATCCTCTAAAATATTGTGATAAATACTAAATCATACAATTTATTTTGATGGCTCATAATTAATTTCATCAAACTTTTTAGAAATCATTTTAATTTTCAACAAATAAACTATTCGCCATTCAATGCGAAATCAAAATATCGTTAAATATTATAATTTTATGGATTTTTATTTCCCCGAAAATTGGGACATCGCAATCGCTCGGTTTCGGGCTACAGAAGCTTTTTAGGCATTCGGGAGCCTTTCTCTGCGTGGGGCCCATTCAAAGATACAGAGCTAATCAGAAATCGACGCGTTGCGATGACGATTTTGAACGGCGATGGGCCCACGCGCTTCCTCCGCATTATATATCTGCTCCCCCTCCCATTTTCATTCCCAATGACCTTTACAGCTAATAAATTACTAATTAATAACTCAAATAGACTACGACTCCTCTTAATTAGGGAGACTAAGCCCCTTCACTTATTATTATTATTATTTCTTAACTCATATTTTATGTTCTTTCCTTATATTGATTTTATAAATAATTATTATTTTATATTTATAATAAATCATAAAATCCCGCGAGCCAAAATCACTTAGTTCTAATTTCTAACATCATTAAGAAATTTAAACGTGAAAAAAATAGTTTGTAATCAATAAAATTAGCATTGATCATCTTATTGAGTGTCCTGAAATTTTTCTACATATATTGGGCATGAGATTCTAAACAATTTCATTTTTATATGAGAAAGACTCGTAGCTTTAGATTTAAGAGAGCTTAGATTTAAGAGAGCCCATATATCTGCACCATCGCTAAACCACAACCTAGTCATCTCCATCAAACCACTACAGAATTGTCATTGGCAAACCATTACCTGACAACCATCATCGAATCACTGGCTAATCATTGTCATTGAATCATCGTTGAATAGCCATCATTGGACCACCTTCAAAACAACCATCAACCTCCGTCATCAACAATAGTCCTTGAACTCCATCAATCAACTAACATATTTCAACCACCATCGCCAACAATACAAGCCATCATTTATAAATCTAATATATGTCATTAATTAACACTAACTTTGACTATCAATATCAACTTTAAGATTTATAATGGATTTCTTATTCTAAGATCTACCCTCTTCAAATGATAAGAATCAATAGCAAATAATCACTTGAAAAACTCTTGCACCACGGGACTCTTCCCACCACCAAATTCATTATGTATAGTTTATATCTATTATATTGTACTATATATACTTTTTCTGGTCATGAGAAATATCATCATTTGTAATTGATGACAAACAATAGTATGCTTATTTTGGATGAGCCAGACTCCGTGATTTTTTTTTTTTTTTGAGTTCTTTATAATGTCTCTTGCAGCTCCATCGGTGTGTGCAAAATCTTATCCTACTATCATGAATAATGCAACATAGAGAGAGAGAGAGTAAGAGACAAATTTTCAGCATTTGTTTTTTCATGCATTAAACTAATGCTTCAAAACTCTTCATAAATTAGCATTAACAGACCAAACATTCAATCAGAATAATATAATTCAGCATTTGTTTTTTCTCCCATCAGTTACATAAACAATTTTCTGAGTGTTCTTCCACTGCATGTTCTCCAATAATAATATCGTCAATATGATGCACTGCATGGGGATTCCATTGTCCTTTCCTGCGTTTGCGGCCGCGATGCATTATCAAACAGCCAAATCAACTTTGCGATAATTTTTTAAATATTTCTTCGAGGTATTGGCCAACCAAACTCTTCTGTACTTCTTTGCTCTTTTTGAGTTTGAGGACTCGTTATTGAAGCCAACTCTGTCTTTTTTCCTTTTAGTATTTTGGGCATTAAAGTAAGGCTTCATATAAGCGATTTTTTTATTATGTTTTAAATATTTTTTTTGTATTTTAATATATTTTTTATAATTTTATTTATGGACTAAATTAATTTAGATATTTGATATGAATTGAATGATAAAATTATCAAATATTTGATATTTATATGTAATTAATCGGATAAATATTGTTGCGTCCAGGAGTATTCGCGGCGGTAGAGAAATATAAAGTTTATCGTCTTAGTGTTGTACGAAAATCCGGCACGCAATCAGATAAGGAGAGATGGTCTAGCATTTATGAGACACCAAGATTTTTATGTGGAAAACCCCTATAAAAGGGGGAAAAATCACGGGGCTTAGCCCAGTTTGAACGAATCCACTAGTATTGTAGTCGATTAAAAATGAGGCCCTTCCTTGGTGGAAGGTCTTAGCTTAATGTACATCTTATGGAGTACATTACATGATGTAAATACAAAGAATCACTATTAACATGTTCGCTTTATTAGAAGGACTGCAGTCGGCGGGCGACGTAGGTCAGGAAGACCGTAGTCAGCTGGAATCGGAGTTCAGGTGCTCCCGGATTTAATTTTTGAAGTTTCCGGCTAGCTTTTTGCCTCGAGATTCGTGCCCGATCAAGATAATTTTTGCATGATGTATCAAATATAATAAAAACAATACCCATTATTTAATTTAAATTATTATAAATATTTTAGTCAAAATATTTTGACCAATTTTTTTCATTAAATTTTAAATTGGCCAACTAATGAACTTAAGAATGACAATGGAATCTAATCATCAAATCATTTTCTTTTTTTAATAATAAGTTGAATTTGGGATTAGTTTAAATATAATTAGGGTGTTTGTTATGTAGTAAATGATAAAATTATGAAATATTTGATATTTATATGTAATTAATAGAATATATAATATAAATAATACCAATTAACTAATTTAAATTATTATTAAAAATTGAGTCAATGAACTATAATAATAATGGCATGTAATCATCAAAACATTTTCTTTTTTTATTAATAATTTGAATTTGGGATTAGTTAAAAAGATAATTATTGATAAGACATTTTTTATCATTACAATTAATAAAACGATTTTTTATCATTCAAATTACATAAAAAATATAACTAATGTCAACCTATATAAATTGAAATGAATCATTTAGTGCATGAGTTTTGAGGGAAAAAATAGTATAAATATTTCTTGACAAAAAGATGATCATGATGTGTTTACAATTATTTGATTTGCTTTGGAATAAGTGCGAATGTGCGATATATAAATAATTTAAAATGTATTTATTTTAAATCATATAAAATTGTTAAAGCCTGGCATAACTAAAAATTTAGTGAGGGTATTGTGGCCTAATTATTTTTAAAATTTTAATGTGATTTAGGCTGTTTTATAAAAAATATAAAATTTTAAATATATAAAAAAAAAAAACTTTAATTTATTAAGGGGTTGTTTGGTTGGAGAAAAAAAGAATGCAATGTAAAGTAAAGTGAAATTCCAGTGTATTAGAAATTTGTTGTGGCAATTTAATTTTCGCGTAAAGTAATATCACTCATTTTAAGCGAAAAGCCTGCATGAAATGATGAAAGAGCTCGTTTCGACGATGTTCCCTTCCTCTCGGATGAGAAGGAATGAAAGAGCTTCGACGACATTCCCTTCTTTCGGATTTGAAGGCATGGAAGAGCTCGCTCGCAGACCTTCCCTTCGTCTCTGATTGGAAGGCATAGCAGAGCTTCAACGACATTCCCTTCTTCTCGGATTGGAAGGCACGAAAGAGCTTACTCGCAAATGTTCCCAGCTTCTTGTTGGATCAAAAGGCATGGAAGAACTCGTTCGTAATGAAGGTGAGTATCTTTCTCCCTTCCGCCTGTTGCTTTGGCAAACTCCCGTATACTGCCATGACTAACATTAATGAAGGAGAGAATGGAGCTCACAATACATTGATTTTTTTTTATTCTATATAAACCCAACTAAATAAAAATAATAATTCATTGCATTCACTTTACCATCAACTAAATAACTTAAAATATTCATTTTACGTTATATTTATTTTATACTAGTTTTATTGCACGTGCATTAAATGCATGTGAATAAAATTTTATAAATAAAAATGATATTATAAAATTTTAATTATATTTTTTTAAATAAAAATATAAAACAATTAATTTTATCTCTATAAATAATTTCAGTTACTAGTAATATATAAACATATCTTCATCATCGTCATCACCAACTACGTCTGAGTTTTTTACTCATTAAAGAAATAATCACAACACACTACTAAATGTTATGTTTATGACACAAATATCTTATATGTATATTACAAAGTATTGCCATGGATCTTTATGAACATTTGTTTATATATAAATATTTAGATATGGTTATGGTTGTGTTCATGCTTGTGAGTGTGTGTGTGAGAGAGAGAGAGAGAGAGATGGGCATGCACATGCAAACTTCATCAACCAATACCAAACTTGCAAGCTCCTATACAATTCATCCAACTGCGAGTTTCTTAGCATCAAGAACTTTATCGATCTAAAATAAAGTTAATATGTAAATGTTAAAATAAAGTTAATATGCGAGATCAGTGATAATGTGAAAAGAAATCTTTCAAATAACTTGTCTATCAAGAAAGTTTTCTAAAGCTCATATTAAAATCGAATAATGGAATGTAGTTTTAAAACTCATGATAATTATGATGTCTTTTTTCTAAAACCATAACTTGAAAACTATATAATTGCATCATTAATTGATTTTTTATTGCCCAAATTATTATCCTACATTTAATTAATAAACCAAATAATTTCTTAGATATAACGACTACACAGTACGTGCAGTTAAAGTTGGACTTCTCCAACTGTTAAGACAACTTTGGAACACTTGACAACTTGCTTGGTTACCAACCTACCTAAAACTTTATAATTTCTAACATAAACAACAAAGCTCTCTCCTCTCAAAACAAGATAACTAATCCCACATATTACATCTAATGGTTTATTAGGCTTTCATTAAGTAAATATTACAATATGATCACCAACACCTTGTTTCAAAGTGTTAGATGATTCTTCTCGGATACTGCTAAGCTCATTCTGATACAATAACAAGCAGAAATTGTATTTTCTCACCTCTGATAGATATTCCAACTAGTTCGATTATGAAATAAAAGATTTAATATCAATGAGAGGCGAAGGAGTAGAGCATTTAATAGGCTAGAGAGAAAAGAAGAATGCTTAAAGAGAAGTTCATTAGGTAGAACTGCAATTGTAGGAGAACTGTTATAAACTTTGAAGAGGCTAAAATAAGTGGAGAAGATACCTACCGGAAGAGACAACGAAGAGGAAGAAGAAAAGTTAGGGCAAGTCGACTGCTAGGCAAAATTGCTCGCGATAGGAAATAAAGGACGAATCGATCATGAATAGGAAAGCCAAAACTGAGTCTTAATTGGTCATTTATTTGCTTAAATGAAATATTATTACGTGTTTAAATCTATTAAATAGTTTAAATTTTGTAATTAATTGTATTGAATAGGTTGTGGATTCTCTATGAAATATAAATGCAATTTAAAGAGCCGTTTAAAATAATAAAAAATATAGTTCAATTAAATGGATGCCTAGGATAATTTTTGAAAAAATAAAATAAAAGGATAATATTTGCTAGAGATGGAAACTCAAGCCCCTTTTATAATAGTAGTATAGATATATATATAAATCCATTTAATTGCCATCATTATCTCATGAGAATATATCATTGTCGATTTACTTATCTCGAATCAACCAAGCCAACATAGGATATCACCACTCTAAATGCATTCTTCACTCTAAACACCTAACAACAAAGAGTTTTATCCTCGAATTATCATAAAAAAGAATCAAAATTAAGCAACCAAACAGCAACGCCAAACAGAAATGAGAAAAAAGCTGTACTTATCAAATTAGTCAGAATTACATGTCATATGCAAGTTATTTTAAATGTCTAGTTTTACTCAAAAGTATTTCACTTATCAAATTTTTTTAATACATATAAGATATTAACGACAACCCATGTATTTGATTTAAATCTTATTCAAAGTCAAGATAATTTAAGAAGAAATAAATGGATTTCTGAAGAGACACAAAATCAAGCAATGTGAAGAGGAAGAGTTTAGGCTATTTGATGTGTATTACTTCAATATTCATTTCTAAAAGAAACGAAGAGTCGGAAGAGCCAAGCAGAAGAGAAGAACATTTCATCTTTCATGAGAATGGGTAACATATAGGGAAGTTTGAAACATACGTAAATAAATGAAAAATACCAGAAATTAAAATGCTAAAAGGATTTAAAATTAATATAGAATGAGCTATACATAAAGATCATTAAATTATATAGGTATTATTTTTTTGAATTATTAATTATTTATATTATAATGGATGATCAATATAATTTAAAAAAAAAAATAAAATGAATGATCAAAATTTGCTAGAAAATCTCTTCTATAATAATAATAATAATAATAATAATAATAATAATAATAATATAAATTATATTCACTTTTTTACAGCCGAGGGCCTAAGGGAGATTTACATACATACCACCTTATACTACTCTATTTATATATTTAACACTTAAAATTTTAATATTACATACATACCACCCATAGTTCATTTTCATATCAAATATGAGTAGTAAAAATGAAATATATGAGTGGTAGGAAAGAAATATAAGTGATATATTTGATATTAAAATAATATAGGATTGATATACATATAATATTAAAATTTTAGATATTAAATATGTAAATAGGATGTTATAAAGTGGTATGTACGTAAATTTTCCTATTAAAATTGTTCTTCGCCTCCTTCAACGACGTCGGATCGGGAAGTCAAGGCGGGAGTTCGCTCGCTGCGAAGGTAACCATCGTTATACCTTTCGCGCGCTTCGTCGGCCAAATTCCGTAAATCCGCCGAACTACAGGATTTAGTCCTGTTAAATCCTGTCGCCAAACAACCCCCCTAGGGTTTGTGCTCACATGGATTTGGAATCTAGCTACGAAATCCACCGGACAGCGGATTACATCCGCAGTACCAACTTCGCCAGAGTCGCCTTGCAGGTTTCCACTACACCCAATGCCAATTTCATCTGCTCCTTAAACCCTTATTTTGGCTTTCACCCTTTTCCCGATTCCCTTCATCTCGTACCTTTGAACGCTGGATTAGATTACAGAAGGCATTCTTCTGTGCAGTTTCCGGATGAGCTACTCAAGGACTCGACTAGGGTGGCGAAGACGCTGAGGAATGAGCTCGGGCGGGGCGTGCGCCTCTTCGTCATGGCCGACACCGCTTACGGCAGTTGCTGTGTGGACGAGGTCGGTGCCGCGCATGTCGACGCTGAGTGCGTCGTCCATTATGGCCACGCCTGTATGAGCCCGTCAGTTCTCTATGGTCTTAGTAACGACTAACATTAATTATTTGTATTCATGTTTCTCTCGTTTGGTTATTATGACCCGTATGTTTGCCAAAATTGAAAATTTTTGTGTTTTTTTTTTTTGTATTAGCTATTATTTAGGGATTGAGAATGGATGTATATTGAAGCGACTGCATGTGACAATTCTATGACTCTAATGCTATGTTTGTACTAAAACATGTGTATTTGCTGGTTCATTTGTTACTGTTTAATGTCATGTGCTTGAAAAATGTTCCATATCAGTGAGAAAATGGTTTCATGTGAGTTTAGGTTTTTGCATTTATTATGTTTTTTTTTTTTTGCAGGTACTATTGGTAAGGTTAGTTAGTTTGATATATTTGGATTCATGTCTCTTATGCCATTTAATTTTCATTCAACTTGAACAAACTTATGCTATAATGATGTGACAATTATTTTTGTTTCTTGGATATTAGTTATCTTATAATGATGAATTATTCCTATAGTCTTGATTATTTTTTATGATTTGTGCTTTTTTATCATAACGCATACTGTGGCATGCTCAATGATGGTCCATCATACCCTTCAGAGCTCCATTCACCATTAACACGCGAGGTTGGATAGTCCAAACTCTCTAAATTTCACATTTATTACTTGCAGGACTACTACATTACCTGCCTTCTTTGTGTTTGGGAAAGCCTCAATTGATGTGAGTGATTGTGTGCAATCTTTACATCACCACCTATCCTCAAACAATAAGCCTATTCTGGTATGTATCCATTTTTTTTTTTTACATGTCTGATTTTTGTTGGAATCCAATTAGAACTCCTAGACTCTCAACATATGCATCACCTATTATGATATTATCATAACCATCTACAACTTTTCTTGTAAGAAAATTTACTTGGAAGAGTGAATAGAAAGTTTGCTAAGTTGGAAATTAATTTTGAACTTTAAGCTGTATCTATACAATATTTGGCATATACTTGTGTCATGCTAATGATATTTTGCATCCATTTTTTATATAATGTTCGTAGAAGGTGAACTTGGAGTGATATTTAAGTTGCCTTTAGTGTATTCGGGTGATCCTAGGTTTTATCATGAAAATAACGCTCTACAAATGCAGGAATAATCTCTCTCTCAACGTAAGCTCCATGCATTTGGTACTTGTTATATAATGCTCATAGTTCTTTGATTCTTTCATGTTTGTGTATTGTATTGCGTTTATTTTAGGCATACTTTATTTCATTATGTTTCTTGAGAAAGGGTGGTGTTAGAAAGAGGGGAGGGGGGAGAGAGAGAGAGAGAGAGAGAGAGAGAGAGAGAGAGAGAGAGAGAGAGAGAGAGAGAGAGAGAGAGAGAGAGAGAGAGAGAGAGAGAGAGAGAGGTGGGGGGGTGGGGGGTGGTGGACGGCATAAGGTAACAAGTTATCCTAGATAACCTTTGGTGAATGCTGAATGGTATAGAAGTATTGGATGACTCTTTAGCTATCTCCATACATTGTGGATGATTTATTTGTTCCACCACAACTACTAGAACAATAACAACGACAATGACTTGCCTTTATCCCATTACGAGGGGACCACAACAAGTAGGAAAGATAGCAAAAGTATAATTCATATTTCATATCTAGCAAATGCCTGATTAGCTACAGATTTTTCTTACAAAAAAGTTATCACTTTTTTAGCTTATAGCTGATTGCTACAAAGTTGTCGCTTGAGGCTATTCACTATGTATTGGTGAGCAGCAAAATTTCATCCAACTCACAACAAATTCACCAATCTCCAATGTTTCAATTTGTCATTAATTTATATCAATTTCATAGCAAATTTATCTGTAGCAACTTTGTATCATAAACATTTTCAGCCAAGCCAATTCATTGACAAGTATTAAATGTGTTATCAAAAACTCTTGAGCAAATCTATTGCAAATTTTTTTGAAGTTGTTTAATTAATCTTCACAAGTTAAAAGATCAGAATTTACCATTCAGAATGGAAACATCCTTATGTTTAGTGATCGTGTCATCATTATCTGATGTTCAATTTTAGTGAGTTTTTTTTAATTTTTCCCCCAGTCTCAATTTTAGTGAGCTTGTTTTGATTTGTCCTCCCAATTGTTTGTGCTCTAGTGTAGTTATTCCATATATCACTATGAACCCAATCAATTTTGTATTGTTTGGCAAAGAGTATATTACTAGCTGCCTACTTTTTCTTTGCTTATGTGCATGCTTGACCATGCTTGCTGTTAAATCTTCTTTCCATGTCTTGTGCATAGCCTATTCAATCACATCTCTTGGCGTACTTCCCAATCCCATACTTAGTCTTCACAAGTTAAAAGGTTAGAATTTACCATTTAGAATGGAACCATCCATATGTTTAGTGATTGTGACATCATTCTCTAACGTTCAATTTTAGCGAGTTTTTTTTATTTGTCAGTTTCAATTTTAGTAAGCTTTTTTTCTGTCCTCCCAGTTGTTTTGTGATCTAGTGATTTTCAACAAGTTATTCCATATGTCACTATGAACCCACTCAATCTTGTGCTGTTTGGAAAAGAGTAGATTATTAGCCACATACTTTTTCTTTGCTTATGCACATGCTCGACTATGCATGCTGTTAAATCTTCTTTCCATGTCTTGTGCATAGCCTATTCAATCCCATTCCTTGACATACTTCTCAGTTCCTTTGTGCCATTTTCTAAGTGTTATTTGTTGTGATATGAATAGTTAAACTAAGTACTTCTTTGTATGCTGGCCGGTTGGATGCTGCTTTGCATTTGAATCCTAAAGATTCATAATGTGGTTGTAATTTTTTTGGCTAAAATTTGTTAGGTACCTTGGAAGAATATCCTAAAATCTACTTTGATTGCCAAGCAGCTTGTTCCCCCCAACATTAGATTGAAGTGTGTGAGAAACATAATAACATTTGTTTTAAATTGCAAAACCCATAACCAAGTCATATTAAGGCAACATGAAGTGTAAGATAATAAATATTTCATTTGTACATAACCTCTACCTTTATAATATAGGCTGGATCTAATACATCTAATCCCTTAACATGGTTAACGGAAGGTTGATGTTTTATGTGACGAAACCATCTAAGGAAACTCTCTAATCTTATCTGTCACTGGAGCCACTCCAACCTTTTAAGAAAAATACTTTTTGATTTTCATTCTTAATGTATTTCACTTGTGGGCTCCGAAAATTTGGCTCTGACCTCCACTTGCTGCGCTTTTTTTTTTTCGGGGGGAGTTTTAACGGAATTAAGTTCCGAGGTAAATTTTGGGAAGGTAGATGAGTTTGTAGATAAGACACTTCCCAAAGATTTCACCCTCATTTTGTGACGACTTTATGATCTGAGTTCTGATTTCCTATAGGCGCAAGCCCCTATAGTTAATTAACTCTCCCGATCACGAGAGAGAACTTTCGATTAAGGCTAGTCGTCTATTAGATATGTTGTATCCATAGATACTTAATATCAGACATATAGTAACAGCATTGGACTTAGGAATATGGAAATTGGAAGGTTGAAAGATTTGATTTTTAAAATTTGAAATTACACCATCTTGCACTTAAAGCAGATTGTGGGAGAATAAGTGATGTACCCGATCAAGATCCCATGGTTCCATCGTCGCGGGTCATCGCGGTCCATGGTCTACTTAGTCAGAAGAGGTAGTCGATCCAACCTGACAGAAAGATCCTTGTCGGCAACCATGAGTTGCTTCGTCCAAGGGGACCTTGTAGACTTGGGATAGATATTTGTCTAAGGGGACAAATTTGAATCCACCTTAGTTGACAAAGGGCTTTATGTCCTATCAATCATATTCTATTGATTCATATATCAAGGATTTGATGCCACTAAGGAACGTATTAGCTCTGACCATAACTACTATCTCGTGATGCTATTTGGCGGCAAAACTACTTGGTTCAGAGGATCCCGGGTCATAATTGTTTATTCTGCGGTGCCATTTGGCGGCAAAATCGTCGGTTAGAGGACACATACCACGTTCTTACTAACAAGAGATTATTTGAGAATGAATCATAATGATATTTTTGACTAGGCATTAGCTCTATGTGAGTTGAAGTAAATTTTAATTTGTCTACCTCGGCAAACTGTTGCGGAGGGTGGGTGAGTTTTGCTTTAAGTGATTTTGGTTGGATTTCAATTTTAAATATTTTGGATTTGGAATTTTGGACTTTTGTGGGTATTTGAGTGGGAGCTTTGAATGTTGGAATTATCTCTCTGGTTGAGATTTACATTCAACATGACCATCATCAGAGTGAATGGGGTCATTTTCACTTTTGTATTTAACCTTGTCAACTTTGTCAAGTTATCGACATAAGATCAGGTTTCATAGGCTTTATGCTTTTGTAAATAAATTTTTTTATTTGAAGGCCTTGAAGGTCTAATATGAATGTATAAAATAAATAACCTCACGAACGTATATTTATTTAATGGTTCGAACCGTGTTGACTCCTATCTATCTGCATAGAAGGATCAGGCTCGAACTTGAGTTTATTCACTGACCAGCGCTGCATTCCTAAACGTCACGTGCGTTCTCACAACACGTTTGCCAGGACCCATGCGGGTATTTGGGATGGTATTTTATAATTATTTGTTGAACCTTGTCGACTCCTATTTACCTTCTTAGAAGGATCGGGTTCAAATTTATTGACCCGCATAGCATCTTTAGACGTCACACGTGTTCATACAACATGCTCGTCGGGGCCTATGTGGGTTTATGATTGCACATACTCCTTTTGTGTACCTGTGTATATAAACTACGGTGCATGTGCGGGGGCATTTGAAATTATTTATGAACCCCTATGATTAAGATTTTCGTTCAACACGGCCATCATCGGGGTGAAAGGGAGTTATTTCCCTTTGTTGATTGAACCACGTCGACTCTGTTAGTTTTTATACAGATGATCGGGTTCGTCATAGGCTTTGTGTCTTTATTGGTAAATTTTCTTTGTTGAAAGCCTTGAAGGCCTAATATGAATGTATAAAACAAATATTCCAGTTGATGCCTTGATCGTATATCTATTTGATAATTCAAGCCGTATCGACTCCTATTTATCGATATAGAAGGATCAGACTCGAATTATGTTCATTTATTGACCCGCGCAGCATTCCTAGACGTCACATGTGTACCAATGACACGTTCGTCGGGGCACACGCAGGTTGTATTATTGCACTTTCTCTTTGTGTACCTATGTGTATACAAACTACGGTGCACGTGCGGGGGTATTTTGGACATTTAATAGCTCTTCTACAACATCCCTTAGAAGCTCGTATTTGCTGTAGTTCTTCAGTATTCATCCATATGTGATATGTTGAATGTACATGAGTTTCCCATAATGGCCTGTAGGAATTGGTGTAAATTGTGTATCCTTCATGTTTGAGTTATGTGTTATTATTAGTGTAAGCTTTGGGGACCACTTGTCCATCAAGGAACTTGCAAGCATCAATAATTTTATCCATCCCAATTCCAAAACTCAGTTGAACTATGACTCACTTACTTAATCTTTGCAGATACTGATTGGATCTAGCTTTCTCTTCCCAGAACTCATATAGAAACTTGTAGGCAACACCCGATGCCTTGTACTTCGAAGTTGATGGCCACTGTATTGAACTAACAATCGCGACAATAGAAGATACTTCAAACCATCTGAGATAGCTGTGGGAGGCACTCATTCCTAAAATAATTGTTGTAGTCTTTGAGATGATTAGAGTAGCATGTATGTTTTATATTTGTAATTGTGAGTTTAGGCCACCAGGCTTTGCATTAATCTTTAACCTCACATTTTTCAAACATTGATCATTAATTATGGTAAGCACAATACAGTGTATTGACGTTTACTTGACTGCATTCCAGTGTATTACATTGTTTCCTCCACTGTATGCCAAATCCTTCAAGTTACACTGACATTTTGAATGTCGAATGGGTATCCTGTAGTGGCTCGTAGGGGCTTGTACTTGTTATAGACATTTTTCTTTTAGATGGCATCTGGTGCATGGGTCTTTTACAAGGACATGTAAGTATTTACCTTTGCTTTGATCTCCTACCTTTTGCCTTCTAGCATTTTATCTCCCTAGTGTTTGCAGGATATTTATTGTAGTTGCCCCATGTCTACTGTCATCATTTGTAGAAAGCTTAGTGCATTCACTTGCATGCTATGTTGACATTCATTTGGATGCATCTAGATATATCACATTATTACTTACACCTCATGTTGAATCTTTCTTGTTGCAACTGACATGCTGATTGTGGTGTGGGTCTCTTATAGCATATCTATCATTCTCATTTGAAAATGGACTGTTATGTGCTCATTTACACATTAGTCCGCATTGATAGCAAATGATCCACTTCTCCTACCTCTCCTTTGCTTTGCTTGCGGACATATCACCGCATGATCCTCGTTACAATTCGTGCATATTTCATTGAGTGTGTTGTTATTGACATGCCTGCTGCTCTTGCATTTATTATTCATTGCATACAAGTCCTTTATTTACTCATTAGCATTTGATCTCCTTCGTTATTATGTCTTCTTGGAATTGAATTGTTGTTGATAAGAGATATGACATTGCATTCCTTATAGCTCCTTTAATGCTGCTTGTAGTATATTATGTGCACTCCTACATTTGTAATGAACAAATGCGCCACACTTATTGTTGATTTCCCTATGCTGTTGAATTTGCTTGCATGATGATGTGGATATCACTTGTTCTCATTTGCAAGTTGATTTTGCTTGAATGTTTCAATTCATTTAATTCTATCATTCATCATTTGTATGCCTTGAGAATTTATTCAACATTCTTTAAGAGTTCTTGCTTGTACATTTGTAAATGTCTTGTTATTTGGAATCAAGCTTGGCTTATTGCATCTTGGTTTAGGCTTGATTTCACATGATTTATTAAAGTCCAAGTTCTTTGCATTTGTCCAAGTTTTGGTCAAGTTATTTGAGTTTAATTCGGGTCCTCTATAGTCCCATTCAATTCTAGTTATTGTTATCTCATTTAGTTCAAATTTGAATTTAACATTTACAAGTTCAATTTGATATTCAAATTGAATTAGAGTTCCTTTCATTTGTTCAAATTAGAATCCAAGTCCAGAGTTCCACTTGTCCAGATTTTGATTCAAGTGCCCTGTTCATTTGTCCAAGTATTTGTGTCTTTTGTCGGAATTTCGGCAGCCTCCCGGCATCTCTCCCGTTTAGGTGTCCTTAGACACCGCAGTAAAGGTGTGTATGGTATGTGTCTTTAGGCACCGCGGCTGTATTCTTTATTTCCACCATGCACAATAAAGACGTGTATGGGGTCTTCAAATGTAACTATTTTAAAAAAATAGTTAGCTTTCCCCCCGCTCGAGGGTACTTATAAGTGACCCTGTCTCGCCGTAAGCGTCACATCGGGTTCCCATCCCACTACGCGCAATAAAGGCGAGTATAGGCGATTTTCTGGTGCGCCGCGAACGCCGAAATGGGGTTTTTGGATCACCCGCTTCGTCGCGAGCATCACGATGCACTTCCTCCCACCACGCTAACAAAAGCTTGTATAAGTGGTCATTTTGTCGCGTTGCAAGCGTCGAAGGTGGGTTTTTCCTAAGTTTAGGATGTTATACCTTAGCGACCGATGACGACCATAAAAATATACAAAATCTCCTTCCTTATTTTTTTCTTTTTGCATTTTTTTCACTTTTTTTTTGAAACACTTTCTCTTATATATATATATATATATATATATATATATATATATATATATATATATATATATATATATATATATGTGTGTGTGTGTGTGTGTGTGTGTTATAATAATAAAACAAAATGCAATTAAATGTAAATCTAATAACCTAAAAGGGTTGGGTAGACCTTGCTTGCGGCTGGATAGGGAGATCAGACAGGGAGGAGGTTTCGACTAGAGGAGATCTTGGGTAAGAAGCATCTCTCTCTCTCTCTCTCTCTCTCTCTCTCTCTCTCTCTCTCTCTCTCTCTCTCTCTCTTTATGGACCGACGCTTGCAATTAAGGTAGGGTAGAGAGGTTGGTAGATGCAGGGAGGTGTTGGGTAGAAGAAGGTATGGATTAGTGATGTCGGATGGAGTTCGGTCCGGCGTTGAGGGACGTCGGGCTTGCTGTGGATTTGGGTGTGGAATCGGGTTTGAAGATCGAGAGGCAGAGAGGTGAGGCGGGTTGGAGATAAGGTTCGGGTGGCTCTAGAAGTCGGGAGCATTGACGGGAGCTGCCGGCTGTAGTCGAGAGAGGAAGTAGAGAGCAGAAGATCGGGAGTTTTGCGTGTGTGGGAGAAGCGGAAGGAGTTTCGTGGGAGAGGAATGAGCGAGCCCCTTGACTTCATTTTACTTGCGTTTTAAAGATGGGAAGAGCCGAGTCTAGACAAAGCATGCACGCGGGGGATAAGACATGTATTTGGCGCCGGATGCAGGAGATGGGCGACTGTAGATACGGCTGGATTGTAAAGGTAATGATTTCTTTATTCTATTTTATTTTCCTTTCTTTGATTTTGCTGTGGTGTAAATACTTCTCCTATCTCTTTGCTAGTCAATGAAGGGAAGCTATAAGAGAGTAAACTAACAAAAACATAATGGGAAAAACATCAACTAGTCAATGAAGGGAAGCTAGAAAAATATATTAATGTAGAAGAAATCATCAAATAACCCTTGAAGGAAAGATGAGATCATAGTGCTCACCAAAAGTTTTGGAGGACAATAACACACATTGTGTTTAAACAACTAGAAAGACCAAGACAAAATTTATGCTTAACTTGAGGAGATCATGATGAGGCTGATGTCGTAGCATTTTCCATGGGTTAACTACACTGGATGGGAGAGACAAATGACAAAATCATGGCAATGAGCTGATTGAGGCTTCGAGCAGGAATGTCGGAGGTAGGCAACTCCCATGATGTTGGGGCAAAACAAAATATATAGTAATAATAATAATATGTGGTATATGCAAATAAAAGATCCCTGCATCTATAATTTATTTGATGCTGAGTGAAGGAGGAGAAGAAAGGCCCAATAAGAAACCACAATTTTTCATATAAGGGGCTGAAATCGAAGGACATGAGTGTGAAAAAAGCTTTTGGAGTGCTTGCCATTGATCCGTTTTACCTCCACCAAAGCACAAGTTGGCTCACACATGATTGGTAAAGAAAAGTTATTTACTAACTATGAATTTTTGACCCCATTCAATGAGCCTATGGTGTGCACGAGCTAATGTTGATGATAACTGACATATGATTAGAAGTTTTAATAATTCACTCTTAAGTGATTTCATGGTTAGGTGACTGTTCATATCTAAAAGCTTAATTGACAAATATTTCATATTTCACCCAATAATATGATAATCAATGATGCAAAAAGATGCTCTCAGGGCCATCTCAGGAGAGTTAGAGGATGATGAAAGACATATTTGGAGTCATAAGTCTCTTAAGGTGTGAGGTTTAAGTTTGCAAATTTATTGCCCTAGATCAAGCGTTCTAATAAAATTTATATAGCCTAAAATATAGTTATGAATTACTTTAAATTATCATATATGTTCTGAATATCATCAAAATTTAACATTTGTATACTTTAGAGAATTTTGGCAAAATTTTAAATTCAAGTTGATCTGTACAATCATTAATTTTTTTGCTAAACTAAGTTTAATTTGTAATTAAAATATTATTTAATATTTATTTATTTATATCTGCAGAGGCTTGATATTGTTGTTGTATTTATATCTGCAGAATTAGCTTTTGATTTTAGTTCCATTAGATTCTTTTTGTTTCATATATGCAAAATCATGTATAATACATAGCTTTCTCTCTCTCTCTCTCTCTCTCTCTCTCTCTCTCTCTCTCTCTCTCTCTCTCTCTCTCTCTATATATATATATATATATATATATATATATATATATATATATATATATATATATATATATATATATATATATATATATATATATATAATGATAAAATCAAATATGCTATATTTCTATCCCTTTTATAGACCTAATTTTTGGAGAATGTTTATCAATATTTTATACCTAAAAATAGTATTAATTTGAGCCTATAAATTTCTACGTATTGTGGTAATAAAGAAAACTAATGATTTTGATGAAAATTCTCTAAATATTTTGCAAAATTTCTTGAAAGCATTTTTTTGGTATAGTTCTTAGAGCTGATCAAAATTCCCACAGATAGCAATATTGCCACATCATTTGCTAGTCTTTTGGAAGTTGTTCTGTTGATGGTCTTGGTTTTAAGATGACATTATTGTTATTTTATTTTGTTTTTTCTTTCAACTATATTTTATCATATTAAATTTGTGCAATTTTTTATGTTTTATTTTCCTTTTTATTATACAGTCTTGCGGGTTTCAAAATTTCTTAAACTTATATATTCAAATTTATGGGCTTTCTCTACCCTAGGAAAGAAGGGATCTTGTGATTACATGATCAAAGTAGTGGAATCCTTAGTGGTGAAGGTCTAGGCCCATATGGTGGATTGAAAGCAAGAGCGGATTCAAATAATTTTTTTAGGGTGGGCAAACTCAATATATAAAAAAATAAATACAAAAAAGTATATATATAATTCATTAGCAAAATTCTAAGCAAAGCCTTATAATTCATTATAATTTATAAAGTAAAAAAAAATTACAAACATTGCATTCTAATTTACATTTTCTGATAATGTTGCATAATGACTTTATTCAGAACAAAATCAAATACTTCTTTCTCAATATATGACACTAGACAGTCATTGAGTCAAGGATCACCCATTTTGCTACGCAGCCGATGCTTAATAATCTTCATTCTAGAAAATGCTCTACTTCACCGTATCAGTAGTAACATATAAAGTCAGTGTCAAAATAATAAGTCTATAAAACAGGGGATACATAATTTTTTTTTACCTTTATAATATATTTTGCAAGAGCAGCAATGCTAATCAATGATGTAAACTTATTGTCTGTATGCATATCAATAATATAAGTAGATAGTTATTGTTCAAGAGATACAAGATCAATCATAGAAAAATCTACTGGATATAACTCTGCAAAACGAATTAACTTTCCCTTATCATAAGCAGAAAATATATTACTCGGATTTAGACTTGTTATACAAAGAAGTAACTTGTTATTCAGAGAATCAGTCATTCAGTTCCTGAAGTTGCATATCAATAACAACGTAGAATAAATCAACTCATTAATGATGAAAATTTGTTATTTCTGAACTATTTTGTACTGACCTTCCACGAGCCTTGAATTTAGAATTCATATGTGAAACTTCAATTTCAAAAATATTACAAAAACATGACACTTCTTCAAATAAAGGCACCCATCCATTTTTTCTCATCATCTGCAATCAATGCTTAGACACTTGTACTGATTTCATTGCATTTATTATATCTTGATCCTTTCTTTGTAATGTTTGTGATAATTCATTTATAATTCCTAAAATATCAATTATTAAATGCAATGCCAAGACGAAGTCAAAAAATTCCATTGCTTGTATTAAAACACTAGCTTCAACTGATTGTTAATCATGCATCCCCTAATCCTTAACAATTTCAAACACTTCGAATACAAAAGCATACATTTTTGTTAGGCTTATTAATGTTTGAAAATGCGAATTCCAATAGGTGTCACCATCACGATGCAAATTGGTTTCTTGGTTCAAACATCGACCACTACTTAACTTTCCACTGTTTAAATGAAAAATTATTTTATCACGCTAAATATTTTTTAGAGTATCATTTCTCTTGCATGAAACTCCAACGATATTTATAATTCTTGAAGTGATCTCAAATAAATGTTTTACTTGCCAATGATTTTTTGCAACAACCATTAAACATAATTGGAGTTGATGAGCAAAACAATGAATATAAAATACTTGTGAATTATCTTTAAGAATGAGTGTTTTCAAACCATTAAACTCTCCCCCGCATATTAGATGCTCCATCGTAATCTTGACCCCGTAGGTATTCTATGAATACATAACGAATGTTTTACAAGAAGTTCTTTAACTGATGCCTTGAGTGCTAATGCATTTATTGAAGAAACATGACTAATACCTATGAACCAACCATGAAATTTTTTCAAATCATTTTGAGTTAAATTTACATGCAATATTTTCTATCATTATTTGTGGGAAATGATGATGTTTTGGTTGATGCGGTCCCTTCAACAAATAAGCCCTATGAACTTGATCACGATCATTGACGTCATAACTCTAGATTGATGGTCGAAGACCAGAGTCAGCAGAGAGATTGTTAATATCAATCTTGACACTTTCTTTTCTCTTCAACAACCGTTCCATTTCTCAAAAGCCTAACAATTATATTTCCAATCAAAAAATTCTTCAAATCAGCTTGGATCACTTTCAAATAATATTGCATGAAAACAAAACTCTCAAATGAAGTATGCCCAAAAAGAAAAAACTGCAAGCTCAGAAGATTCGTTCCAATCTACAAAATCATAAAAAATCTAACAAAATACCTTTGTGATAGCTTCAGGCGTTAAGCTTTCCTCCAAATCTATCGTATTGGTTTTAGAACCTTCTCTTACACCAAGCTACATGAACTTGATTATAATTTGATCATATACTTAAACTCTTTCAATGCGATGAATTTGATCATAATTTTTCATACTTTCTCCAACAAATTGAGTTTGTATTAAGTTTGATAGGCTAAAAATTATACACGAGTAATTATTTTGAAATTAGTATAAAAAATCAAAATTTAAAATACTGGTACGAATTAATTATTTATGAAGCTAATTAAAAGCTATGCAGTTTATTTTGATGAATTTTTTGTGTGCACTTCCATATTGATTGTTGTGATAAATCTACCAAATGTTTATAAAAAGAGTTATATATTTTTTGAATATCTAGGCGAACATATTTTCTATCCGACAATTTGATCATGCAACCAAAACAAAGAAGGCAAAGTTGGCAATTATCTTATAAGCAACAATAAGTTTGTAAAAAAATATGGCATTTCCAAAGTTCTTCGCAGGATGAGAATATTAACCAAGTAGAAAGTCCAATATCAATAATAAACGTATCAAATAGCATGTTAAGACAACATTGAATATGACCACAACATCAACATTTTACCCAAATTTAGAGAATAAAAATCTATGAAGAAGAAATCAAAAGTTAGAAAACTAAACCAGTATTTTTTTTTTAGGGTGGGCAATGCCCACCCTCACAATAACGGGGATCCTCCCTTGATTGGAAGCCAATCCTCGTAAAGATATTTTGTGTATTTTGTTCTCTTAATTTCTTGCAATTTCATTGACTGGGTCATAGTTTACTTGGTCTTAAATTTTGCACCATTTTATTTTTTCTTTTCTTTGCTTATGCAAGTTTAGTTAATCCAAATATTTTTTATTATCCCTCCCGTGGTTGTGTCATAAGCTTCACAAACAACATAAAATAAACTCTATGAATCAATTTTCTGAGAGGCTTGCTCGGGAATTAGAGAGTAGGCAGTGGTAATTTGGTGCTAAAGGTATCAAGCTGAATGATGAACAACCACATGTTAAGCAGAACGTTGTCGTGGCTAGCAGAGGTGATTTTAGGACTTTTAGGTTGTGATTAGTCTGTGGAGTCGTAAAGTGGAGGGTTAAGGAACAAAATAATGTGATTTTTAAGTTGTCATAAAAAATTAGCCTGCAGTTATCTGGCATCTTACTAAACTATTGATTACAAATGTTTGGCATATTTTTTTCAAATTTCACAAGTAAAAAAGAACACATCATTCTTTTTTTTATTTTTTGCTTTATTGAGCTATAATTTTTGCTACGGATTTTAGAGTTGTTGTGAAAAATGTAGCAAAGCTGCTGCAAATTTCATGGTAAAAAAATTAACATGCCAATTCATACTTATTTTGCTCCTTACTGAGCTACAACTTAGCTACAATTGTTGATGTTGTGGCAAAAGAATATAACAAATCTGTTGGAAATTTCACTGTAAAAAGTACCTAACAAACCCTATTAAATTTTCACCTTAATGAGCCTATAGAAATTATAGCCGCATAAAAAAATATGTAGCATGCTATTTGCAAAGTTCATAATAAATTTAATATTTCTCTATTTTGTTCAACACCTAGTTAATTTGTTGCACGTTATAAGCTAGTTATCTACAGATGTTTTAAGTAATTTTTATTGTCCTGTGTGCTTTGGTACTTAAAATATTGCATATAGTCTTCTTGTTATTGATTTTTTACCTTCTCTTTCTTTTCCTGAGAGCAGGTCCTATTTGGATTGGAATATGCACATGCTTTACTAGACATCAAATCAGCAATGGCGATGTCATTGCCATCTACTGGGTTTAGTCCAATGATACACTATGCAGAAGTTACTTCTTCAGTTGTAAATCCATCTGGTGATAGGGACGAAATAAGCGAACAGGATACCAAAGATGTAGATTTAAATTGTGACGAGAAGGACAAGACTTCAAAGTCTGAGAAATGCTGTAAATTGGGTACTGATACCATATATGACCTTGGAGGTCTAAAATGGAGTATTCCAATGGATCAGAAGATCAATGATTACTTACTGCTTTGGATTGGCTCTGAAGATTCTGCATTTGCAAATATTGTTCTTACATTCAACAGCTGTGAAATTGGTGAAATAAGCTATTGATTGTCTTTATTATAATTTTGATCTATGCACGTTTTGAAATCTTTTGCTGGAATATTTGTCATGCAATTAAGTATCTTGATATTTCAATTTGCTCTGCTTATTCAGCCAGATATGACCCAGAGGGACGCCAGTTTCTACGGGATTTTTTTCATCAGAAAAAAACTCTGAAACGCAGGTATTTTGCATCCACATTTCTTGTGATGTCTTCATGTCGTTTACCTTGTAAATACCAATGAAGTTAGTTTGCCCTTGGTTCCTATACTTTTTTGCCTGTTTCAACAGATACTATCTTGTGGAGAAGGCAAAGGATGCTAATATTGTTGGCATTTTGGTGGGCACTCTAGCTGTTGGTATGTTAAATTCAATCTTCTATTCTTTATTTCTATTGCAGTTTTTTCCATATTTTGTTTAAATGAGGAAATTGCACTTTCTTTTTGTATCTAGAATGTGAACCAATTACCATATCACTACTGTAGCTTGCCAAATCTCAGGCCGCAAGAAAATCTTGATCATTTCTTGACATCTTTTTCTTCATGCAATGCCTATCTTAATTTAATTCTCCATTCTTTAACAACAGAATATTATTTGTTTACAAATTTGTTTATTCTTTCTTAAAATTTGTTCGAATCTGACTTTCAGCATTTTGATAGGAAACACTTGTAGTTTTCAAGTAATTCCTATCAATCTTTGGAAATCAGCGAAAATCTTCACCAAAATCTGCACAACATCACAAAAACAGTAGATAATTTGTATATTTTGATGAAAGGAAAATGGAAAATAACAAGATACAATTGATCCTCTATTCGAGAGGAGGATCGATCTCTCCCAAATTCTAGTCGCCGCTAGAGCCCAAAGAAAACCTAAATCTAAGATATCTCAAATTTCAGCCAAATTCAAGATACCCAACCCCTAGGAAAATCAACTATTTAATGCATACAAATCAAAAGGAATTCCCTAAACAGTCCATACATTCAAATTTCCCTCTCAAAACCCTCAAAAATACTTCCTAAAAGGCTCCGTCAACTCATGCGGTTCGTGCGGCATCCGCTACAGGCAGAAAAAAGCTCCGCTTCGCCCACAAGCCGGTCCTGACCGGCTGGACCGGTCCAGTGGATCGGTCTAACACATTTCTGTTTATTTCTGACACCTCTTGAAAGATGCTGGGAGTGGAGCATAGACAGTGTTTGTTTGTGATGCTTTATATTATGTAGCTTGGTATTCTTTTCTTTTGAATTAGCTTTTTTTCTTAATATGACATACATGTGCTCTGTTTCCTGTACTTAAATGTTAAGCAATCACCTTGAATTGGTTACATCCATGTTGTTTTGCAACGGAATGATTGATATCTATCATCTATCTAAACTGATTAATCTGCAACCGGCACTTGAAGCTGGTTATCTTAGGATGATTAACCAGATGAAAGAATTGATTGAAAGAGCTGGGAAGAAGTCTTACACGCTAGTCATGGGAAGACCAAGCCCTGCCAAACTAGCCAACTTTCCAGAGGTAATGAGAGACTAAAATTGACTAATATTCTATCACATTTTGATTGAGCATTTATTGATCTTCATTTTTTGACAGTGCGATGTTTTTGTCTACGTATCTTGTGCCCAAACTGCTCTCTTGGATAGCAAAGATTTTTTGGCTCCAGTTATAACTCCATTTGAAGCAATGTTAGCTTTTAGTAGGTATGGTCATTTCTGATATAGAAGTCTTTTCAGAATCATTAATGTCGTTCTTCAGTTTTGTATGATTCAATGTATCGTTGTTAATACTCCACTATTTTCTGAATTGTCATCCCTGTTCACTGTGAAGCATTAATTATTACTGTTTTATTGAGAAAGGGATCAAAATGGTCCCTCAACTCTTTGAGAAACCAAAATAGTCCCAAACTAACTCTTTTGAGAGACTAATTTGATCTCTCAACTACTTAAAAATTGACCTATTTGCTTCTAACATTAAGTTTTGGGGTTAATGGTATTAAATCAAGGGATATGTTGGTCATTTTTAATTAAATTATTTATTAAATATAATTTTAAAATAATAGTATTAAATTTTTTTTTATTAAACATTTCTTTAATAAAAAAATTATTAATAATGCTAGTCTATAATGATCCTAAATTAAAACTTGAATTATTAATAATTTTTGAAATTAAAATTAGAATTACTAATATAATTTTTAATTAAAGAAAAGTTTAATATATTTTTTTAAAAATTACTATTACTTGAAAACTAAATTTAATAAATAATTTAATTAAAAAATGACAAAAATGCCCATTGATTTAACACCATTAACTCCAAAATTTCATGTTAGGATAAAAAAGGTTCATTTTTATGGAGTTGAATTGGTCTCCCAAAAAAGTTGAGACCATTTTGATCACTAGTTGAGGGATCATTTTAGACTTTTTCTCCTTTTTTATTCATTATCAAGCAAGTCAGAAGCTATTTCTTGCCTATTTTGGTTTTTTTTTTTGCGGCATAATCATAAGAGCCTCCCAATCTCCTCTACTCCTGCGTGTAATTTTAGTGGATTTTCATGCAAGAAAAACTTGTGATGATGAATTGTTTATTTCATTGAACAATGAGCGATGTTCTACAGGATTTTATATGTATTAAGAACATCTCATTTATGTTTTCGAAGTTACTTTTTACAACTTTGGTTCCAAATCTTCTTCAACTGTTGCAGTGGAAAAGAATGGACTGGAGAATATGTGATGGAGTTTCGTGACTTAATGATCTCTGCACCGCAAGATATCAATCACATTCAAGAGGCCCGGTTTTCATTTATCAAAGGTGGTTACATGGAAGATGTTCAACCTCATGGTATTTCCTTCATTTTGATCTTTTATTTATTGCTTCTCTTCTCTCTATTGGATTAATTATTTTGTGCGGATGCTGAACGTCATCCGGAGATCAACCAGAATGCGCTATGTCACACCGTGGCTCGATACTGTTCGGTACCACTGACGTGGCGTATTTTGGTTGGTCTCCGGACGACGTTCTACGTTTGGTCTCCGCACAGAATAATTTCTCCTGTTTTTGACATCCATCTATCAGTCGATTTTGATGATTTCAATCTATCCCTGCTATTTTAGCAGAAAATGAGGACCAAACAAATGAAGAATCCCTTGCACTATTGGAATCCTCTAAGGCCGCTCTGAACTCAATCGACCGACCGTCTAATTCGATCTTGTTCAATGGATCGGCTCAATCCGGAGTGGATTTCTTCGCCGCCCGTTCCTTCAAAGGACTCAAAATGCAGTATGATAATCCACCCCCCACCTCATATATCATTGGTAGGAGTGGTAGAGCAGCTGGTTATGATGATGAGAAAAAGCTAAGATAATAGTTCATTTTAGAGCCCCGATCACTATTACTTTAGAAGCTGGAGGAGCCTAAACAATTTTGTGGTGGTGAACTGATGATAACTCTGAAGAAATAGGCGCTTCTTGTAAGATATTGGACGATTGTGTAGCTTCTGAGTAATTTATCCTCTCAAGAGGGGTTGTTTGGTTCGATGTTATAGACTGTGAGAACAATCTCTCAAACATTATATTTGTTTCAGTTATATTTTTTATTCAAAGGTGTCTGTATTTTCAGTATTGTGTTGCAGAGATGACGATATTTAGGCAGATGAATGGCTTTACTCTGACAGATAGAATATGAAATAAGCATGCATGTAAGGTTGGAGTAGCTTTAATGACAGATAAGAGTAGATAGTCATCACAGATGATTTGGTTATGTTTCGATGAACTGATCAGGAGAGTAGATGTATTAAATTTGGCTTATATTAAAAAAAGTAGAGGTAGACTTAAAAATATTAGGTTGAATACAATGGAGAAAAATGATTCATGTAGTCAACTTAAATAGTGAGATAAAAGTTTGGTGGTTTCATCATGGGGCCGAGCATGATCAAAATAAGGATTCGTTAATATTTGACTTGTTAAGTAAACGGGCTTTAAAAATAAGCTAAATCCTAATCTAAACCAATAGAAATATTCGACTAGCTTTGCTGAAAACTATGAGCATTGTTAGTTTGAGATTAGGGGCAAGTTTTAAATTTCGTTTGGAACAATTTTTTTATTATATTGTAAAACAGTTTTCTAATTTAGAAATTTCTTAAAGTAGAAAAAAATTTAACTAAAAAATTGAGTTTAAAAAATAGTTAAAAAGCTGTCCCAAATGACGGGCTAGCGAAGTGAAGGTGGCTAATGGTCAAGCTTATGGAGTTGGTGTATGAAGTTGGTCTAGTGGCTACCGTTGACTTTAAGGTTGTTGTTAGGCTACACATAGAGGAAAACTATTTGTCGCAAACAATGGAACAAATACCATACAGATAAACGCATGCATCCAATTTCTCCAATTTACAACTTATTGATTGTTACATTTATATTATCCTATTTGTGACAGTTTTTTGTTTAAAATAAAATCACTCTGTTCAGCTAACTGTTCAACGGCATAGGAAACAGGAATTAAATTAATCCCCCAAAATGAGTCTATAAATATGACCAACTCCATTAATTATCAATCCAAACAATGGCCGGAGCAAAACTAAACCTCCTCCTTATGGCCGCCGCCTTTCTCGTCGCCGGCAACCTGGCCGCCGCTCAGTATTGCGGTTGCTCCGACATGGTAAGCCAAGGGTTCTTCGACGGGTTAACGAGTCAAGCAGATCCTAGCTGTGAGGCCAAAGGGTTCTACACGAGAGATGCCTTCTTGGCTGCTTGGCAAAGCTACCCTGGTTTTGCAGAGGGCCCCAACATCGATGACTCTAAGCGAGAGATCGCTGCCTTTTTCGCTCATGTTTTTCATGAGACCATTCGTATGTTTTTATCAGTATATTCTTAGATAATTTTAAACAATATAATTTTATTAAATTTGTATTATATATATGCCTAAGAAATATCTTTAATCGTAGTTTATATATATATGACTTTTTGAAATCAGGCTTAGACGTATAGATTGTAAGAGTGTGAGTATTTTTTTTTCTAGTTTGTTGAATAGTTAATTATCCAGCTTGTTAAAGAATAATTAATTTGAACTAAACATCAATAAATTTTTTTGACAACTTACTACTTTATCTAATTATTTTCTTTTAACCATATTATTTATAAAAAAATAACGAAATTATTAATATGAACAGATATGTGCTACAAAGATCAGGGTGATAAATTTGATGCATATTGTGACTCTAGTAATCAAGAGTATCCATGCATCCCAGGGAAGATGTACTATGGGCGTGGCCCCCTCCAAATTTCGTGGAATTATAATTATGGTCCAGCTGGCCATGAAATTGGCTTCGATGGCCTCAACTGGCCTGAAGGCGTTAGCATCGACCCCATTATCTCCTTTAAAACTGCACTTTGGTTTTGGATGAGAAATGTGCATGGCATCATTGGCCAAGGTTTCGGAGCTACCATTTATGCTATCAATGGTGTCATTGAGTGTGGAGGTGGGAACCAAGGAGCAGTCAACGATCGTGTTAATCTCTATCAATATTATTGTGGCCAATTTAATGTATTCCCAGGCGATAACCTTTATTGCTAGTTTGATTTTTTTTTTGGTAGTGATATGAGTAAGGCCTGCTCGTGATTGTGACAGAGTTAGGCTTGTTTTGTAATCATGGGAAATTATGAGTATTTTTGTTATAATTTTATGGCATAAAATAATAAAAATAATTGTAATTCTTATTGAGAGCTTGGACATTTGCGGTGGCATAGAGACATAGGGGTTAATGTCTTAGTTTTATGCAAAGATTCAACATACATACAAATAAAGAGAGGAAGGTAAAAATTATAAGATACACCAAATTTTTTGCTTGAAAAATCCATGAAAGGGGAAAAAATCATGTGGCATGGCCTTGTTCAAATGATTACAATAGTACTTATTATTGATTACATATGATGCTTTTCCTTGAGGGAAGATATTGATACAATGTAAAGAGCCTATTATGTGGTTGGAGTTGGAATAGTCCTTCGGCAGGAATTCGATATAAATGGATTTGAGAGACAGAGCTGATGATGATGGGGTGTATCAATCCTATAAGTGACGATGTGTGTTAGTATTATTAGTGATGGTAATAGACATTTGAATGTTTAGGTGACACTGGTCAGAAGATTGTTGATCGGTTTATTATAGTCAGACGATAGTAGTCAAAGGACCATAATTGGTTGGAGATAGAGGTTTATAAACTATAGTTGGTGGGCAAATGAAGTCAGAAGGATCATGGTTAAAAAACAATGATAGGAAGATTGTAGCTGGGCAATGGTGTTAGGAAGACTTTAGTCGTTGGGTGATAGATGTTGTAAGACAATAGTAGATAGGTGATGGAAGTCGAAAGGATCAGAGTCGGGTGATGGTGTTATGAGTATCATAATCTAGTGATGGTGATCTAATGACTATAGTTGGGCGATGGTTGTTTGAGGATCGTAGTTTGGCGATAATTCTCAGAAGGATCATAGTTGGGTGACTGCGATTAGAGGACCATAGTTGGCAGGTAACAGAGGTTGAAAGGATCCAATCAGGCAATGGTGGTCAGAGAACCATAGTTAGGTGATGGTGGTCTAAGGATCATGGTCGTCAAATTTGAGGTTAGAAGGACCTTAATCGGGCAATAGTGGTTAGAGGATTATAGTTGGGTGATGATGGCTCAAGGCTCATTTTAACAAGTGATAGAGGTCAAAGGATTGTAGTCGGGAACAGTGGTCTGAGGATCGTAAATAATTGATGGTGGTTTGAAGACCATAATTGGTGGGCATTGGAGGTCCGAGGATTATGTTTTGGCAATGATGGTCTTAGAACATTAGTTGATAACTTTAGAAGGAATGTAGTTGAGAAAAAAGTGGTCAGAGAATCATTTGTAATGATCATTATAATAGTGATTAGAGAACATGTTATGACCTAATCTAGAAATGGTAAGTGACATGTTCATTCTGTGTTTTTAAGTGTGTTTTTTTGCTTTAGTTTGAGTCCTAAGGGTCATTATGTGTGTGAAAATCTATAGGGTTGTGAGAGACTTTGTAAAATATTTGTGATGTTCATAAAACATATGCTCATATTATGTTTAGTCAGTTGCTTGACATATAACATTTGAATAAAAATCCTTATTTATATGTTTGTTTAAGCTTGGCTAATGTTTATGACCGATTTAGTAGAAGTAATTAAAATTTATGAGATCTCAACAACTTTGTGTAGAAGTGTTTGAATATCTTGAGGACTCCCTCTCTCTCCCCCCTAACCCTTCTCTTTTTTTAGGCTTCTGAGTAATCATGGATGCATACATCAATTTTCCTTTAGTGCATAAGGATGATAAGCATTGCATCATAGTAGTGACATGCTTTATAAATAAAATCTTTTTGAATCAATCTCCTTATTTGTGTTAGAAAATTATATATTCCATGGGTTGTAGGTATAAGGTGTTACCATAAATTATAACCTATGGCAGAAGGTACTGAGAGAGAGAGAGAGAGAGAGAGAGAGAGAGAGAGAGAGAGAGAGAGAGAGAGAGAGAGAGAGAGAGAGAGAGAGAGAGAGAGAGAGAGAGAGAGAGAGAGAGAGAGAGAGAGAGAGAGACATGCTAAGGGTGTTTATACAGAGAGGTTTGACCAATTCAAGATTATTTTTTAAAGCATTGCTTGATAATATTAACCTGTACTAAAGAGATTAAAATAATATTCTCTAAGAATGATTGACTTATATAAGGTATTTCTCAGAGCATCGCTTGATGATGTTAAAGTATATGGAAGAGGTTGAGTGGAATTTACCAAGGATGTTTAATCTATCCATGTTTATTTGTCAAAGCATTGGTCAATGATGTTAACTTAAGTGGAAGAGATCTAGAGGAATCCACCAAGGATGTTTAACCTATTTGATGTTACTTGATAGAGCATTATTCAATGAACTTATGTAGAATAATTCAAATCAAATTCTCTTAGGATCAATTGTACCTTGATTGGAAGGGGAGAATTCCATGTGTATCCTGAATTGAAGGTAAGGATTATTTTGTCTTTAGATCGTTATCACCTTTTAGAGGTCATGATTGAGACCTTGACCAAGGAGTTGAAGTCTAGCTAGGGATTATGCGTTGGATTTGATATTTACTTAACAAGTTATCATATTTATAATAGAGCATATATGTGATTAATGTTTGTGAGAACTACATTTATTCTCTAGTTAGCTTAGTTGTGTTTAAAATTTATTTGGCTATTGATATTAGAATGGAAGCTTTATAAAAGATGGTTGTCCACAAGATTGTCTTGGAAGGGTTCAGTTGATTACAATCATGCTTGAGAGGTTAACATCAAATCCTTTTGGGGTTGCAACCAATGTTTCCTCGCAATCATTATTTGCTTCTCATGAAATTGATGCAATAATGAATGATAGTTAAGAGGAGTCATTTGACTAAATCTTGCATATGATAATGTCTTTTTGATGTTTTAAGTGAGGTTTCCCTTTAACTTGAAATAAATCTTTCAAAATGATAAAATGGTTCAAGGTAATGGGATTGCCTCGCTGCAAACATGCCTAGGGCATTGACTTGAACAATCTTTTGAGATTGTAGTGAAGGTTGCCCCTTAGCCAAAAATTATTTCTAACATATGGCGTAAAATAGTTACATACCAGAACATTCATAATAGAGAGAGACATAGTAACATCTTAACTTTACATGAAGATCAAGCACACACATATACAAAGCTTTGAGTGTAAGAATCATAAGAGACACCAAATTTATTAGGGAGAAAACCTAGGAAAGGAAAAACTATAGGGTCTAACCCAGTTGAAATGATTCCACTTAAACTTATCAATGATATTGATATAATGCAAATAACATATTATGTTGTTGAGAGTTAAAGTTAGAAGAGTCCATTGGAAAGAATTTGATGTAAATAAAGTTAAGAGTCAAAGATAATGTTAATGAAAAATATAGATCCTTTAAGTGATGGTGTGTGTTTGCATTATTAATGATGGTTGGTCGTGAAGCCAATATTGTTGGAGTATCTAGGAAACATTGATAAGGAGATTGTAGGCTGATGGACTATAATCAGGCAATGGTAGTCAAATAGTTACTGTTGATAAATAGTGGAGGTTGGAGGACTGTAGTTGGAGGGTAATGAAAGTTGAAAGGATAGTAGTTAGGTGATGTTGGTTGGAAGACTATAGTTAGTGGTAATAAGGATTATAGTTAATGATGGTAGTTTGAGGATCATAGTTAAGTGATGGTGGAATGAGAAATATAGTGAAGCGACAGTTGTTCAAAGATTTTAGTTGGCAAGTGACATATTTTAGAGGACTATAGTTGATGGGCGGTGAAGATCGAAAGGGCTATAGTTAACAAGCGACATAAGTTGGAAGGATTGTAGTTAGATGATTTTGATTTGAGTACTATTATACTGTGATGGTGATCTGAGGACCATAATGTAATACACACTGACATTGTGTGTAGTTGTACTTATTTTGACCCAATCTGGTAAGAGTAATATACTAAAATTTATATATTTTACTTCTTATATGTATCTTTGAATGTATTATATGCATGTGAGCGTCTATAACTATTTTAAGTAGGTCCCATGGGTTTACATAAATGAAAAATCTAAAAAATTTCCTTGGGAGCGCTGGAACACTAGATTTGGGAATTGCGATGCTTAACACACAAGTTGGGAGGTGCTAGGTGATATTGTCTAGAGCGCGTGGTACTAGGTTAGATTTTTATAAAAAATATTATATTCCACCATTTTCTCTTTTTTTTTTGGCTAATTTTTCCGTTTAAGTGGCTGCACTTTAGAGAGAGAGAGAGAGAGAGAGAGAGAGAGGAGTTTTTTAGAGAGAGAAAGCTAGTTTTAGGTGGCTTTGGATTGATGTAGTTTACACTATGCCTATCTCAATTTTCAAAAATATATAAATTTTAAAAGTTTTTATTTAAATTATAATTTTATAGCAAAAAAATAAGGATAACTTTACATCTGCTAAGCTTTCATTGTGTAATTATTTGTATGCTGTAGATATAATCATTCTGGGCATGTAGGTATTTTTCTAAAAAATTGATCAAGTAGTTTAAAATGTGCGCTATTTTTAGCTAAATTAGAAAATAATTCTGATCATAAAAATAATGTTGTAGCTTAATTAAAGCTTTAAAAATAATATTCTAAATAATCCCTAATAATCAGATGAAATTTAAAATTGTGAATTTTTTCTCAGATATTGAATTTGCTACCTATGAGTAAAACATTTTATGAATTTCTGAAATTATTTTTTTTCTTTTTATTTTATTACAATGCAATGATATATGTGATTATTTGTTTGAGATTTGTGATTGTGAGAAGATTTGATGTTGGAGGAAGTTTTATTGTGTTGAATGCACAAGCAGTCATAAGGGCTTGAATATAATTCTAGAAATAATAGCGACAAATAAACTTGGATAAGGAATTTTTGCAGAATTTGTCACATATAATGGAGAACATTATTTGTTGTGAATAGTTCTGTGGGGATTAATTCAAACATCCAATTAAAATATTATAAGTAATTAATCAAAACTTTTTTGATTGATTGATATAATTAATGTTTTTAAAATAAAACCATACAAGAGAAAGTACATCTTAGGGTCTAATTGGGGCACTCTCTTATATATAACTTTGCTTTGTTTTTAAAGTCACTATCACTCTTTTGTTGGGTTATTATTATCCTCTTATTGTTTTTCAAAAAAAATTATGTGAGAATATGCTTTTTCAATGAGATCTATTATTATGTACTGTGAGAATATGCTTTTTCAATGAGATCTATTATGCTTTTTCAATGAGATCATCTTAGGCCTGGACTTCTGTCAGACCACCACATGAGGCTTGGACTTCTGTCAGATCACCACATAAGGCTCGAACATCTGCCGGACTATCGCCTGATGCTTATAGTTCTACAGAAATATCACCCTACTACTACGGTCTTTCTAACCCCGGTCTCCTGCCAACTACGATCTTTTTGACCCCAGTCTTCTGCTGACTACGATCCTTCCAACCTCCGTCGTCTATTATAATCCTTCCAACCTCCATCACCAGACAATGATCTTTTTAGCCCCGATCTCTTATATATAACCTCTCTCTCCTGCCGACTACGGTCCTTCCGACCTCCATCACCTACAATGACCATTCCAACCAAACAAACATGTCTATGTTGATTATTGTAACTCCCACCATGTAATGTGCTCTATATGACGTACATTTGTAATATCAAGCCAAGGCCTTCTCCCTAAGAAGGGCCTTATTTGTAATCGACTGCAAATACTAGTGGATTCATTCAAACTGGGCCAGGCCCTGTGGTTTTTCCCCCTTTTCAGTGGTTAAACTCTGGTGTCTCTTATGAACCCTACACCCTCTCTTCTATTTGATTGTGTGCTGGATATTCGTACAAAGTTAAGCGTTAAACTATATATTCCTCAACCTCCGTGAATACTCCATGACCCACAAGTATTATAAAAAATCAATTATAAAATAGAATTGAAGATCAATGGTTGAATGATACTTTAATTGCTTATATTGAAAAAAAAATATTGATAATAAAATAATCATTTCATTTTTTTCAAAATACGAATAATAAACATTGTAAATTATAAGTTCATTTATAATCTTATGTTTCATATTTTTTAAAAATAATAAATTAAACAAAAAAACTTCTTAAAACTACCACTATATATATATATATATATATATATATATATATATATATATATATATATATATATATATATATATATATATATATATATATATATATATATAGCAACAAAAAAACTTGGCTGAGGAATTTATGTAGTATTTGTCACATATAATAGAGAACATATATTTGTTTTGAATAGTTATGTGGGGATTAATTCAAACATCCAATTAAAATGTCATAAGTAATTAATCACAAGTTTTTTGATTGATTGATATAATTAATGTTTTTAAAATAAAACCATACAAGAGAGAGTACATCTTAGGGTCTAATTGGGGCACTCTTATAGCTTTGCTTTGTTTTTAAAACTGCGATCACTCTTTTGTTTGGTTATTATTATTGTCTTATTGTTTTTCAAAAAAATTAAGTGGGAATATGATTTTTCAATGAGATCTATTATTATGCGATGGCTAAAAAAAACTTATTATGCGATGGCTAAGAAAATAAAGAACGACCATATTTGTAATTTCGTGCATTATGGCGTATATTATTCTAAAAATATTAAGGACAAATGAAATTTGTCACATACAATGAGTAATACATAGCAATTGCGAATAGTTTTGTAGGGATTAATTCAAACATCCAATTGAAATATTATGGGCAATTAATCAAAGCTTTTTTTATTGATAAAATTAATGTTTTTGTTTAAATGATAAAACCAAATAACTCTTTTTCAAGTTAAAACTACCTCTTCAACTCCCTACCAACGTGAAAAACAATATAATAATTAATATTCTTTATCAGTTTCAATATTTTCATTAATGTGATTTTGATATCAAGCAGTTAGATTATATATAATGCATGTTACAACTAACACAATCAAGAAATTCATACACACATAATACTATTATCATGTTATAAAACATTATGATAGTATTTAGTTGATCAAGTAAATGAGCTTGTTAAAATAAGCATAATTGAAATTAATTATTGAGATGAATGCGATTGAAGATGAACAATAATAAGTTTTTTTTTTGCTGTCCTGGTCAAGACTAATTAAGAGTCTTTTTGCTGTTATTGTGATTGAAGATTGCTTGACTTTTAGCCCATGATGAGCTTGACATTAAGAGCCTTTTTGTTCTAAATAAAATTTTAAATATATTTATCTAAACAAATAAATAAATATATTTGTCAAATTTCAAATATTATTAGTGCAATACTTGGAGGGTGCCTCCAAAGAGTGGATGTAGGTCAAGGTTTGACCGAACCACTATAAATCCGGTGTGCTCTTTTCATATTATCGCTGCCGCATTTATTTGTATCCTGAATTGAAGGTAAGGATTATTTTGTCTTTAGATCGTTATCACCTTTTAGAGGTCATGATTGAGACCTTGACCAAGGAGTTGAAGTCTAGCTAGGGATTATGCGTTGGATTTGATATTTACTTAACAAGTTATCATATTTATAATAGAGCATATATGTGATTAATGTTTGTGAGAACTACATTTATTCTCTAGTTAGCTTAGTTGTGTTTAAAATTTATTTGGCTATTGATATTAGAATGGAAGCTTTATAAAAGATGGTTGTCCACAAGATTGTCTTGGAAGGGTTCAGTTGATTACAATCATGCTTGAGAGGTTAACATCAAATCCTTTTGGGGTTGCAACCAATGTTTCCTCGCAGTCATTATTTGCTTCTCATGAAATTGATGCAATAATGAATGATAGTTAAGAGGAGTCATTTGACTAAATCTTGCATATGATAATGTCTTTTTGATGTTTTAAGTGAGGTTTCCCTTTAACTTGAAATAAATCTTTCAAAATGATAAAATGGTTCAAGGTAATGGGATTGCCTCGCTGCAAACATGCCTAGGGCATTGACTTGAACAATCTTTTGAGGTTGTAGTGAAGGTTGCCGCTTAGCCAAAAATTATTTCTAACATATGGCGTAAAATAGTTACATACCAGAACATTCATAATAGAGAGAGACATAGTAACATCTTAACTTTACATGAAGATCAAGCACACACATATACAAAGCTTTGAGTGTAAGAATCATAAGAGACACCAAATTTATTATGGAGAAAACCTAGGAAAGGAAAAACTACATGGTCTAACCCAGTTGAAATGATTCCACTTAAACTTATCAATGATATTGATATAATGCAAATAACATATTATGTTGTTGAGAGTTAAAGTTAGAAGAGTCCATTGGAAAGAATTTGATGTAAATAAAGTTAAGAGTCAAAGATAATGTTAATGAAAAATATAGATCCTGTAAGTGATGGTGTGTGTTTGCATTATTAATGATGGTTGGTCGTGAAGCCAATATTGTTGGAGTATCTAGGAAACATTGATAAGGAGATTATAGGCTGATGGACTATAATCAGACAATGCTAGTCAAATAGTTACTGTTGATAAATAGTGGAGGTTGGAGGACTGTAGTTGGAGGGTAATGAAAGTTGAAAGGATAGTAGTTAGGTGATGTTGGTTGGAAGACTATAGTTAGTGGTAATAAAGATTATAGTTAATGATGGTAGTTTGAGGATCATAGTTAAGTGATGGTGGAATGAGAAATGTAGTGAAGCGACAGTTGTTCAAAGATTGTAGTTGGCAAGTGACATATTTTAGAGGACTATAGTTGATGGGCGGTAAAGATCGAAAGGGCTATAGTTAACAAGCGACATAAGTTGGAAGGATTGTAGTTAGATGATTTTGATTTGAGTACTATTATACTGTGATGGTGATCTGAGGACCATAATGTAATACACACTGACATTGTGTGTAGTTGTACTTATTTTGACCCAATATGGTAAGAGTAATATACTAAAATTTATATATTTTACTTCTTATATGTATCTTTGAATGTATTATATGCATGTGAGCATCTATAACTATTTTAAGTAGGTCCCATGGGTTTACATAAATGAAAAATCTAAAAAATTTCCTTGGGAGCGCTGGAACACTGGATTTGGGAATTGCGATGCTAAACACACAAGTTGGGAGGTGCTAGGTGATATTGTCTAGAGCGCGTGGTACTAGGTTAGATTTTTATAAAAAATATTATATTCCACCATTTTATCTTTTTTTTGGCTAATTTTTCCGTTTAAGTGGTTGCACTTTAGAGAGAGAGAGAGAGAGAGAGAGAGAGAGAGAGAGAGAGAGAGAGAGAAAGCTAGTTTTTGCTGGCTTTGGATTGATGTAGTTTACATTAAGCCTATCTCAGTTTTCAAAAATATATAAATTTTAAAATTTTTTATTTAAATTATAATTTTATAGCAAAAAAATATGGATAACTTTACACCTGCTAAGCTTTCATTGTGTAATTATTTGTATGCTGTAGATATAATCATTCTGAGCATGTAGGTATTTTTCTAAGAAAATTGATCAAGTAGTTTAAAATGTGCGCTATTTTTAGCTAAATTAGAAAATAATTCTGATCATAAAAATAATGTTGTAGCTTAATTAAAGCTTTAAAAATAATATTCTAAATAATCCCTAATAATCAGATGAAATTTAAAATTGTGAAATTTTTCTCAGATATTGAATTTGCTACCTACGAGTAAAACATTTTATGAATTTCTGAAATTGTTTTTTTCCTTTTTATTTTATTACAATGCAATGATATATGTGATTATTTGTTTGAGATGTGTGATTCTAAGAAGATTTGATGTTGGAGGAAGTTTTATTGTGTTGAATGCACAAGAAGTCATAAGGAATTTTTGCAAAATTTGTCACATAGAATGGAGAACATATAATTGTTGTGAATAGTTGTGTGGGGATTAATTCAAAACATCGAATTAAAATGTTATAAGTAATTAATAACAACTTTTTTGATTGATTGATATAATTAATGTTTTTAAAATAAAACCATACAAGAGAGAGTTCATCTTAGGGTCTAATTGGGGCACTCTTATAGCTTTGCTTTGTTTTTAAAATTGCGATCACTCTTTTGTTTGGTTATTATTATTGTCTTATTGTTTTTCAAAAAAATTAAGTGGGAATATGATTTTTCAATGAGATCTATTATTATGCGATGGCTAAAAAAAACTTATTCTCTAATTTTATTTCAAAACATATATTCAAAATTCTTAAAACAACTTTTAAGAAAATTATTTTCTCCCCAACGACTTATGCTTCATTTGAGACAACATTATTACTGCTTTCTAAATTAACTTTTTTTTTTACCATCAATATTATTCAGCCTTTGCTTTCTAAATTAACTTTTTTGTATAACAATTTTTAATTTTAGGCTTCATTTGTGGCAACTTTCTTATTTCTAGTAAAAAATTAAAATTTGTGTTCTAAAATGTTGCTTTTAAGAAGCAGTAAAAAATTAAGATTTCGTTTGAGACGGTTTTTTACTGCTTCTTGAATCAGCTTTTTAGTACAAAAATTTTAAAATTTTAACTAAAAAACTGCTCCAAGAAGTAGTAAAAAAGCCATCCCAAACGAAGCCTAAGCTTCTCAAACAAAGCCTTTAAAATAATTTATACTTGAAAGCTGCTTAAGAAATAGTGAGAAAGCTTCATTTGTCCAACATCAAATATTATGGTAGTAGTGGAATTACATAGGTTTAAATTCTATTTCTATAAAGTTTGGGTATTTTTTATCTTGAAAGAACTTTCAAATATATTCCTTTAAGAAAATAAAGAACGAGCATATTTGTAATTTTGTGCATTATGACATATATCATTCTAAACATATTAAGGACAAATGAAGTTAGCTGAGGAATTCTTGCAAAATTTGTCACATATAATGAGAAATACATAGCAATTGCGAATAGTTCTGTAGGGATTAATTCAAACATTCAATTAAAATGTTATGGTCAATTAATCAAAACTTTTATTATTGATAAAATTAATGATTTTGTTTAAATGATTACATCAAATCACTCTTTGTCAAGTTTCAACTACCTCTTCAACTACCTAACAACGTGAAAAATAATATAATAATTAATATTCTATATCAATTTTAATATTTTCATTAATGTGATTTTGATATTTGGAAGTCATTAAAGTTTATGTATTATATACAACAACAACAACATCAAGCATTTATCCCACTACGTGAGGTTGGCTACATGAATCCTTTTTCTCTATTGTGTCATATTAAAAGTCAAATTCTCGTTTAAATTTAATAAAAAAAGATCATTTCTAATATTTTCTAACCAAGTCTTTTAGGTCTGCCTTTATCTTTCTTAACATAAGTCAAATATAATACCTTTACTTGCATAACCGGGTCATCGAAAGGCCACCATTTTATGTGACCAGACCATAAGACGACTCTCTCTAATCTTATCTTTTACTGGAGCTACTCTAACCTTTTCACATATATGCTTATTTCGCATCCTATCTCTGAGGGTAAACTCACTCATCCACCTGCACATCCTCATCTCTGCCACACTTAACTTAGTGTTATGCTTCTCTTTTAATGGCCAACATTTGGCACCATAAAGCATTGCAGGCCTTACCACCATCTTATAGGATTTTCCCTTAAGTTTGAGGGGTACTTTTTTTACCACACAACAAGCCTGATGCATTCCTCCACTTCAACCATCCAACTTGAATTCTGTTGATAATATCCCCATCTATTTCACCATCACTCTGAACAATAGATCCAAGATATCTAAAACGTGTACTCTTATAATGACTTAATCATCCAAAGTCACAATCCCTTCACTAGGTCTTTTACTACTAAAATTACACTCCATATATTCTGTTTTAGATATACTCAAGAGAAAACCTTTAAACTCTAAGGTTGACCTTCATAATTCAAGTTTACCTTCAACTCCCTTTCTAGTCTTATCAACAAGAAGAATATCATCAGCAAAAAGCATACACCAAGGTACATACTCTTGTAAATGTCTAGTGAGAACATCCATTACTAAAGCAAAAAGATATGGGCTTAAGGCTGATCCTTGATGTAACCCAATCGAAATAGGGAAATACTTGGTCAAACCACCTTGTTTTTTAACACAAGTAATAACTCATGCATACATATCTTTAATGATTTAAATATAAGCGTTATTTACTCCTTTCTTTTCAAGAACTCTCCATATCACTTCTCTTGGAACTTCATCATATGTTTTTTTTTTAAATAAATACATATCATATGTAGATCCTCCTTATTTTCACTATATTTCTCCATCGAACATCTTAATAAATTTATGGCTTCCATAGTCGACCTACCCGGCATGAATCCAATTTAATTTTGAGAAACATTATTATGACGCCACAACCTAAGCTCCATAACTTGCTACCATAGTTTTAAAGTATGACACATTAACTTAATTCCTCTATAATTCACACAATCTTCTGCATCACCTTTATTCTTAAAAATATGAATTAACACACTCATTCTCCACTCATCTGACATCTTTTTAGTCTTCAAAACAATATTAAAAATTTTAGTAAGCCGAGAAATTCCTTCATCTCCTAAGCATTTCCACACCTCTATTGGAATATCATTAGGTCCAACAACTTTTCCACCCGGCCCTTAATTTTCTTTAAAGCCTCTCTAACTTCAGTTTTACTAATACAAACGAGAGATCACTATCTTTTTTGCTCATGTTTCCCATGAGACCATAAGTATGAATTCTATTTTAATAAAGATGATCTTCAAAATTTTGTATTTTTATAAGAATGAGATTACTTTTATTACGTGTGTTCCCATGTTTGCATGGCACATTTTTTTTAAGTATAATTAGATTTTTAGACAATTTACATTAATTATTGGATGAATAAAATTAAGTAGTTAGATTATCTATAATTTATGTCACTTAGGTTTTATTTACATCTATGGACATAAAGAATTGCTTATATTAAATAAGATAATCAAAAAAGTAAAGTTTGGCAACTTGCAATAAAGGATGAAGTCAATTGTGGCTCATGTAATAAAGTGAATTGAAAAAATTAAAATAAAATAAAACAAAAATACAAATAGCATTTTAATCACTTCCATATAATTAGACTTATTCATTAATTAGCACCAAATAGAAACGAATAAAGATCAAAGATTTGTAAGGTTAAAGAAGAGTTATTGAGCACTAAATGATTTATACTTTCTAGTTTGTGCACAATTGAGATAAATGACCACATTTTCAGTAAATAACATCATAAGGTTCCCATTTAAATGAATCTCATGTAATACAAAGTTACAAACACGAAAAAATTTGCACACATAAAAAAAAACCTCTTATGCCCTTCCCGGCAATTTCATATGGCCAATAGTTTTTTGCCCCCTTATACATATGAGAGGTTGGGTTCATTTGGTCAATAGTTTATTCATACAAATAATTGGCACAATTATTGTAAAATCTAAGCAGCATTAAAGAGATGGAAAAACAATAATAAGAACTGAAACAAAGCATCACAATTATAAAAAAATAAAGCTACCTATAGAACAGGGAAAGCTTCACACATAAACAACTAAATAAGACAGACGGATCAGAGTTCAATAAAATTAAAGAATAAAAATACCTGTTAATTCCATGCCTGCATGGGGGCTATAGCTTACAGATCGTCTTTCCTATCATTTGATAAAATATCAGACAAAAACAACAAGTTATTGAACAAAATAATACAGAAAGGATGTTCAAACTGCCCTCTCTATAATTGCAACATAGACTATGGCTTCGTTTGGGACGACTTTCTTACTGCTTCTTAAAGCAGCCTTTTAGTACAAATTTTTAAATTTTTATACTAAAAACCTGCTTTATGAAGCAATAAGAAAACCGTCCCAAACACCTCATTATGTAGGAGGCATAGGAGGCTAATAAACTCTATTTCCAAGGCAAAGATTTCTTACATTTTCTTCTTTTTTTATTGCTTTATTTTTTATGTACTTATACTTTTATTGTGTTAATATTTCAGGAGAAAGTTGCTTATTTCTTGGGCAAATAGTATGTTGTATCCTTATAAATTTCGACTTCATGCACTGCGAATAATTGTAAGTCACCATTGATGCAACATTCGATATCATCTCGGGAATAATTGTCGTACCAGTGAAGGAAGAAAAGAACCATCATGTACTCATGCAACTAGGGTTTACTCAGAAAAAAACATTAAAGAAGATTTCAAAATCAAATGTATAAAAATTTGCTTTTATCTTCAAATTTCCAATCTCTAGGGAACCAAGAGTCTTCTAACATTTTTCTTCCATAATATCATCTTATATGAACTAAGTTTGTAGATATCAACTTTCAAACTTGCAAGAGTTCTTAATATTGGGTATTTAGAAATTGGGCAATTTGTATCATCTGGACACTAAAAAATAGTGTTGTAATATAATGGATGTCTTGAAATAGTGTTTTATATTATCTCTGATAATTTAATTCTTTTTTGAAAATATGCATTTTTGTTAAGAAGGGTTTTTGTTGCCTACTGTTATAAAAAATTGTGTAATTCTGACACATGCTCAATTACACTTTAATTGCTATAATGTGATGCTATATATATGTATATATTATTAAATCATATTTATTGGGAGATATGAGTGACTATAATCTTTTGAGATTCTTTATGTGATAGGCAATATCTGATGTCTATAAGACATGTATTGGTGCTATAAGCACAAAAGGGAGTCATAAGGGACCAAAACAATTTGAGATTTTATCTGGGTCCAAGAAATGTAATATGAACTGCTTTATAATATGAATTATAAATTATTTATCTGCTCAGTATTATTATTTAACTAATTGGATAACTCATATGCTCTTATTACATTTCTTAGTACACTAATTTATGAGACTATATCTTACTATTTCTAAAAATTCAATAAAATATTTAATAAAAGAATTTAAAATTTTAGATTAGTTTGTGTGGCGAGCTGAATTATTATAGCTCACCGTAGTTTTGCTTCCAGTTTTCAGAATCTGGGAAGGGAAATGAGGTTATTGATTAGCAGTTCAAGATTGGATCTAAGTTTATAATTATTTCTCTTTTAATTTTGTTATAGTCATGTATAGTATATTATTCAAATTTATAACTTATGTGTATAGACATATACTATAGTGTAGATATATTTTGATAAAAGAAAAAAAAAACTTATGGATGAGTTTATTTTTAGTATTTAGATGTTTTAGTAGTTATGTAGTCTATTGTTTATTTCAAATGAATACTGTAAGAAAAATTGAAATATTCTAAATTAGTTCCTGGGATTTATCTGTCATAGCTCAATATGATAGGACTTATCCTGATCGGGTTGTATTGTGGCGCTTCTACCTTAGCCTTAGTAGTACCTAATTTATCATATAATGAATTATCAATATGTGACACATAATTATATTACTATAGTTAATACTTAATAGTACTCAATTATGTTTAATTCATGTTAACATAATTACATTATTACAGTTAATATTTACATCAAGATTAAATTCTAAAGAATATAGATAAAATCCAAGAGCTAAAAATAAACTAAACTATCAATATTACCTACCCTAAATCTAAAGGTTCCTTACCTTTATCTGAAATCAAATAAAAATCACATAATGATCATATTACCTAACAAGTAATTAAAACTTACTAGTTCCTTCAATATAAGACAATATACATGCTCCAATTCCAATTAATATTAATCCACAATCAATAATATATCAATATAAGCAATAATCGAGCTATAAAATTAGTATCAATCAATAATAAAACAAATACAATCATTAAAACAGAAAAATGTCTATCAACTATAAGAAAAATGGGTAAAATAAATTATTAATCATTATGTCATGTCAATATGCTATGTCAGTGTATTTATTAGTGAACTACATTAGTATATCTGTCAATGTCCTTGTTATATGTTATGTCATGTTGTATCAATATCTATGTAGGTTCTTTCAATTCTACTTCAATTTTATTTATCAATCTCATCAATCTATTATCATATAAATGCAATCATGAATTCTATTATGAATAACAAGATAAGACATCCAGCTTTAATATGATGTTTTCATCCTTTCATCTCAAAAGTTGGGGTATTTTTATCTTAGATGAATTTTCAAATATACTTCTTTAATAAAACAAAAATAAAGCATATTTGTAATTTCATGCATTATGATGTATATGTTGCGGATCTATGGTTTATGATTTTGATGATAGTAAACATTCCTTATTTCTTTACGATTGCCTTATGTGCTAACGTTTCAGGTCCACACGATCAGACTGCAATCTGGAACCAGCTCAAGATGTGGTAGACTAGGTCTATGTCAGTTTGTAATCTTTTTCCTTTCTTGAGTCTGTTGTATTTGGTGTGGCATCTGATGATTTGTAATTTGAAAGATTTTCTGTTGTGCCCTAAAAGATTTCTATTTTTGGTAATATCGTCCGGGACGATATTTATATTATCCTGGATGATCTGACAAAAGTAGAAACCCTAATTAGGGCATCCTCATTAAAGCAGCCGTCTTTATGCAAAACACATCGTCCTGGACGATTTTGTATCAGCCAGGACGATCGGCTCAATTCAACAAGAATCTGCCGCCAGATTTACTTAGGAAATTCTTATTTTTTGATATCGTCCTGGTGGATAGGCCTGGACTATAAAATATCGTCCAGGACGATCCAGGACAATTTTTCCAAAATTTCTCAGACAGTTTTGGAAAGCCATTAATGGGGATTTCGTCCAGGCCGATCGCAAGATCGTCCGAGACGATTAGACACCGTCCAACTTCATTTCAGGGCGATATTCAGGACGATTTTCCTCATATTTGAACTAATCGGCCAGGACGATATGTCTATCATCCTGGACGATAATGGCGGCAACTTGCATTAATGAGCTCGTTTTGAGAGCTTCTATTTAAGCTATGGCAAGGCACTTTATAAGTGTCTTTGGCAGCCATTATAGCTTCATTCTTGTGGGGGAAACTTGAAGAGAGAGCTTGAAAGGGAGAGAGGAAAGGGTGGAGTTTGAGAGGGAGAAGATCTTGTGAGGGGGAGGAACTCAAGGGAGTGTGGAGGGGATTCCACACGGTTGCTTCGGTGAACTTGCACCTTAGTACCATCGGATTCAAGGCTTGTCTCGAGGTAAGTTCACCAAAGAAGAAGATCTCTTTGGTGTCAAAGGACCCGGCAACTCTGCCACACCGGGGAAGGTGGAAGTGATTTTGTAAGGGCTTCTCCGCCTAGCTGTGGGGGATAAAGAAGAGACACTTTTTAGTGCAATACTTGGAGGGTGCCTCCAAGGAGTGGATGTAGGTCAAGGTTTGACCGAACCACTATAAATCCGGTGTGCTCTTTTCTTATTATCGCTTTCGCATTTATTTTTCTTCCGCACTTTGTTTGTGATGATTTTGGTTGGAGTTTTATCTTGGGTTTTAAAGTTTTCCAATTCACCTCTCTCTTGGTTATCTTGGGCCAGTTCTATAGAGCTTAACATCCCTAACAAACTTTCAAGTGGTATCAGAGCACTTTCAAGTGCCATATGAGCACTTTCAAGTGGTATCAGAGCCATTTTCAAAAAATAATTTTTTAAAAGCTTTTGAATTTTGATCCATGGCTAATCGTAATGTTGCGGAAGGTTCTTCAATCACCAAACATTTATTTGAAAATATATCATTTGATTTTTGGAAAACTCGCATATCTATTTTTTTGCAATCGATTGATTTTCGCATGTGTCATATGATTTTAAATGGTTATTCTTCACCGTCACGAGTTTTAGATGGAATTAAAATTGATATTCCTTTTAATCAATAGAGTAAGGAAGAATAAATAAATTCTCAATTGAATGCAAAATCTTTATATTGTTTTTCTGTGCCTTAAATTCTGAAGATTTTATGTTAGTATCCACGTGCACTACTGGTAACAAAGTTTGGGATAAACTACACACTATATACGAAGGCACTAATGAAATCAAGTAATCTGTTGAATATGTTAATACATGATTTTGAATTGTTTTCCATGAAACATTTTGAAATGATTTTAGACATGTATACCAGGTTCATTCAAATTGTAACATCATTGCATGCTTTAGGAAAAGAATTTTCAAATTTTGAAAAAATTAAAAAAATTCTTCGTTGTCTACTGGATAAGTTTAATGCTAAAGTAGTTGCTATTTGTGAATCAAAAGATTTGAATGAATATTTTATTGATAATTTGATTGGCTCACTCATTGCCTACGAGTAAGGTTTGAGTCAAAGACTTTTGGATGCAGGTAAAATGATTATTCTAAAAACAGAAGATATAGAAAGAGATAGCCTAGTTGGTGACGAAGGCAATGACGTGTCAAGCAAATCACAAAGCTCACATAAGCATAAGCAAAAGTGGAAAAAAGGTAAAGTGGTAAGGATGTCCTGTCCATATTTTTTCTGACATTATTTGCTTTCGATGCAGGAAGTCTGGACATATGAAAAATCAGTGCCCTAACTTAAGAATTCTTCCTACGAAAGAAAAGGGCAAGGCAAAGAAAAATTCAAACTGGGAAAACAATGAAAGGCAAAAAATCTCATGGGCAGATCTGGTTTCTGAAGCATCGGACCAGGAGAGAGAAAATGGTTAAAAGGCTTTTGTGTTTTTGTGTTGTGTTTTTGTTTTTATATTTTTTTTATTTTTTGTTTTTGTTTCGTTTATTCTTTGAAACTTTTTATTTTCATGAAAGTTTTTTTTTTAAATCAACACACACATTCACTTTTCTAAAAATGAGAAATCTACTTCTTATTTTTTAAAAAAAACTTTTTGGTAAGTTGTGTTTGACTTTTCTAAAACAGTCAGAGGAAGGGAACTCATGATTTTGTTTCTCTTTCTCTCTTCTTAAAGAGGTTATTTTACTTTTGATTCAAAATCTTCATCATATTTTAAATTGGGTTTTGAAACTGATTTTTTTTATCTCCCTACATTTTTTCTATCGCATAGAAATCGTTTGCATGATTGTTGAATCCACCATGAAATTTTCTTAATCAAGTTATTCGTGTTGTCAATAATTTGGGTTTACTTTGATTTTGAAAATATAAGAAAGAAAGCATATTTTTTGAAAATAATTAAAAAAAAAGTGGCCAATGATGTCAAACCAAAAGATGCGCAATGACGCCAAATTAAAAAAAAAATTCACAAAGTGTATTAAAATCAAAATATGCTCAAAGCGTCCTGGACGATAATGGCGGCAACTTGCATTAATGAGCTCGTTTTGAGAGCTTCTATTTAAGCTATGACAAGACACTTTGTAAGTGTCTTTGACAGCCATTATAGCTTCATTCTTTTGGGGGAAACTTGAAGAGAGAGCTTGAAAGGGAGAGAGGAAAGGGTGGAGTTTTAGAGGGAGAAGATCTTGTGAGGGGGAGGAACTCAAGGGAGTGTGGAGGGGATTCCACACGGTTGCTCCGACGAACTCGCACCTTAGTACCATCAGATTCAAGGCTTGTCTCAAGGTAAGTTCACCAAAGAAGAATATCTCTTTGGTGTCAAAGGACCCGGCGACTCCGCCGCATCGGGGAAGATGGAAGTGATTTTGTAAGGGCTTCTCCGCCTTGCTGTGGGGGATAAAGAAGAGATACTTTTTTTAGGGCAATACTTGGAGGGTGCCTCCAAGGAGTGGATGTAGGTCAAGGTTTGACCGAACCACTATAAATCCAGTGTGCTCTTTTCATATTATCGCTTCCGCATTTATTTTTCTTCCGCACTTTATTTGTGATGATTTTGGTTGGAGTTTTATCTTGGGTTTTAAAGTTTTCCAATTCACCTCTCTCTTGGTTATCTTGGGGCAGTTCTATAGGACTTAACATCCCTAACAAACTTTTAAGTGGTATCAGAGCACTTTCAAGTGCCATATGAGCACTTTCAAGTGGTATCAGAGCTATTTTCAAAAAATAATTTTTAAAAAGCTTTTGAATTTCAATCCATGACTAATCGTAATGTTGCGGAAGGTTATTCAACCACCAAACCTTTATTTGAAAATATATCATTTGATTTTTTGAAAACTCGCATATCTATTTTTTTGCAATCGATTGATTTTCGCATGTGTCATATGATTTTAAATGGTTATTCTTCACCTTCACGAGTTTTAGATGGAATTAAAATTGATATTCCTTTTAATCAATGGAGTAAGGAAGAACAAATAAATGCTCAATTGAATGCAAAATCTTTATATTGTTTTTTCTGTGCCTTAAATTCTGAAGATTTTATGTTAGTATCCACGTGCACTACTGGTAAGGAAGTTTGGAATAAACTACACACTATATACAAAGCCACTAATGAAATCAAGCAATATGTTGAATATGTTAATGCATGATTTTGAACTGTTTTTCATGAAACCTTTTGAAATAATTTTAGACATGTATACCAGGTTCATTTAAATTGTAACATCATTGCATGCCTTAGAAAAAGAATTTTCAAATTTTAAAAAAAGTTAACAAAATTCTTCGTTGTCTACTGGATAAGGTTAATGCTAAAGTAGTTGCTATTTGTGAATCAAAAGATTTTAATGAATATTTTACTGATAATTTGATTGGCTCACTCATTGCCTACGAGCAAGGTTTGGGTCAAAGACTTTTGGATGCAGGTAAAACGATTGTTCTAAAAGCAGAAGATATAGAAAGAGATAGCCTAGTTGGTGACGAAGGCAATGACGTGTCAAGCAAATCACAAAGCTCACCTAAGCATAAGCAAAACTAAAAAAAAGGTAAAATTGGTAAGGATGTCCATATTTCTTCTGATATTATTTGCTTTCGATGCAGGAAGTCTGGACATATGAAAAATCAGTGCCCTAATTTTAGAATTCTTCCTACAAAAGAAAAGGGCAAGGCAAAGCAAAATTCAAACTGGGAAAACAATGAAAGACAAAAAATCTCATGGGCAGATATGATTTTTGAAGCATTGGACCAGGAGAGAGAAAATGGTTAAAAGCCTTTCGTGTTTTTGTGTTGTGTTTTTGTTTTTATTTTTTGTTTTTGTTTTGTTTATTCTTTGAAACTTTTTATTTTCGTGAAAGTTTTTTTTTTTAAATCAACACACACATTCACTTTTCTAAAAATGAGAAATCTACTTCTTATTTTTTTTTTAAATCTTTGGTAAGTTGTGTTTGACTTTTCTAAAAAAGTCAGAGGAAGGGAACTCACGATTTTGTTTCTCTTTCTCTCTTCTTAAAGAGGTTATTTTACTTTTGATTCAAAATCTTCATCATATTTTAAATTGGGTTTTGAAACTGATTTTTTTTATCTCCCTACATTTTTTCTTTCGCATAGAAATCGTTTGCAAGAATGTTGAATCTACCATGGAATTTTCTTAATCAAGTTATTCGTGTTGTCAATAATTTGGTTTACTTTGATTTTGAAAATATAAGAAAGAAAGCATATTTTTTGAAAATAATTAAAAAAAGTGGCCAATGATGTCAAACCAAAAGATGCGCAATGACGCCAAATTAAAAAAAAAAATACACAAAGTGTATTAAAATCAATATATGCTCAAAGTGTCATTCAAGTGATAAAGGGCATAAAATGAGCCCACAAAAAAATATGCTTATTTTTTTCTTATACTACTAAAAACTTAAGAAAATTCTTGATATGTTTGAAACTTGTGCTTAAAAATCTTGGTTCCTGATTCAGCAATTCGTGCATTGATCTTCTATTAGATATGTTTTATGAAAGGAGTTTTTAAAAATTAGTGTTTCTTTTTCCCGCTTATTCCTTGATTTGGATATTGAATTAAAAAGTTTTTTTAGCCTTTAAAATAACTTGAGTTGGATAAACAATTTATGAATTTCTTACTTTTTCTAGATTATGAGTTGTCAATCCAATTTTACTAAGTTTTTGATTAAAACCAAGAGGTAACTTTCTCATTTTAAGAAAATTTTATTTTCTCACTAGATCATGAAATGTTTTTGTGTTTTATTTTTCGTTCCTCTTCTCTTTTTGATAATGTCAAAGGGGGAGAACGTAATGTTGAATTTGTATCTTTTTTTTCAAAAAAATTTTAAACAACAAAAATATTTTTATAGCCCCTATTTTTTATAAGGGGTTATTCTAGTGAGGGGGAGATTAGGAGAAATTGCTTTTTTTTTTTAAAATTCAAATTAAATTATTTGCCATCATCAAAAAGAGGGAGATTGTTGCGGATCTATAATTTATGATTTTGATGATAGCAAACATTCCTTATTTCTCTACGATTGCCTTATTTGCTAACGCTTCAGGTCCACACGATCAGACTGCAATCTGGAACCAGCTCAAGATTGGGTAGACTAGGTCTGTGTCAGTTTGTAATCTTTTTCCATTCTTGAGTCTGTTGTATTTGGTGTGGCATCTGATGATTTGTAATTTGGAAGATTTTCTGTTGTGCCCTAAAAAATTTCTATTTTTGGTAACATCGTCCGAGACGATATTTATATCATCCTGGACGATCTGACAAAAGTAGAAACCCTAATTAGGGCATCCTCATTAAAGCAGCCGTCTTTATGCAAAAGACATCGTCCTGAACGATTTTATATCGGCCAGGACGATCGGCTCAATTCAGCAAGAATCTGTCGCCAGATCTACTTAGGAAATTCTTATTTTTGGATATCATCCTGATGGATCGGTCTGGACTATAAAATATCATCCAGGACGATCCAGGACAATTTTTCCAAAATTTCTCAGGCAGTTTTAGAAAGCCATTAATGGGGATTTCGTCCAGGCCGATCGCAAGATCGTCCGGGACGATTAGAGATCATTCAACTTCATTTCAGGGCGATATTCAGGACGATTTTTCTCATATTTGAACTAATCGGCCAGGATGATATGCCTATCATCCTGGATGATAATGGCGGCAACTTGCATTAATGAGCTCGTTTTGAGAGCTTCTATTTAAGCTATGGCAAGGCACATTGTAAGTGTCTTTGGCAGTCATTGTAGCTTCGTTCTTGTGGGGGAAACTTGAAGAGAGAGCTTGAAAGGGAGAGAGGAAAGGGTGGAGTTTGAGAGGGAGAAGATCTTGTGAGAGGGAGGAACTCAAGGGAGTGTGGAGGGGATTCCATACGGTTGCTCCAACGAACTCGCACCTTAGTACCATCGGATTCAAGGCTTGTCGGTAAGTTCACCAAAGAAGAAGATCTCTTTGGTGTCAAAGGACCCAACGACTCCGCCGCACAGGGTAAGGTGGAAGTGATTTTGTAAGGGCTTCTCCGCCTAGCTGTGGGGGCTAAAGGAGAGATACTTTTTTTAGGGCAATACTTGGAGGGTGCCTCCAAAGAGTGGATGTAGGTCATGGTTTGACCGAACCACTATAAATCCGGTGTGCTCTTTTCATATTATCGCTTCCGCATTTATTTTTCTTCCGCACTTTGTTTGTGATGATTTTGGTTGGAGTTTTATCTTGGGTTTTAAAGTTTTCCAATTCACCTCTCTCTTGGTTAGCTTGGGTCAGTTCTATAGGGCTTAATATCCCTAACGAACTTTCATTATATTATTCTTAAAATATTAAGGTTTAATAAAGTTAATTGAGGAATTCTTGCAAAATTTGTCACATACAATGGGCAATGCATACCAATTGTGAATATTTATGTAGGGATTAATTCAAACCCCACTATCTTGGGCATAGGTGGTAAAAAGGAGTATGATTGTGCCAATTTTTATTTTTTTTTAACTAATAAATTAACCAAAAAAACTTTTCAAAACTATTATATATATATATACAATGGAGAACATTTATTTGTTGTGAATAGTTATGTGGGCACTCTCTTATATATAGCTTTGCTTTGTTTTTAAAATCACTATCACTCTTTTGTTTGGTTATTATAATTGTCTCAATGTTTTTCAAAAAAATTAAGTGGGAATATGCTTTTTCATTGAGATCTATTATTATGTGTTGGCTAAAAAAAATTATATATTTCTATAAGAGAACAAATAAAGAACATATTTGTCCAACATTAAGTATTATGGTAGCAGTGGAATCACATAGGTTTAAATTCTATTTCAATAAAGTTATCTTAGATGAACTTTCAAATATATTTCCTTAAGAAAACAAATAAAAAGAATATTTGTAATTTCATGCATTATGATGTATATTATTCTTAAAATATTAAGGGCAAATGAAGTTAGCTTATGATAGCTTATGATACAATGAGTAATGCATACCAATTGCGAATAGTTATGCAGGGATTAATTCAAACCCCACTATCTAGGGCATAGGTGGTAAAAAAGAGGCTGATTGTGCCGACATTACTTGATGATGCTTCTAAAAAAATTCATTTGATTAAAGATAGATTGAAAGCAATGTAGGACAAAAATAAACAATATTATGATGTAAAATACTAAACTATGGAATACTAAGTTGGGGATTTCATATACATGAAGATCAGATCGATGAAAGGTATAAGTATTCTTTAAAAAGAAGGTAAGCTAAGTCAAAGGTATGTTAGACCATTTGAAATAATTGTAAGAGTTGTGATTGAAGTCCACCTAAATGTTACAATTATTAGAGCACACATCTGATATTCATAGTGTATTTAATGTTCATCTCTGACGAAATGGATGTCTAATTATGGGATTGAGTATTTACAAATGAAGTTGAGGTACGACTTAATCAAGTCATAGAGAGGAATCTCAAATAATTCTAGTATATGATGTTAGAAGATTTTAAGGGATAAATAGATTCTTATGCTCAAAGTCAAGTTAAGACAAAAAATTTAAAAGAGAAGTCACTTGGGAGAAGAAATATGAGATGAGATAACTATACTTGATCTATTTATTCGATATGACTTTTGAAATATCGAGGATGTCATTTTTATGAGGATGGATGAATTGCAATACCCATTGAAGCCATGTGCAGTTGCACATATTGTTCTAACCCGGTTTAGTAAGGTTAACATATTAAAATTTTTGCATTTATAACTTTTGCATATGTCTATGAATATTTTATATACATGTGAGTGTCTGAAGCGGTCCCAAGAGTCTATGTAGATGAATGAAAAATCTAAAATTTTCCCTTATGAGTGCTATGATGCTAGATTTGGGCGCTACGACGCTAAGCTCTAGTGTTGGTCAGCACTGCGGAGGCATTGTCTAGAGCATTGCGACGCTAAGTCAAAATTTTTATTAAAAATATCAAATTCCACTTTTTTTCTCTTATTTTAGCCAATTGGCCCCATACTTGGCTATGGTTTAGAGAGAGAGGCGGGAGTTTTCTAGAGAGAAAATTCTGATTTTGGACGACTACGATCTATTTTTCAATTTTAGTCCAATTATTAACTTACAAAACATATAATAATATAAATTCATACACACATAATAATATTATCATGTTATAAAACATTATGGTAGTATTTAGTTGATCAAGTAAATGAGCTTGTTAAAATAAGCATAATTGAAATTAATTATTGAGATGAATACGATTGAAGATGAACAATAAGTTTTTTTTTGCTGTCCTGGTCAAGACTAATTAAGAGTCTTTTTGCTGTTATTGTGATTGAAGATTGCTTGACTTTTAGCCCATGATGAGCTTGACATTAAGAGCCTTTTTGTTCTAAATAAAATTTTAAATATATTTATCTAAACAAATAAATAAATATATTTGTCAAATTTCAAATTTTAAATATATATATCTACATTTCAATCAGTAGTTACTTTTTTTTTTTTTCAACAATGAATATTTTTATGTTATGATTATTAGAAAAAATCAATTGTAAAATAAAATTAAAGATAAATGGATGATAGGTATTTTAATTGTTTATATTGAAAAAAAAAATTTAACTAATAAATCAAACAAAAAAAAAAACTATTCAAAACTATTATTTATATATATATATATATATATATATATATATATATATATATATATATATATATATATATATATATATATATAAAATAACGACTAATAAAGTTGGCTGAGGATTTTTTGCAGAATTTGTCGCATAGAAAGGAGAATATATATTGTTGTGAATAGTTCTGTGGGGATTAATTCAAGCGTCCAATTAAAACGTTAAAAGTAATTAATCACAACTATTTTGATTGGTTGATATAATTAATGTTTTTAAAATAAAATCATAAAAGAGAAAGTTCTTCTTAGGGTCTAATTGGGGCTCTCTCTTATATGGCAAATTATTGCGTTCGGTGTCCGGATTCGTCCGGACACCAATCCAGACGTGCCACGTCAGCAAAATATACCGGGGCCTAGTGTATTTGGATGACGTGGCACATCTTGATTGGTTGTCCGGACGTCAGGTGACCGGACACAATAATTTGCCCTCTTATATATAGCTTTGATTTGTTTTAAAAATTCCTATCCCTACTTAAAGTAACTTTTTAGTACAAAGATTTTAGTTTTGATACTAAAAACCTATGTTAAAAAGTAGTAAGAAATTAAGCAGTCTCAAACAAAACCTTAAAAAAAAATTTGTTCAACATCAAGTATTATGGTATTAGTGAACTTATGAATATATTTGTTCAAGAAAATAAAGAAGGGCATATTTGTAATTTGGTGCATTATGATGAATATTTTTTAAAAAGTAACAAGGACAAATGAGAAGTTCTTTCAAAATTGGTCACATATAATGAGTAATACATAGGAATTGGGAATAGATATGTAGGGATTAATTCAAAGATCCAGTTAAAATGTTATGGTCAATTAATCAAAACTTTTTTTTTTATTGATAAATTATTGTTTTTTAAAATGATTATGTCAAATCATTCTTTGTGATAATTGAGGTTTACCTTTAACTTGGAATAATTCCTTCAAAATGATAAAATTGTTCAACAGTAATGGTATTGCCTCGTTGCAAACATGCCTAGAGCAATGACTTGAACAATCTTTTGAGGTTGTAGTGAAGGTTTTCCCTTAGCCAAAAATTATTTCTAATAAACGGTGTAAAATAATTACATAAAGATATGAGTGTAAGAATCGTAAGAGACACCGAATTTATTATGCAGAAAACCCAAGAAAAGGAAAATTATGGGGCTTGACCCAGTTGAAATGATTCCACTTAAACTTATCATTGATATTGATATAATGCAAATAACATATTATGTGTTTGAAGTTAGAAGATCCCATTTGGCAAGAATCCGATGTACATAAAGTTGAGAGACAAAGTTAATGTTAATGGCATACATAGATCCTATAAGTAATGGTATGTTTGCATTATTAGTGATGGTTAGTGGAGAAGCTTGTAGTTGTTGGAATATGTATGCAACATTAATAGGGAGATTGTAGGCCGTTGAACCATAATCAAACAATGGTAGTGAAAGAGTTATAGTTGACAGGCAATGGAGGTCAGATGACTATAGTCGGAGGGTAATGGAAGTTGAAAGGATAGTATTTAGGTGATGGTGGTCAGAAGATTATAGTTAGCTAGCAACAGAGGTCATAAGTCATAGTTAATAATGGTAGTTGGAGGATCATAGTCGAGCGATGGTGGAATGAGAAATATAGTGAAGCGATATTGATCCAAAGATCATAGTTGGCAAGAGACATAGTTTAGAGGACAGTAATTGATGGGTGGTGGAGATCGAAAAGATTATAGTCATGCAATGGTGGTATGATTACCGTTGTCATGTAATGGTGGTTCGAGGGTTGTAGTTAACGGGCGACATAAGTTGGAAGGATTGTAGTTAGGTGATGTTGATTTGAGGACTATTATCGAGTGATATTGATCTGAGGACCATAATGTAATACACAGTAAAATTGTGTGTAGTTGTACTTATTCTGACCCGATCTGATAAGAGTTACATACTAAAATTTCTATATTTTACTTCTTACATGTATCTATGTATATTTTGTATGCATGTGAGTGTTTGGAACTATTTTTAAGTACGTCCCATGGGTTTATGTTCATAAATAAAAAATCTAATTTTTTTTCGTGGGAGTGCTACGACACTGAATTTGGCCATTGTTGTGCAAAACTCACAAGTTGGGAGATGCTAGGTGATATTGTCTAGAGCGTCATGGTACTAGGTTAAATTTTTTTTATAAATACCTAATTACACAATTTGTTTTTCATTTTTGGCAAGTTTTTCCTCTTAAGTGGCTATAGTTTAGAGAGAGAGAGAGAGAGAGAGAGAGAGAGAGAGAGAGAGAGCTAGTTTTAGGTGGCTTTGGAATGTTTTATATTGTCGATCTAGTTTGAGAAGTTGTTTGGATTGATATAGTTTACATTCTTCCTATCTCAGTTTAAAAAATAAATCAATCAGTCGTTACATTTTTTTTTCAACAATAAGTATTTTCTACCATGAGTATTATAATATGTCATAAAAAAATTATCTTGATCGGGCATGAAGTTCGATGCAAAATCAAGTTGAAAGCTTCCAAAATTAAAATTGGGATCATCTGAACTCCGATTTCAGCAAACTTATAGTCAAAATGAACGTCTCGGAAATATGAACCCAACGACACCAAATTCGACTTAATCCGAGCCCAAATGAGTCCAAACAAGGACCCGAAGCACTGTTGGAGGGTTCAAACCACAATTTGGATATCAAACGATTTCCAAACATGATGTGCTTATAGTCGAATCGAGCGGCTCGACGAGGCAAATCCAACGAGCCTAAGATCGCTGAATTTTGGCATCATTAAAATCTTCAAATGTCTGATGAACGGTACATGATGAAGGAGTTCAATATCGACCATCCATTTAACCACTCCCCATTTACCATTGATTTCTCATCTATTTACGGGTCATGCCACTCCAAAAATCTATAAATAGACCCCTCATTTCTCTTGAGACAAGGACCAAAGAAAGAAGAGAAGAAGGAAGAAGAGAAGGAAGAGAAGGAAGAAGCTCCTCCTCAACCACCGCCGGACCACCACTTGAGGCCCTCATCTCCGTTGGACCACCGCCTATCGTCGTTGCTTCGCCGGACCACCACTTGAGGCCCGGACTTCTACCAGACCACCACTTGAGACCTTTGCTCCGCTGGACCACCACTTAAGGCCCTGAGCTCTACCGGACCACAACTTGAGGTCCTCACCTCCTCCGGACCACTGCCTGATGTCGTTACTCCGCCGAACCACCACCTGAGGCCCTGAGGTCCACCAAACCACCTGAGACCCGAAATTCCATTGGAACACCGCCTGACGTCATTACACCACCAAATCACCACTTAAGTCCCTGAGCTCCACCGACTTACCACTCAAGGCCCTCACCTCCGCCGGACCACCGCGTGACGTCATTGCTCTGCCGGACCACCACATGAGGACCATACTTTCACCGGACAATCACTTGAGATCATTGCTCCACCGGACCACCACTTAAGATCTTGAGCTCCGCCGGACCACCACTTGGGGCCCTCACCTCCGCTGGACCACCAATTGACATCGTTGCTCCGCTGGACCACCACTTGAGACCCGGACTTCCATTGGACCCCCGCATGATGTCGTTGCTATACCAGACCACTACTTAAAGCCCTGAGCTCCGCCGGACCACCACTCAAGGCCCTCACCTCCACTGGACCATCACCTGACGTCGTTGCTCCGGAGGACCACCACCTGACGTCGTTGCTCCGGAGGACCACCACCTGAGGCCCGAACTTCCGTCGAACCACCACTTGATACCGTTGCTCCGCCGGACCACCACTTGAGGCCCTCACCTTCGCCGGACCACCGCCCGATGTCATTGCTCTGCCAGACCACCACCTGAGGCCCTGAGCTCCACCGGACCACCTGAGGCCCGAACTTTCGTCGGACCAGCGCCTAACGTCATTGCTCCGTCGAACCACCACTTAAGACCCTGAGCTCCGCCAGACCACCACTCAAATCCCTAACCTTCGCTGGACCATTGCCTGACGTCGTTGCTTCGCCATACCACCACCTGAGGCCCAGGCTTCAACTGGGACACCACTTATGACTGTTGCTCTGCCAGACCACCACATAAGGCCCAGACTTCCACCATACCACCACTTGAGTCCCTGTTATCCACCAAGCCACCACATGTTACCCAAACTTCTATCGAACCACCATTTGAGGTCCTGTGCTCCACCCGGACACCATCTAACGCCCAGATTTCTATTAGACCACCACTTTAGGCTCGGACTTCTGTCAGACTACCACATGAGGCTTGTACTTCTGTCGGACCACCACCTGAGGCCCAAAATTCTATCGGACTACCGCCTGATGCTTGTAGTTCTACCGAAATATCATCCTACTACTACGGTCTTTCTAACTCCGGTCTCCTGCCAACTACGATCCTTCTGACCCCGATATTCTGCTAACTACGATCCTTCCAACCTCCGTCGCCTACTATGATCCTTCCGATCTCCATCACCAGACAACAATCTTTTTGGCCCTGATCTCCTGCTAACTATGATCTTTCGAACCTCTTCCTCCTTCCGACTACAGTCCTTTCGACCTCCATCACCTACAATGACCATTCCAACTAAAGAAACATGTCTATGTTGATTATTGTAACTCCCACCATGTAATGTGCTCTATATGACATACATTTGTAACATCAAGCCAAGGCCTTCTCCCTAAGAAGGGCCTCATTTGTAATCGACTATAAATACTAGTGGATTCATTCAAATTGGGTCATGCCCCATGATTTTCCCCCTTTTCAGTGGTTTCCACGTAAAAACTCTAGTGTCTCTTATGAACGCTACACCCTCTCTCCTATTTGATTGTGTGCTGGATATACGTATAATGCTAAGACGTTAAACTATATATTCCTCTATCGCCGCAAATACTCTAGGACCAACAAGTATTATAAAAAATCAATTATAAAATAGAATTGAAGATCAACGGTTGAATGATAATTTAATTTCTTATATTGAAAAAAAATATTGATAATAAAATAATCATTTCATTTTTTTTCAAAATACGAATAATAAACATTGTAAATTATAAGTTCATTTATAATCTTATGTTTAATTTTTTTAAAATAATAAGTTAAACAAAAAAACTTCTTAGAACTACTTGTGTGTGTGTGTGTATATAGCAACAAATAAACTTGGCTGAGGAATTTATGTAGAATTTGTCACATATTTGTTGTGAATAGTTCTGTGGGGATTAATTCAAACATCCAATTAAAATGATATAAGTAATTAATCACAACTTTGTTTATTGATTGATATAATTAATATTTTTTAAATAAAACCATACAAGTGAAAGTACATCTTAGGGTCTAATTGGAGCACTCTTATAGCTTTGCTTTGTTTTTAAAACTACTATCACTCTTTTGTTTGGTAATTATTATTGTCTTATTGTTTAAAAAAAAAATAAGTGGGAATATGCTTTTTCAATGAGTTCTATTATTATGTGATGGATAAAAAAAACTTATTCTCTAATTTTATTTTTAAAAAATATATTCAGTTCATAATTCTCACAACAACATAAAAAAAAATTAAAAAAATTTATTTTCTTCCCAGCGACTTAAGCTTAATTTGGGACAACTTTCTTACTGCTTTCTAAATTAACTTTTTTGAAAACAATTTTTAATTTTAGGTTTCATTTGCGGTGACTCAATTTCTTATTGTTACTTAAAGCAACTTTTTAGTATAAAAACTAAAATTTTTGTTCTAAAATGTTGCTTTTAAGAAGCTTTAAGAAATTAAGCATTCTCAAACAAAGCCTTAAAAAAATTTATAGAGCTTTAAAACAATGAGAAAGCTTCATTAGTCCAACATCAAGTATTATGGTAGTAGTGGAATTATAGAGCTTTAAATTCCATTTCTATAAAGTTTGGGTATTTTTTATCTTGAAAGAACTTTCAAATATATTTCCTTAAGAAAATAAAGAAAGAGCATATTTGTAATTTCGTGCTTTATGACATATATTATTGTAAACATATTATGGACAAATGAAGTTAGCTGAGGAATTCTTGCAAAATTTGTCACATACAATGAATAATACATAACAATTGCGAATAGTTCTGTAGGGATTAATTCAAACATGCAATTGAAATGTTATGGGTAATCAATCAAAACTTTTTTATTGATAAAATTAAAATTTTTCTTTAAATGATTAAACCAAATCACTCTTTTTCAAGTTTATATACAACAACAACAGCATCAAGCCTTTATCCCACTACGTGGGGTCGGCTACATGAAAAAACCTATTTCTCCATTGTGTCCTATTAAAAATTAAATTCTCGTTTAAATCTAATAAAGAAAGATCATTCCAAATATTTTCTAACCAAGTCTTTTTAGGTCTACCTCTACCTTTCTTAACATAAGTCAAATCTAATATCTCTACTCTCCTAACCGGGTCATCGGAAGGCTGCCGTTTTATGTGACTAAACCATCTAAGGCGACTCTCTCTAATCTTATCTTCTACTGGAGCTACTCCAACCTTTTCACGTATATGCTCATTTCATATCCTATCTCTAAGGGTTAGGGGTGTCAACTTTTGACACGACACGAAAACCCGACCCGGACCCGACCCGGACCCGCCGGGTTGAACCCGACCCGATTTCAAAACGGGTCGGGTTCGGGTTCCAGAAATCAACCCGTTTCAAAAACGGGTCGGGTTCGGGTTGACCCGGCGGGTTGCCGGGTCAACCCGCCAACCCGTTTAGTTTAAAAAAATTTCGAATTCCCGCCCTGCCCGCTGCCCCCGCCCCCTGCCCGCTGCCCCGCTGCCCGCCCCGCTGCCCAGCCCCGCTGCCCAGCCCCGCTGCCCACGCCTCGCTGCCCCGCTGCCCAGCCCCGCTGCCCAGCCCCGCTGCCCAGCTGCCCAGCCCCGCTGCCCCGCTGCCCAGCCCCGCTGCCCGCCGCTGCCGCTGCCCAGCCCCGCTGCCCCGCTGCCCCGCTGCCCCGCTGCCCAGCCCCCCGCCGCGCGCTGCCGCGTGCCGCGTGCCGCGTGCCGCGCGCTGCTGCCGCGTGCCGCGCGCTGCCGCGAGCGCTGCCGCGTGCCACGCGCTGCCGCGAGCGCTGCCGCGAGCGCTGCCGCGTGCCGCGAGCGCTGCCGCGCGCTGCCGCCGTCGCCTGCTGCCGCGAGCTGCCGTGCGGTTCCGGGTCGTGTCGGGTCAACCCGGCAACCCGCCGGGTCGGGTCCGGGTTCGGATTTTCGACCCGTTTCTCTACCCGGGTCGGGTTAGGGTCGACCCGTTTTCCACCCGGGTCAGTTCGGGTTCGACCCGAACCCGACCCGTGACCCGAAATTGACACCCCTACTAAGGGTAAAGCCAATAATCCAATTGAGCATCCTCATCTCTGCCACAATTAACTTATAGTATTATGCTTCTTTTTTAATGGTCAACATTCGACACCATAAAGCATTGTAGACCTCACCACCATCTTATAGAATTTTCCCTCAAGTTTGAGGGGTACTTTTCTATCACACAATAAGCCCGATGCAATCCTCCACTTCAACCATCCAACTTGAATTATGCTGATAATATCCCCTTCTATTTCACCATCACTTTAAACAATAGATCCAAGATATCTAAAAGATGTACTCTTATTAATGAGTTGATTGCCCAAAGTCACAATCCCCTTACTAGATCTATTACTACTAAAATTACACTCCATATATTCCGTTTTAGATCTACTCAAGCAAAAATCTTTAGACTCTAAGGTTGACCTTCATAATTCAAGTTTACCTTCAACTCCCTCTCTAGTCTTATCAACAAGAAGAATATCATCAGCAAAAAGCATACACCAAGGTACATCCTCTTGCAAATGTCTAGTGAGAACATCTATGACTAAAGCAAAAAGATATGGTCAAACCACCTTGTGATCTTCAAAGTTTTCTATTTTTATAAGAATGAGATTATTTTTATTAAGCGTGTTCCCATATTTGCATGTCACATTTTTTAAAAGTATAATTAGATTATTAGACAGTTTACGTTAACTATTGGATGAATAAAGTTAAGCATTTAGATTATCTATAATGCATGTTACATGTAATATCAAAGTTTTTTTTAGTTAAATATAAGATCTTTTAGTAGGCTGGCAAAATGTAAAAATTTAGTATCATGATTTCATGATAAAAAATTTGATTGGAATTTTTTTTATAATAGTTGGAAATTAATTAAAACTTGCATTGGACTCATCTTAAAGAAAATTTGATGGATTTGAACATCGAGACTAAAACTTTAGTTAGAATAATATGAACATTTTTTCCCGCAAAACTTCTTTTTTAAGCTTTACTTGCAAGCTTAAGAACAATTATATGGACTAAATGTTAATAATTATTTTGATACTAAGCTACTTTTTCTAAATATTGTCTTTTAACCACATTATTTATACCAAAATAATGAAATTATTTATATGAACAGATATGTGCTACAAAGAACAGGGAGATAAATCCAATGCATATTATGACTTCGATTCTCAAGATTACCCATGCAACCCAGGGAAGATGTACTAGTGGCGTGGTCCCCTCCAAATCTCATGGAATTATAATTATGGTCATGCTTGCCAAGAAATTGGCTTTGATGGCCTCAATTGGCCTTAAGCCGTCAGCACCGACCCACCATCTCCTTCAAAACCGAACTTTGGTTTTGGATGAGAAATGTGCATGGCATCATTGGTCAAGGTTTTGGAGCCACCATTCAAGCTATCAATGGTATCATTGAGTGCGGAGGTCAAACCCAAGGAGCAGTCAATCATCCTGTTGATCTCTAGTAAAATTATTGTGGTCAGTTTAATATGTCACCAGACGATAACCTCTATTGGTAGGGGGATTATTTGATAGTGGTATGTATGGACACTTGTAATGTTGTGATGGACTTAGTTAAATTTTGTGATAATGTGAAATTATGAGTTTATCATGTCATAATTTTATGGAGTGCAATAATTAAAAATCCTACTACTCTTGTTTCTTTGTTTTTTTTTTCTTTGCTTAGTTATTCCTTTCTTCTTCTCGAGCCCAACCGAAGGGACTTGAAGCATTTGATATCGCTGAACCTTCCATTAGGAGCTCACTAACCTTTCCTCTATTAAGGAAGAAATTAAGGTTTATTTAACTGATCATCTCAGTGAATCCTGCGATCGTCCAAAACAATATGATCGAGCAATCAAACCTTAATTGCTTTCCTTAATCACTAGAATAATTTAGGCATAATTGTAATGCATCATCCAGGACGATGTTCAAGATGATGTCTAAAAATAATAATATGCCTAAAAGAGTTGACGGCTAATTTTTTCTGATTTGAGCTTATCGTCTAGGACAATGTTAATATCATCCAGGACGATGCTAATATTGTACAGGATGATTTGCTTAATTTCTCTGCCTTAACCAGGATGTCCTAATTAGGGTTTTTATTTTTAACTGATCGCCAGGATGATTTAGGATTATCCCAGACGATATAATCAAAAATAAAAAACTCTAAAAACATATAGAATTTTTCTCCCTCAGTGTGTCTGTGCAAGATTACTTAGCATCATAACCCACTTTATTATATTTGACTCAAGAAAAAGGTAAAAACACTTGATGTATGCTTACAGACTAACTCAGTCCTAATCTACCCAATCTTGAGTTGGATGATTTGCAATTGACCTTATGGACCTGAAATGTTAGTAGGCAAGGCAATCATAGAAAAATAAAAGTGTTAGAAATGTTTGCTATCATGAAAATCATATTCCCTGAATCCATATTCGCAACACCATGTAGGAGAGTATTTAGGTTGCAAAGAACTTCTTTGATTTAAAGAAGTGAGGTTTGTAAGGAAAACATGAGATTAGTGAATTCTTACCCGAGAGTTGGCTATCATGGTCATAAGTTGGATTGGAATCTGGGCCGAACCATATAAAAATATTATGCCTCTTATTTTCATTTCTTACATCTATTTTTCTTTATATTTTCATAAAAATTGTGTAATTTCTTATTCTTTTCAAAATAGCTTTAAAATCATTTTTATTGTTTTCTTTTAATAAAAATTTTTAAAACCTCAATTCACCCCCTCCCTTGGGGTGCCATAGTCATCCAACAATAACTATACTATGATATATTTGTTCGATATGACTTTTGAAATATCGATGATGCCATTTTTTTGAGGGATGAATTATAATACCCACTAAAACCATGTGCAGTTACACATGTCCTAACCAGGTCTAGTAAGGCTAACATATTAAAATTTTTGCATTTATAATTTTTGCATGTGTCTATGAATATTTTATATACATGTGAGTGTTTGAAGTGAGTCCCAAGAGTCTATGTACATGAATGAGAAATCTTGAATTTTCCCTTATGAGTGCTATGATGCTAGATGTGGGTGCTACGTAGGGGTGTCAATTTCGGGTCACGGGTCGGGTTCGGGTCGAACCCGAACTGACCCGGGTGGAAAACGGGTCAACCCTAACCCGACCCGGGTAGAGAAAAGGGTCGAAAATCCGAACCCAGACCCGACCCGGCGGGTTGCCGGGTTGACCCGACACGACCCGGAACCGCGACGGCGGCAGCGCGCGGCAGCAGGCGTCGGCGGCAGCGCGAGTGGCACACGGCACGCGGCGGGGCAGCGGGGCAGCGCGCGGCACGCGGCGGGGGCAGCGGGGCAGCGGCACGTCACGCGTGGCAGCGCGCAGCGGGGGCAGCGAGGCGGGCAGCGGGCAGGGGGCGGGCAGGGGGCGGGGGCAGCGGCGCGTCACGCGTGGCAGCGCGCAGCGGGCGGGCAGCGGGGCGGGCAGTGGGGGCAGCGGGGCAGCGGGGCAGCGGCCAGGGGGCTGGGGCAGCGGGCAGAGGGCGGGATTTCGAAATTTTTTGAATTAAACGGGTTGGCGGGTTGACCCGGCAACCCGCCGGGTCAACCCGAACTCGACCCGTTTTTGAAACGGGTCAATTTCTGGAACCCGAACCCGACCCGTTTTGAAATCGGGTCGGGTCCAACCCGGCGGGTCCGGGTCGGGTCCGGGTCCGGGTCCGGGTCGGGTCCGGGTCCGGGTCCGGGTCGGGTTCTCAAGGACCTTGGTATGTGAATGGCCACATCATTGATATTGATAGATGGTCACCGAGTTTTTCTCCAGGATCATTAAAGAGCCTAACAGCTCCCGTTTGGATAAGCATGCCAAATTTACCATTACAATATTTGGATGAAGTGAATATATGTAGGATTGCTTCACAAGTAGGCAAACCTTATATGTTAGATGGTAATACGTTCCAGTTGGGGAGGAGGGAGTTTGCTAGAGTTTGTATTCATATTCAGTTGGAAAACAACTTCCTTTGGGTGTGTGGGTTGAAGGGAGCTTTGGTAGGTTTTTCAAAATATTGATTATGAACGAATCTTCAATTTTTGTTTTAAATGTGGAAGAATTGGCCATCTAAGAAGTAAATGTGCTGATTCCAGCTTGGAGGAAGCTTAGGGTACAGCTCCTAAATGCTCAACTATTGATGAAGTTAGTGCTCCGGATAATGGTGAAAAGGTAAATGTTGGAGGTGCTAGTGGAATTGATGGTCATTCTAAACTGAACTCTACATATGGACCATGGATTCATGTTAATTATGGGAAAGATAACTTGAAGAATGCTGTGAGATGGAGGAATGTTGTAATTCTTGCCAAATTTGCTAAGGTGAATGGGTCTAATAAGAATGTTTTGGGAGTGGTTGACAAAAAAACATGATTTGGAGGCTGCAAGAGAAGTTACTGGTCTAATGAAGGTTGATAAGGTGATAAATCCTGGAACTGGCTCAGTGACGTTACCTGCTTTGGAAAAAGCATTAGACGTTGCTATTAAACCAGGAGTGGTCAAGGGTTGTAAGTCAGCTTCTCCTTCTTCTATTCATTATGTAAACAAATTTAGTGTGCTAACTGATGGCAGTGAGGAGATCGTTAATATCCTAAGTATGGAATATGACGAGGGTGAAGTGGAAGAAGTGGGGAAATGTGGTAATATGGGTTTTAGAAATGGGGACTCTCTTAAGGTAATTTCTAAAAATTATGATGTAAAATGATTGGAAGGGGGTGGTGCAAATAAAGGAAGATCTTCTTTTGTTAAAAGGCTGCTGGCTAAAGAACTAAAAGGACTAGGTCCTGTTAAGTTATCTAGAAGTAGAAGGAGTGAATTGGGGAAGAAAGATAGTCCGGGGGCTGCTCCCCCCTTAGGTAAATAAATGGCTTCAATTGCTTTTTGGAATTGTAGAGGAGCAAGGAAAAAACAGGCTTCTCTATATCTTAAGGAGTTTGATGTTTTTTTTTGTTGGGTTATTGGAAACCAAGCTTTCTCCATAGATAGGAAGGGGGTTGATAAGCTTATTAGAGTGGATTGGGATTTTTGTTATGTTCATGCTGAAGGATTATCAGGGGGAATTCTTGTTTTGTGGAATTCTAAGGTGTCTTCTTTTAATGCCTTGGAGATTTTTTCTCAAGGCATTATTGGGAATCTTGATGTTCATAACAAGGATGTTTGGCGTATCTCCACTGTTTATGGGAGTAATGATATTACTAAAAGAAGGGTACTGTGGAGGAAAGTTAAATATTATTCTTCCAAGGACTTACCTTCAGTGGTGGGTGGGGACTAATAAAGTGGATTGGGCTTGGATCAAGGTCCCAAGGAGATGAAATCTTTTCTTATTAATAATGATTATCATGATGTTGGCTTTATTGGGCCTAGGTTCACTTGGTGTAATAATAAAGTGGATTGGGCTTGGATCTTGGAGAGGTTAGACAAATGTTTTTTGAACTTAAAGGAAATTTGTAAGTTTCATGCATTATGGGCGGGGTGAAATATCTTGTTTTTAAAATATTAAGGAAAAATGGCTTATGACCATTGCCTGCAAATTTTGGTCAATTCGTTGAAACATAATTTCAAGGGTAAGGAAGATACACCAGATTATGAAGATTCTGTAGTTAATTCATACTATGCTTCATATGTTGTTGGTAGCCAAAGCTTGAGTCTGAGGAAAGCTGTTGGTAACCTTTCAGAAGTCCTTAGGATTAAGTCTAGATGGACATTAGGAGCTTTATTTTTCTAGAGTAAAGCTAAGCTTCTAGATCTTAATTCATTGAAAGATCGTCTTAAGAAGGAATTCATGGAACTGCAATTGGAGGAAGCTACTACACCAATAGCCATTTGGTGGATGAAGATGGTGTATGCTTTAGATCAAAGGTGGAAGGGAAGCTCAAGTCTGGTACGTTAGACCAAGATTAAATAATTATAGTGGAGACAATTGTTCAAAGGTGAAATGGCTAGCATACAACTGCCAAATCTAAATTCCAGGTTTTTCCATTCATACTGTATGCAAGTGCATTTCTAAGGAAATGGATGTCTAATTATGGGAACTTAGTATAAGATTATAAGATGAAGGTTTGGAGATATGGTGGAAGATCCAAAGCACTAAGTTATAGAAGAGGAATCTTTCTTGGATTATTCTTAGCATACAAATGTTAGCGGCATTTTAAGGGATAAATAGATTCATTGAATGGCTCAAGGCCTCCACCCTTGAATATGTTGAAGACAGAGGAAAATTATTTGGAGGTAGAAGGAGGAAGTCACTTGCTAGAAGGATCTAAGATGAGATAACTATACCCTGATCTATTAGTTCAATATGACTTGAAATATCAAGGATGCCATTTTTCTGAGGAGGGATGAATTGTAATACCCACTGAAGCCATGTACAGTTCCACATGTTCTAACCCAATCTAGTAAGGGTAACATATTAAAATTTCTACATTTATAACTTTTGCATGTGTCTATGAATATTTTATATACATGCGAGTGTCTGAAGAAGGTCCAAAGAGTCTATGTACAAGAATGAAAAAGTTAGAATTTTCCCTTATGAGTGCAACGATGCTAGATTTGGGCGCTACGGTTAAGCACTGGTGTTAGTCAGCACTACGGCGACATTGTCTAGATCATTATGATGCTAAGTCAAATTTTTATTAAAAATATCAAATTCCACATTTTCTCATTTTTTAGCAAATTGCCCCCTTACGTGGCTACAATTTATAGAGAGGGGAGATTTCTAGAGAGGGAATGTAGATTTTGGGTGACTTCAGTCTATTTTTTATTTTCAATCCAATTATTAAGTTGCAAAGCATATAATAATATAAGTAAAATAGTTCTTGAGGAAGAAGAAGAGACAGGAAGAAGAGAGACCGAGCAGAGAAAGAAGAGAAATCTTGTTATACAATAGAGCAGTGTACAGGGTTATTTATAACAGAACTAGGACAGAAAAGTAAATACAAGTGATACAATATAACGGTAAAATGTTCATCCGCTTATATCCTCCCTCAAATTAGCTATTTGTTTCACGGATAGATAATTTGGAGCTCAGAAATTGGAAGCGGGTGCTAGAGAAAGGTTTTGTGAGGATGTCAGCGACTTGATCTTGAGAGGGGATGTGCTGAATGCAAATGTTGCCATCGGAGAGGTGTTGCCGTATGAATTGATAATCAATTTCGATGTGCTTGGTCCGGGCATGAAAAATCGAATTCTTGGCAATGGCGATGGCAGAGATGTTGTCACAATGGATGGTCGTTGGACTGGTTTGAGTGAGTTGCATTTTGGTAGCTAGGCGGCGTAGCCAAATTACTTCAGAGGTAGCAGCGGACAAGGCTATGTATTCGGCTTCTGTCGAAGATTTTGCCACCGTAACTTATTTCTTGACTGTCCAAGAAATGAGATTGGAGCCCATGAATGTGCAGTGACCTGTGATGGACTTTCGATCGGTGGTGTTGGATGCCCAATCTGCATCTGTGTAGGTTCGGAGTTGAGTGTCGTCGGGAATGATGGGTAGACCGTAATGTACCGTGCCTTTGACGTACCAGAGGATACGTTTGAGATTTTGATAGTCCTGCATTGTAGGTTGTTGCATATGTTGACATACCTGGTTTGTAGCGAAGGCAATGTCGGGTTTGGTTATCGTCAAGTATTGAAGTGAGCCGGCCAGTCGTCGAAAGAGAGTTTGGTCGTCGAACGGCATTGTATGAAGAGATTTATGCGAGGTTTTAGGTGCGATTGGCGTGGGTGAAGGTTTACATTGATCGAAAACGGCTTCATGAATAAGTTTTTGGGCATAGGGAGCTTGATTAAGGAAGTAGCCGTGCGAGGATTGAGTGATGTTGATGCCGAGAAATAAAGATACTTTGCCTAATTGTTTTAAAGCGAAGTGGGTATGAAGGTTGTGTAGAAGAGCTTGTATTGTCATCTTGTCGTTTCCTGTGATAAGAATGTCGTCAACATAAATTAGAAGAAAAAGTTTAATGTTATTCTTGGAAAAGATTAGAAGAGAGGGATCGGAGCGACTAAACCCGAAACCGCGAGCGAGCAGGAAGTTTGTAAATTTCTGAAACCACTGGCGACGTGCTTGTTTGAGTCCATAAAGTGATTTGTTAAGTTTGCAGACGTGGTTAGGGAATTTGGAATCTTTGAAGCCCTGCGGTTGGCGCATATAGATTGCATCCGGGAGATCTCCATGGAGGAAGGCATTGGTAACATCGAGCTGCAGAATGTTCCATTTCTTGTTGACGGCGAGAGTAAGAAGCATCCAGATTGTGGTCATTTTGGCAACCGGGCTAAAAGTTTCAGTATAGTTTTCCCCGAATTTTTGTTCATAGCCTAAGGCAACCAGTCGTGCTTTATAACGATCCACTTGTCTGGTAGGAAGAGTTTTGGTCTTGTATGTCCATTTACAGCCTAATATGCGGGTGTTCGGCGGTGGAGAGACAAGCGTCCAGGTGTTTTGTTGTTGTAGTGCACAAAATTCGGTCATCATAGCATTCTGCCAGTGTGCTTGAGTAGAAGCTTGCTTGTACGTGACTGGTGTAGAGGTTGTGGTACCTGTGCTGATAAGAGAGAAGATAGTTTTGGGTTTGGAGATACCTGATTTAGAACGAGTTTGCATATGATGACTTTCTGGTTGGATGGGTGCGGTCTTGTATTGTTGAACGATATCAGAGTTTTACGTGAGCGGAGCCGGGAGCAATTGAGGCTGAGTTGGAGGTGAGGAAATGTTTGGTTGCCGGACCGGTTGATAGTGAGTGGTAGAGTGAGGGACCAGCGTTAGAGGAGGTTGAAATTTGTGATTGCTGGCCGACTGAGTGTTGTGAGTAGTGTTGAGGTTGGCGTAGGGAAATATTTTCTCTTGAAAAACCACATGCCGAGATACCTGAGTTTTGTTAGTTACCAGATCGTAGCACTTATAGCCCTTGTGAAGAGCGGAGTAGCCAAGGAAAATAGATGGTTGGGATCGTGGGGAGAGTTTGTTTGTTGAGTAAGGTTGGAGCCATGGATAGCACAGGCATCCGAAAGTACGAAGATGGGTATACGTTGGTGGTTTGTTGTGAAGATTTTGGGTTGGAGAGCTGAAGCCGAGAGGCGTGCAAGGTAGCCGGTTAATTAAGTAGTTGGCAGTGTCAACCGCATCTGCCCAGAATTGATCAGGCAGATGTGAAGCATGGAGTAGAGTTCTAGTTAGATTGAGAAGATGGCGGTTCTTCCGTTCTGTGAGGCCATTTTGCTCCGGAGTGTGGGGACATGAGAGTTGTCTGATGATCCCGTGAGTTTGCAGAAATTGAGAAAATTCGGTGCTCATGAATTCTCCGCCTGAATCGGACCTGAAGATTTTTGGTGTTGTATTGAATTGATTTTTAATTAAGCTGCAGAACATCTTAAATTTGGTAAACGTTTCGTGCTTGGAATTCATAAAATAAATCCACAAGAAATGCGTAAAATCATCAATAAAAACAACAAAATAGCGAAACCCATTGAGGGAAATGATAGGCGACGGCCTTCACACATCCGAGTGAATTAGTTCAAACGGATGTGAGGTGGTCGTGGAGCTTTTATTGAAAGAAAGCTTTTTTCTCTTGGCCACTTTACAAGAAGGATAGTGAAACGAAAAAGAAATATTCTTGAATTATGTAGAATGTCTGGCAAGTTGATGAAGAATTTGGTTGTTCGGATGTCCAAGACGCGCATGCCACGTAGAAGAGGAGTCGGTCGAAGCTTGGAGAGCAGTTGTGCTGCGATCCGAAGGGATGTCGAGTTGGTACAGACCATTATGGAGACGACCACGAAGAAGGAGTTTGTGGTCCTGAATATCCTTAATATCGAAACCGTTAGAATCGAAAGTGATAGTAATAGAATTTTCTTGCGTTAATTTCGAAACCGAAAGAAGGTTGTGTGTGAGATTTGGCACATGTAAAAGATGACAGAGGTGGAGCTTACGAGAAGTTTTTGGTAGGGGTAGCAAACCTTGACCGTAGTTATGAATTGGCATGGAAGACCCATTTGCTACGGTGACGGAGTCGGAACCACTGTAGTTGGTTGGTTGTTGAATGTTTTGGCTGTCGTGAGTGAGATGATTTGTGGCACCTGAGTCCAGAACCCAGCTGTGAGAATGATTTTGGTTCGGTTGTGCTAACATGGCGCGGGGAGCATTTTGAATTGTAGGTGCGTATTTATAATTTGATCTATGCCAATAGTTGAGGGCAATATGGCCTATCTTGCCACAGATCTGACAGGTTGGGCGGGTTGTCGTAGCAGGGGTGTTCGTCTCGCCGTTATCAGTAGGCCTCGGGGTGGATGTTCTGTTCTTGTAGAAGCGTTTGGGATTGTGATTCCTGTTTTGATTGACCGAGGAGGCGTAGAGAGCAGAAGTCGAATGCGTGATAGATTGTTCTTTATGTAAATCTTGATTGATGTGTATCTCTTCACTGCGCAACATGGAGTAGAGATCGTCAAGATCGGCTGGTTTAGAGGAGGTGCGAATTGCTGTTTTGAAGGCGTTGTAGGACAGTGGTAGACCGTTCAGTGTGTATAAAACAACATCTTCCGGATCGATTGTTGTCCCGGCAGCGGCAATGTTGTTGACGATATTCTTGATGCTGGAAAGGTATTGTTGCATGGTTTGATTTTGCATTTGGACTTGGTGTAATTCATTTTTAAGTTGAATTACACGAGATCGGCTAGCGGATTGCAGCCGTCGTTCAAGAGTAGCCCAGACTTCTTGAGAAGAATTTGCGGTGATGACATATGGAAGAAGAGCGGGCGAAATGGTAGAGAAGAGTGCAGATATCAGATTACTGTCGATTAGCCGCCATCGGGCAAAGTCTTGAGAGTTGGTGTCGGTGGGAGGAGTGATAGTGCCTGAGAGATAATCTTTGTAGCCATTGGCAGAAAGATTTTGAAGGATTTAGATCCTCCAAATGTTGTAATTTTTCGGTGGTGAGTTGATGAGGTATGAGGTTCTTGAAGTTAGAGATAATGAACTTGAGGGACGCCGGTAGAGTAAGCTTGGGAGTCATGGATGAATCGGTGAGAAGCGAGGAGGAAGCGGGAGGGTGGGTAGATTCAGATTCTTGATCTCCCATTTCCGGCTCTAGATACCATGAAACAGTTCTTGAGGAACTTGTATATAGCAGCTCAAACTATTTCTCTTGCTTCTTTTGTTGAAAATGGAGCTCTCAAATCGAGTTACTGGGGTGCTAATCAGCCAAATAGGCTGTTGATGAAGAGTTGGCACCCCCCCACCACCCGATCGACTCAAAGTAAGCGTGGATGCTTCTTTGTTTCTTTCCTACGAGGCTATTGTTGGAGGAGTAATCAAGGACTTTAAAGGAAGATTTCTTTTGGCTTTTGAATTCAAGGGACTGCATTAGGACATTGCTCGGTTGGAGTTATTGGCTATTCAAGCGTTGAAGGCCATCTTGTAAGATTGGATGTTGGAAAATGAAGGTGATAATGAAAATGTCATTAATTTTCTTCGTAATTTTAATAGAAATCCGACCAAGATGTTGATTAAAAATGGGGTGGAAGAGATGGATTTCCTCAAAGGATTCAAGCATGTTATTTTTAGTAGAGTGAGTAGAGATTGCAATATGTTAGCTAATATGTGTGCTAACATTGCTCATTGTAATAATTTTGTTTGGAATAGCTTTAGTTGGGGTTCTATTCCTCCTTCTTTTATTAGCTTGCTAAAGGAGGAATGTGATCATTTTCTTAGTAATCTCTTTTCCTTTTTATAATATTGCTTCTGCATCTTAAAAAAAAAAAAAAAAGAAGTAGAGGAGGTTAATGTTGAAGGTATTGATGGTTCTCTATTGTGGTTGTGTATTATGAAAAATCAAATGTAAAATAAAATTGAAGATAAATGGCTAATCGATATTTTAATTTTCAGAACAAATGTTTTAAAAAGAAATAATTGATTATAATAATAAAAAAGTAATCATTTAATTTTCAGAACAAATGTTTTAAATTATGAGTTCTTTTATAATCTTATATTTAATATTTATTTTTTAACTAATAAATAAAACAAAAAAAAAACTTCAAAAACTATTATATAATAATAATTATTATTATTATAGAAATAATAACGACAAATAAAGTTGGCTGAGGATTTTTTGCAAAATTTGTCAAGTACAATATAACAACAACAGCAAGCGTTTATCCCACTATGTGGGATCGGCTATATAAATCCTTTTTTGTCATTGTGTATGGTTAAAAGTCAAATTCACATTTAAATCTAATAAAGAGAGATCATTTCTAATATTATCTAACCAAGTCTTTTTAGTTCTACCTCTACCTTTCTTAACATAAGTCAAATCTAATACCTCAACTTTCCTAATCGGGTAATCGTAAGGCCTCCGTTTAATGTGACCAAACCAACTAAGGAAACTCTCTCTAATCTTATCTTCCACTGGAGCTACTCCAACTTTTTCATGTATATGCTCATTTCATATCCTATCTCTAAGGGCCAAGCCACTCATCCACCAAAGCATCGTCATCTCTGCAACACTTAACTTAGTATCATTCTTCTCTTTTAATGGCCAACATTCGACACCATAAATCATTGCAGGTCTCACCACCATCTTATAGAATTTTTCCTTATGTTTGAGGGGGACTTTTCTATCTCACAATAAGCCCGATGCATTCCTCCACTTCAACCATCCAACTTGAATTATGTTGATAATATCCCATCAATTTCACCATCACTCTGAATAATATATCCAAGATATCTAAGACGTGTACTCTTATTAATGACTTGATTGCCCAAAGTCACAATCTCCTCACTAGGTCTTTTACTACTAAAATTACACTCAATATATTCAGTCTTAGATCTACTCAAGCGAAAACCTTTAGACTCTAAAGTTGACCTCCCTAATTCAAGTTTACCTTTAACTCCTTCTCTAGTCTTATCAACAAGAAGAATATCATCAGTAAAAAGCATACATCAAGGTACATCCTCTTGCAAATTTCTAGTATGAACATCCATGGCTAAAGCAAAAAGATATGGACTTAAGGCTGATCCTTGATGTAATCCAACCAAAATAGGAAAATACTTGATCAAACCACCTTGTGTTTGAACACAAGTAATAGCTCTTGCATACATATCTTTAATGATTTGAATATAAACATGATTAACTCCTTTCTTTTCAAGAACTCTCCATAGCACTCTCTTGGAACTTTATCATATGTTTTCTCTAAATCAATAAATATCATATGAAGATCGTCCTTATTCTCTCTATATTTCTCCATCAAACTTCTTAAAAATGTATGGCTTCCATAGTAAACATATCTAGCATGAATCCAAATTGATTTTGAGAAACATTAGTATCATGCCGCAACCTATGCTCCATAACTCTCTCCCATAGTTTTAAAGAATGACACATTAACTTAATTCCTCTATAACTTGCACTCATGTGCATCACATTTATTCTTAAATATAGGAATTAACACACTTATTCTCCACTGATCTGGCATCTTTTTAGTCTTTAAAACTGCATTAAAAAGTTTAGTAAGCCAAGAAATTCCTTCATCTCCTAAGCATTTCCACATCTCTATTGGAATATCATTAAGTCCAACAGCTTTTCCACACTTCATTTTCTTTAAAGCCTCTCTAACTTCAGTTTGACTTATACATCGTTAAAAAAAAATATTTGTATTCATTTAGGGTGATAAAGTCACTAAAATCAATCATATTTTCACATTTTTCATTAACAAGTTTAGCAAAATACCTCATCCACCTTTTTTGAATATCATTTTCTAAGTAAAGTACTTTTTGATCATCATCATTAATACACTTCACTTGAATTAAATCCTTACTACTCCTATCTCTTTGTTTGGTTAACTTATACATATATCTTTCTCCCTCCTTAGTATCTAATCTATTATATAAATCATTAAAAGCTAAGCTCTTTGCATCACAAATAACTTTTTTAGATTTCTTACGAGCCTCTTTATAGCTTTCTCAATTATCAAAATTTTTATATACAAATCAATTTTTATAACAAATTTTCTTATTTTTTATCTTTTCATTCACATTTGGATTCCACCACCACTATTTTTACTATTAGGAATATTTCCCTTCGAAACTCCAAGCATATCTTTTACAATATTCTTAATATCACAAGTCACTTTTTCCCACATAATATTGGCATTCTCATGCACAAACAGAGTCTTAAGATCTAAAATCTCACTATCAAAAATTCTTTTGTTCATATTTTTTTAATGTCCAATCTAATCCTAGAAAATCATTTTACTTTATTTTTTTATCTTTTGTCTCTTTATCTTAATGTCCAAAACTAATAATCGATGTTGGGTACATAAATTTTCACTCGGAACAACTTTACAATATTTGCAATCTAAATGATCTAATTTTCTTATAAGAAAATAATCAATCTGCATTTTACTATATACATTTTTATAAGTGATAAGATGTTCATCTCTTTTCTTAAATAAGGTATTAGCTATTAAGAAATCATAAGCTAAAAAAATCTAATATAGTCTTACCATCTTCATTTGCCGTTTCAAACTCATGGCCACCATGGATGCTTTTAAAATCATCTACCTCTCTACCAACATGTCCATTCAAATCTCTTCCAATAAAAACTCTTTCTTCAAGAGATATATTTTGTATTAATTATTCTAAGTCATTCCAAAATTTTAATTTTGAACTCATATCCAAACCTTCTTGAGGAGAATAAGCACTTATAATATTAACATTTTAGCATCAATGGAGAACATATATTTGTTGTGAATAGTTCTGTGGGGATTAATTCAAACATCCAATTAAAATATGATAAGTAATTAATCACAACTTTTTTGATTGATTGATATAATTAATGTTTATTAAATAAAACCATACAAGAGAAAGTACATCTTAGGGTCTAATTGGGGCACTCTCTTATATATAATTTTGCATTGTTTTTAAAATTGCTATCATTCTTTTGTTTGGTTATTATTATTGTCTTGCTATTTTTCAAAAAATTTAAGTGGGAATATGTTTTTTCAATGAGTCCTATTATTATGTGTTGGCTAAAAAATATTATTTTCTAATTTTATCAAAAAAATATATTTATAATTCTTAGATATCGTTTTTAAAAAATCTTTTCTCACAACGACTTATTTCTAAAATAACTTTTGTGTGTAACAATTTTAAGTTTTAGGCTTCATTTGTGATGACTTTCTTACTGCTTCTTAAAGCAGCTTTTTAGTACAAAAATTTTAACTTTTGTGTTAAAAAGTTGTTTTAAGAAACAGTAAAAAATGAAGCCATCTCAAAGAAAGAGAGACGAGATTTCTAGAGAGAGAATACAGATTTTGGATGACTTCTGACTATTTTTATTTTCTATCCAGTTATTAAGTTGTAAAGCATATAATAATATAAATTCATACACACGTAATAATATTATTATGTCATAAAGCATCATGATAGTATTTAGCTGATCAAGTAAATGAGCTTGTTAAAATAAGCTTAATTAAAATTAATTATTGATCAGATGAACATGATTGAACATGAACAATGAGTTTTTTTTTGCTGTCCTAGTCAAGACTAATTAAGAGATTCAATAGACTTTTGTCGAACTGTTGAGCATTAGTAGTCTGATTTCAATGGCATGATTCTTTGGCTCTCTATTGTGGCTGTGTATTATGAAAAATAAAATGTGAAATAAAATTGAAGATAAATGACTAATCGATATTTTAATTGCTTATATTGAAAAATAAATAATTTGTTATAATAATAATAAAGTAATCATTTAATTTTCAGAACATGTAGAGGTGTATGAACTGCCCTCAATAGCAAAAGCCTGTGAACCCATGCCATATACCCTCCCCCTCTGTCTTCCACCAACAACTTCTGACCATGTCTGATACTCAGAAATGTGGGCCGATCCAGAAGATGATCCCTCGCTAGTGGACTGCCGACTTTCTCTAACTCGTACGAAATCATCCTGTGAGTAAAAATTAGTTTTATTAAAATAAATTTTTATTCTAAAACTCCAATAAATTTTATCAACGGCGGTCTAAACCATCACCGGAACATCGCTGGACCACCACCAGAGGCCTCGCCTTTTTCGGACCCCCACCTGAGGCCCTCACCTTCGTCGGATCATTATTGGAGGCCCTCACCTTCGTCGGATCATTATTGGAGGCCCTCACCTTCGTCAGACCACCACCTGAGGCCTCACATTCGCCGGACCACCATAGGAGGCCCTCACTTTTGCCGGACTACCGTCGGAGGCCCTCACCTTCGTCGGACCACCGCCTGATGACCTTACCTTCGTCGGACCACCACTTGAGGCCCTCACCTTCGTCGGATCATCGCTGGAGGCCCTCACCTATGTCGGACCACCACCTGAGGCCCTCACCTTTGCCGGACCACTGCCGAAGGCCCTCACCTTCGCCAGATCACCGCCGGAGGCCCTCACCTTCGCCGGAGCACCGCACGAGGCCCTCACCTTTGCCGGATGCCCTCACCTTCACCGACCACCACCTGAGATCTTCACCTTTGCTAGACCTCTGCCGGAGGCCCTCCCCTTCACCAGACCACCGCCTGAGGCCCTCGCCTTCACCAGACCACCACCTGAGGCCCTCACCTTCACCAGATCATCGCAAGAGGCCTTCACATATGCCGGCCCACCACCTGAGGCCCTCACCTTTGCCGGAGTACCACCGGAGGCCCTCACCTTCGCCAGAGTAACGCCAGAGGCCCTCACCTTCATCAAACCCCCACCTGAGGCCCTCACCTTTGCTGGACAACCGCCGGAGGCCCTCCCCTTTGCCGGACTACCGTCGGAGGCCCTCCCCTTCGCCGGACCACTACCTGAGGCCCTCGCTGGACCACCAACTGAGGCCCTCACCTTCTCTTGATCACCATCTGAGGCCCTCACCTTCACCAGACCAATGTCAGACCTTCGTCGGACAACCACATGAGTCCCTCACCTCTGGCAGACCATCACTTGAGGCCGTCACCTAAGCAGGACTAGCATTGGACATCGTTGCTCCATCGGACCTCCACTAGAGGCCCTCACCTCTATCGAACCACCACCTGACGTCGTCGCTTTTCCGGACCACCACTTGAGGCCCTGAGCTCCACCGGACCACCGCCTGACGTCGTTGCTTCGCCAGATCACCAGCTGAGGCCCGGACTTCTGCCGGACCACTACCTGAGACTCTAAATTCTATTAAGCCACCACCTGATGCCCATAGTTCCACCAGATTACCGCCCTACTACAATAATCTTTCAGACCCTGGTCTGCTACCGACTAAGGTCCTTCCGACCTTCGTCGCTTACTATGTTCGCTCCGACCTTCTTCACAAGACAATAGTTTTCTGACCCCAATCTCCTGGTAACTATGATCTTTGGGACCTCTGTCTCATACTAACTATGATCTTTTGGACCTCTATCTCCTGCCAACTACGGTCCTTCCGACCTCTATCACCAGACAACGGTCTTGACCTCTATTTTATTGACTATGGTCGTGCCGATCAAACAAACACATCTATGTTAATTATTGTAACTCCCACCATGTAATGCGCTCTATATGATGTACATTTGTGACATGATCAAGTTAAGGCCTTCTCATAAGGAAGGGCCTCATTTGTAATCGACTGCAAATACTAGTGGATTCATTTAAACTGGGCCAGGCCCTATTATTTTTTCCCCTTTTCAGGGGTTTCCATGTAAAAAATTTGGTTTTTCTTATGAACGCTACATTCTCTTTCATCTGCTTGTATGCTGGATCTTCAGTTAATGCTAAGACGTTAAGTTATATATTTCTTTACTGCCATGAATATTCCAGGACGCAATAATTATATATAAGTAATTAATCACAACTTTTTTGATTGATTGATATCATTAATGTTTTTAAAATAAAACCATAGTAGAGAAAGTACATCTTAGGGTCTAATTGGGGCACTCTGTTATATATAGCTTTGCTTTGTTTTTAAAATTGCTATCATTCTTTTGTTTGGTTATTATTATCATCTTATTGTTTTTCAAAAACTTTAAGTGGGAATATGTTTTTTCAATGAGATCTAATATTATGTGTGGGCTTAAAAAATTATTTTCTAATTTTATCAAAAATATATATTTATAATTCTTAGACAGCTTTTAAAAAAACAAAATTTCTCCACAGCGAGTTGAGCTTCATTTGGGACAACTTTCTTACTATTTTCTAAAATTATTTTTGTGTATAACAATTTTAAGTTTTAGGCTTCATTTGGGATGCCTTTCTTACTGCTTCTTAAAGCAGCTTTTTAGTATAAAAATTTTAATTTTTGTACTAAAATGTTGTTTTAAGAAGCAGTAAGAAATTAAGCCATCTCAAACAAAGCCTTAAAGAAATTTTTGTACTAAAAAGCTGCTTTTAAAAAATAGTAAGAAAACTTCATTTATCCAACATCAAGTATTATGGTAGTAGTAGAATAACATGGGGGGTTTAAATTTCATTTCTATAAACTGTGAGTATTTTTTTTTTTATCTTGAAAGAACTTTCAAATATATTTCTATAAGAAAATAAAGAACAAATGAAGTTAGCACATATTTGTAATTTCAAGCATTATGATGTATATTATTCTAAAAATAATGAGGACAAATGAAGTTAGCTGAGGAATTCTTGCAAAATTTGTCACATACAGTGAGTAATACATAGAATTGAGAATAGTTCTGGGAAATTAATCACAACTTTTTTTATTGACAAACTTAATGTTTTTTTAATGATTAAATCAAATCACTCTTTGTCAAGTTAATGTTTCAGTAAAATTAATGTTTCTACTACATCTTCAACACCCTACCAATGAGGAAAAAACAATATAATAATTAAAATCTATAAATACCACCCCCTTCATTTCTTATTAATCCACACAATGGCCCGAGCAAAATCAAACTTCCTTATATCTCTCCTCTTTCTCATTGGCACCGCCGAGCTCGGTGCTGGGCAGAACTGTGGCTGTGCTGACATGGTAAGCCAACAGTTCTTTGATGGGTTAACGAGTCAAGTAGATGCTAGCTGTGAAGCCAAAGGCTTTTACACGAGAGAGGCATTCTTGAATGCTTGGCAAAGCTACTCTAGTTTTGGAGATGGCCCAACTATCGATGACACCAAACGAGAGATCGCTGCCTTTTTTGCTCATGTTTCCCATGAGACCATAAGTATGAATTCAATTTTAATAAAGATGATCTTCAACATTTTCTACTTTTATAAGAATGAGATTATTTTTATTACATGTGTTCCCAAATTTGGCAAATTTGTGACACATCAAGACTAAAACTTTAGTTAGAATATTATGAACATTTTTTTCCTGCAAAACTTCTTGTTTAAGCTTTTTCAGCTAGCTTAAGAGCAATTCTATGGACTAAATGCTAATAATTATTTTGATACTAAGCTACTTTTTCTAAAGATTATCTTTTAACCACATTATTTATACAAAAATAATGAAAATTTTAATATGAACAGATATGTGCTACAAAGAGCAGGGAGATAAATCCAATCCATATTGTGACTACAATTCTCAAGATTACCCATGCAGCCCAGGGAAGATGTACTATGGGCGTGGTCCCCTCCAAATCTCATGGAATTATAATTATGGTCCCGCTGGCCAGGAAATTGGCTTTGACGGCCTCAATTGGCCTGAAGGTGTTAGCACCGACCCCACCATCTCCTTTAAAACCGCACTTTGGTTTTGGATGAGAAATGTGCATGGCATCATTGGTCAAGGTTTTGGAGCCACCATTCAAGCTATCAATGGTGTCCTTGAGTGTGGAGGTCAGAACCAAGGAGCAGTCAATCATAGTGTTGATCTCTATCAAAATTATTGTGGTCAGTTTAATGTGTACCCAGGCGATAACCTCTATTGCTAGGAGGATTATTTGATAGTGATATGTATGGACACTTGTAATTTTGTGATCATGTGAAATCATGAGTTTATCAGATCATAATTTTATGGAGTGCAATAATTAAAAATCCTACTACTCTTGTTTCTTTGTTTTTTTTTCTTCCCTTTGTTGGTCCTTTCTTCTTCTCAAACCCAACCGACGGGGCTTGAAGCATTAGGCGATATCGTTGAACCTTCCATTAGGAGGTCACTGACCTTTCCTCTATTACAACTAACACAATCAAGTTAATGCATATTATTATTCCAAGAATCTCTCCTGGAAACCCCAAAATATGGATTCTAAAAAATAAGCAATAATATAGGTACCCAAACTCTCTGATGGATATATACTCACCTTGACATCCTTAGTTTGAAAGGTATGACCTTGTAACACTAAACCCTTATAGTTATTCTAAACAATGTAAATTTTATGAATCTTTAGGAGTCATTTTAATTTGGTTATAACAAAAAAAAAAAAATCATTTATGAATGAGAAAATTGAATGCAAGGATACTATATCAATCATAAGCTATGGTATAGGAAACGATAACTAATCTTTGGGGTATTCTTTATTCATATATGTATAATTAATGCATATGTGAATTTGGGCATTCTTTTTTTTTTTAACCATGATGATGATGACTAACCAAGAAAGATATTTATCTTCTCAAATGAAGATCACTTCAATTAGTTTCTTGATTTCAGTCTCGTCATTCAATTTCTTAGTGTATATATATTGAGATAATCAAGGAATTTCATTATAAATCTAGGCGAAGAAGTCTTAAACTCCGAAAATAACTTAACCAAACCATTTAATTTGTCCTCATATAATAAAGAATTTATGAAGGTTGGACGAAGCTTTCTTTGCTATCAAAGTTGATTTCTTTGATTTCATTGATTGTTGATTTAATTTTCTCTTCAAGTTTAGGCTATGCATATCAAACTTGAGAGTAATCTAAATCATCCAAAATTTCTAAATAAATCTTAGCAAGTGATTTAACATCCTTTGTGATTATTAAAAATAAGAAGCAAGCAATATTCATCATCAATCACTAGACACATAATACCAAAGCTAACATTAGTTTTCAATTTTGGTGTTATATTTGTATATTCCATAATTTCTCTATGTGTTGAGCTTCACCCTTGATCTTGGTAGATGGTGTCAAACCTTGTTTAATTAACTTTTTAGCATATGTAGGATGCCAATCATAAGAGAGGTCTATTACTTCATTCATAAAAGTGTCTTCTAGCTTTATATAAATTTCAAATCTTGAAGATGAAGAACAAAGAAAAAACTTAGAAACTTTGCATTCCTCTTTATATAATCTAGGAGCTACTTTAACTATTAACCTCGCAATAGTGTCCTTAGTCAATGGAGTTGGAGTTAAAGTTTAAATATTCTCTTAAAAGTAAACTACTCAAAATTATCCTTAACTTCTACTTGGACCCTCTTCATCATTGTTTTGCTTTAGAGACACATTGAATATAGCTTTTCTTATTTGATTTTATTCTTTTTTCGTACTTTATATTTTTTATAATATATGATTTATCTTCCAAGCTAGATTCTAAATCAAAATACATCATACGCATTTGCTTTTGCACATAATCACTTTGATAATTTTTTTTTCTTTCATTCTTTCTTACTTAACCTTTATCTCAAGCTCATTGGGTTATTCTACCACCTCGTTATATAGGAGGCATAGGAGGCTAATAAACTCTATTTCCAAGGCTAAGATTTCTTACCTTTTCTTCTTTTTTATTGCTTTATTTTTTATGTACTTATACTTTTATTGTGTTAATATTTTTGAAGAAGGCTGCTTATTTCTTGGGAAAATAGTATGTTGTATCCTTACAAATGATGACTTCACGCATTGCAAATAAAATTGTAAGTCTCCATTGAAGCAACATTCGATGCTATCTCAGGAATAATTGTCACACCCATGAAGAAAGAAAGGAACCATCATTTACTCATGCAACAAGGGTTTACTTATAAGAACATTAAAGAAGATTTCTAAATCAATTTCATAAAAAATTCCTTTTATCTTCAAATTTCCAATCATTATGAGTTACTGAACCAAGACTCCTTCTAACATTTTTCATTGAAGCCCCATAATATCATCTTATATGAACTAAGTTTGTAGATATCAACTTTCAAACATGCAAGAGTTCTTAAGGTCATGATGTTGACTGATGCACCCAAATTAATTAGACTTTCTAATTCTATTTGTTTGATTGGTTTTAAAAATATAAAAACCAAAACAAAAATTGAAGTCAAAATTACAAAAATAATCAAATTGATATTTTAAACAAATCAAATAAGATTGTGTTAGGAAATTAGTCTAATATAGTATATCATAAATTACAAAATTAGACCAATTCATGTTGACTTGATTTCTAATAATATTAAGCCAATTTAAATTTCATTATAAATATTAAATATATTTTGAAATAAGAGCATTTCATATGCTACATTTTGTATGTGACTTGAGGAGGAATATACTATGGTAGGAGCAAAGATTTAGGAATTTAAATGACTTTTTCCCCTTATCCTTAGGTGCCATTTAGGTTGCAAGACCTTGCTACTGCAAAGATTAACCTCTATAATCTCCTAAGATGAAAAGAATGGAGTGACTTCTTAGCTTATTATAACCCTTAAATTTTAAAAGAGCTATTTTGATATGTAATAGTTAAAAATTATATCATGAGTCATTATAAGTCTAACTCATAACTATTTTTGGGCTTAACATAAATATTCCTTAAGAAATTGGTACTTGTCGATACATGGGGAGATTTTGGGATTATTGATGTCATTTTTGTAAATATATTTCACTTGAGTATTTTTGACATGCTTAGCCATTTAATCACCCATTCAGCTAACAGAGAGCATGAAATCAGTATTAGGAGAATAAGAGAGAAAAAAGAGAGGAGAGAGAAAGAAAAAAGGTCAATTTTGGGCTACTTTGAGTCACTTTTGTTCTTCGCCCCAGTTGAAAAACTTGTTCTCCTTGAGGTAGATTACGCTATATTTATCTCAATTTTCAAAAATATGCAATTTTATTAAAATTTCAATTAAAATTTTATTTTTGTTACCAAAAAATAGGGATAACTTTACACCGGAAAAATTTTCATAATATAACATTTTATATATTATAGAGATTGAGATTATGAATATTTTGAATATTTTCTAGAAATTTTTTATCGGGTATTTTAGAAATTGGGCAGTTTGTATCACCTGGACACTAAAAAATAGTGTTGTAATATAATGAATGTCTTAAAGCAGTGTTTTACATGATCCCTGATAATTTGATAATTTGTTTGATTTTTGTTGCCTACTTTTATTAAAAATTGTGTAATTCTAACACATGTGCAATTATACTTTATTTATTACAATGTGATGATATATATCCATATATTATTAAATTATATTTGTTGGGAGAGATAAGGAGCTATAATCCTTTGAGATTATTTATGTGTTAGGGAATATTATGATGCCTATAAGGCATATTTTGGTGCTATAAGCACAAAAGAGAGTCATAAGGAACCAGAATCTTTTGAGATTTTATCTGGGTCCAAGTAATGTGATATGATCTGCTTTATGATATGAATTATAAATTATTTATATGTTCCATATTATTATTTAAATAATTGGATAACTGTCATGCTCTTATTACATTTCTTAATATTGTAATTTATGAGACTATATCTAAGTTTTTTAAAAAATTCAGTAAAATATTTAATAAAAGAATTTAAAATTTTAGATTAATTTGTGTGGCATGTTGAGCTTTTATATCTCACTATAATTTTGCTTCTAGTTTTTAGGATATGGGAAGGGGAAGGAGGTTGTTGATTTGCAGTTAAAGATCATATTTATGTTTATAGTTATTTCTCTCTTAATTTTTTTTATAGTCATGGATAGTATACTATTCAGCTTTATAGCTTCTTTATGTAGTCATGTACTATAGTATAAATAAATTTGATGAAAGAAAAGAAAACTTATGGATGCATGAGTTTATTTTTAATATATAGATGTTTTAGTAGCTATGTTGTATGTATTTTATTTCAAATGAATAAAACAACAACAACCGCATCAAGCCTTTATTCCACCACGTAGGGTCGGCTACATGAATCCTTTTTCTCCATTGTGTCCTATTAAAAGTCAAATTCTTGTTTAAATATAATAGAGAAAGATCATTTCTAATATTTTCTAACCATGTTTTTTTTAGGTCTGCCTCTACCTTTCTTAACATAAGTCATCTAATACCTCTATTTTCCTAACCAGATCATCGAAAGGCTGCCATTTTATGTGACTAAACCATCTAAGGCGGCCCTCTCTAATTTTATCTTCTACTGGAGCTACTCCAACCTTTTCACGTATATGCTCATTTCGTATCATATCTCTAAGGGTAAGGCCACTCATCCATTTTATTTCAAATGAATATTGAAAGAAAATCTAAAATATTTTGAAACTAGTTATTGGGATTTACCTATCATAGCTCAATATGATATGACCTATTCTGATCGGGTTGTGTTGTGACACTTCTACCTTAGCCTTAGTAGTACCTAATTTATCATCTAATGAACTATTAGAATGTGACGCATAATTATAGTACTACAATTAATATTTAATAGTACCTAATTATGTTTAATTCATTTTAACATAATTACATTACTACATTAATATTTACAACATTATTAAATTCTAAAGTCCAAAATAATATTACAATAGCCAAAATAGGCTACAAAAGAATATATATAAAATCCAAGAGCTAAAAATAAAATTAAATTATAATCATTGCCTAAACTAACTCTAAAGTCTCCTTACCTTTATCTAAAATCAAATAAAAATCAAGTAATAAGCATATAGCCTAGCAAGTAATCACAACTTACCACTGCCTTCAATGTAAGATAAAAGAATCAGTATACATGCTCCAATTCCAGTCAATATCAATCAACAATCAATAATATATCAATATAAGTAACAAGCAATATATAAACTTAGTATCAATCAGTAATAAAAGAAATACAATCAGTAAAGCAAAAAGATGTTTATCAACTATAAGAAAAATTGGTAAAATAAATTATTAATCAATGTGTCAAGTCAATATACCATGTCAGTGTACTTATCAGTGAACTACATCAATATATCTATCAATGTCCTTATCATATGTTATGGCATGTTGTATTAGTATATATGTAGGTTCTTTCAATTCTACATCAATTTTATTTATCAATTTCATCAATCAATTATCATATAAATGCAATCATGAATGCTATTTTGAATAACAAGATAAGACATCAAGCTTTAATGTGTTGTTTTCATCCTTTCATCTCAACTGTCGACCAATTGATCATTAGTATTTAATTTAATTCAAAATAATAATCGGTTGGTAATTAGTTTTAATTTATCTTGCCATAATTTTTTATTACCTTGGTTAGTTCATATGTAGCTTTCAATAAATCACGAGTCATTACATTCTACCTATCAGTGTAATTTAGTTAATCGATTATAGGCTAACATCCACAATTACACCATAAATCTTTTATTTTAAGGAAAACCTATCGGCCTACCCTCCCAACCAACCCGTATTAATTATAATGTTAATATCTAGCTTTTCTTGCTTACATACAAATGTCATGTTTATCTTATATCAATCATATCATTTTATCTATGCAAGTTAATATCATGTATGAAATGTAATATCTATGAAATACAAGAAATCTATACACTATGCACTAACTTTAGAAATTTATAACTATCAATCTACTTGGTCAAATTCAATAATATAATAGTCAAAATGCTCATATAAATCATATATATTACGTACAATATGTTACACTGTGAAAGCTCGATCAATTAAGGAAAAATGCATTTTTTACGGATTCAAGAGAGATAAAATCCTTAATAATCAAAACTATCAAAAACATGAGTACAATTACTTATAATGAGTAGAACAACTTTCATAACATGAACAACGGACAAAAAAGCCCCAAAAAACTTCCTCTCTCTTATCTTATTCTTCCTTTCTTCTTCTCCTTTCTTTCTTCCAGACCAATCGACAAAAATGAGGGAGAGGAACGTACTGTGCAGGGATATTTAAATGGAAAATATAATACACAACATTATTTTTTAATTTTGTTCTTATTCTCCTGCACCATTGGATTGTAGCTGAGTTTGGCTCCCATTAGTTCTAGTGATGAAGTCACCCCAAGTTTCCTATGGGAATTGGCAGAAAAACCTAGATAACAAGTTTCTAAGTTTCCTTGGAAACCTACAAGGAAAGTAAAAATCTATCATTGATAGTTCTTTTAGAACAGATAATTGTTAGGATTCTTCCTATGGACTAGAAACATTACTTAGTAGCTTTTTAAATATCTTGATGTTAAACCCTCAAGAGGAATGTCATTAATCCATGAATATCTTTAAGAGAATTTCAATTGAATTTTGCTCTTACAATTGAGGCTCATATTTAATACTTAAATTCTTCCCTCTCAAGATATAATCTATCAATGACTCGTTTGGATTATATTTCTCAACTAAATCGTTAATGGAGATATGATGTTATGCCCCATCAAATCTTTTTTATGACATATTTTTCAACTAGGAAAAAATTTTCACTGATCCATCTGGATAAATCATCATACCAGGTCAATGCTACTCTTGATAAACTACTAATAAATTATCTTAACATTAGAGCATCAATGCTAGTTTTACTCTTTACAGCACTTTTGATGATGTTGAATCCAATATGCTTAAGAATTATATTAAAATCTTACTCTCAAAGAATAGAGCAATGAAGAAGAGAGAAAAAAAGAGTTTTTAGAGTGTGAAGATTTGGGATATTATTAGATAAGCTTAAATATAGAGAATCGCATGTCTAAAGCTCTACCTCTGACTTTTATTTATATATTTAGGTTACGGCAGAAATGATACAAAAGGTTGTCTTGCCTGATTCTATTTGATTATTAATTAAGCCTTGAATAAGTCATTCATTTAGTCAGTATTCTAATGAAAGTCCAATCTTTACATTTGATCGAGGGAAGTCGTTGATTTGACTAAAGAAAGTCACTATTTGTTGAAAGAAGTCATCAACTTGATTAGAGAAGTCGCTAAAGTGGCTAGAGTATGGGTCTAAGTGAGCTTAGCAGGATCGAGCTCTACTCGATAACGACCTCACGAGCTGTGCTTATCGAGCTACGAGCTTAGGCTGAAACTCAAGCTCATCTTTTAAGTGAGCTGAAGTTCGAGCTTGTGAGACTCGACTCTCGAGCTCATGAGCCGACTTGGAATTTTATAACTATTTATTATTTTTCTTAGATAAATCAAAATATATATATATTTTTCATCTAATAAAATATGTTGGTAATGAAAAAAGCAAGCTCATCTTCAGTGCCATGAGCGTAGCTAGCTTGAACTCACACTTCGAGCTCGACTCAAGTTTGAGCTCTGGATTTGATTTGCAAGTTGAGCTCGAGTTAGGCATTAGTCGAGCTCGAGTTGACTTATTTACACTCCCAGGCTGGAGACAGTCACTGACATGGTTGAAAAAAGTCAATGACCTCATTGAAAGAAGTCGTTGACTTAGGTGGAAGAAACAACAGATTGGGCGAGTTCTTTTTTTTTTTTTTTTTAAATGTGATGAGTTCATCATAAATTTGAATTGGGTTGACTTAGTTTAAACCTGATTCTTAAAATATTTAGCCATACAATAGAAATTTTATTTTAGATTTATGTATCTTATAATATGTATGCAAATTCTCTTATATAATAACTTCATCCCTAAATCAAATTAAAAAAAATTGCGTTAACTTTGCTAAAATGTATGTTTATATATATATATATATATTATGATTTAATGTTAGATTGTTATATAAATAAATAAAAAAATTTAAATATTAGATATAAAAATAAAAATGTTGTATTATTTATGAAATTAATTTTAATTATGTTAGTGCTCGCCTCTTCCGTTGAGTTGCGGGAGTGCGCAAGGCTTGTGTCTTTATTATTTTGGTGCATTAATTATCTTTGAATGATGAATTATTTCTATATTTTTAATTGCTTTTTTATAATAACACAACAAATATGTCTTCTCCTATGTTTCAAGTTGTCACAAATGTATATCAATTTCCTAGTAATTTTGTATGTAACAACTTCATTGCATAAACAATTTTCTTTTTTGCTTCAGGATTATCATATAAGTACACTCAACTAGGGGTGCCAATATTTGACACGACCCAAAAGCCCAACCCAAAAATTATGGGTTAGGGTCAACCCATTTGGCAAACGGGTCAAGTTTGGATTCCAAAATTTGACCCATTTAAAATATAGGCTAGGGTTATGTTCAACCCGCTAACCTGATGTTGACCCTAATCTGACCTGATTCCAGGTCAAACAGCTTAGGGTTTATTTTTCCTCTTCTCGCCCTAACATAGTCCACCCTATGCCTGCTTTGCGTGTTCACCTCCTTCGATGATGGGAGAGACATGTTGTTCTGCAATTGGATCGAAAGCAACGGCAACGACGGGAGGGAGCTCCGAGCTCGTTGTTCTATAGTTGGGTCGTAAGTCACGATAGCTTGCCATTTAGAACGATGACGATCGGAGGGATCTTTGGATTGGAAGTAACGATGATGCCAGGAGGGAGCATAGAGTGAAAGTCACGATAGCTCGTCGTTTGTTGGATCATAAGTAATGATGATGACGGGAGGGAACTCGCTCATTGCGAAGGTAACCATTTTTTTGAGGAACAGATTAATGTCAAGTCAAATTTAACCCAGAAACTCAACGTGTCAGGTCTGGGTTTAAATTTCTGACCTGTTTATAAAAATGGGTAAAGTTCGGGTTGTGTCAAATTGTAATGGGTTAGAATTGGGTTCGACCTGCAACCCAATTTTGACACCCCTTCACAACATGTTTAGAGTTTTCATCAATATCCATATTCGAAGCTCATGCATGGATGAAGGTTTCAGATCTCTGTAATAGTTCCAACGGAGGTTCTTTTTTTTCATTCCTTCTCATTGTATAGACATTAAAATGGTTTTATATCTCTTGTTTAACTTCTTCTGGTATTTTCTCACATTTTTTACTCGTGAATTTGGGTAAGATGATCAAGAGAAGCATAAAATTAACTTAAGTGCTGCACAGATGAGGATGCCCAAGAGGATGAGTTTCTTTAGAGACAAAATGCGAAATTAGTATATATGTGAAAATGTTAGAGTAGTCCAGTGGCATAAAATCTTAGAGAGAGTCACCATAGTTTGTTTGGTCACATAAAATGTCAACCTTTCAATGATCCTGCTAGGAGAGTAAATGTGTTAGATCTGGCCTATGTTAAGAAAGGTAGAGGTAGACCTAAAAATATTTGGTTAGAAAATATTAACAATGACCTCTTCTTATTATATGAGAATTTGACTCTTAATATGATAGTGGACAAAAATGATTCATTTATCCGACTCTATTTAGTGGGATGTAGGCTTGTTGTTGTTGTTGTACTCACATCTTTATTCACTTGTACTAGTATATAATACTTACTTATGGGCATTTTGTTGCTCTTTCAGTTCAATATCAATGGCGCTTACTCTCAAAGAAACTTTGCACCTTTATTTCTTAACTCTTGGATGGTTATATAAGCTTATTATTGCAATGATATGACAAATCTTATTACATTTAACTAGTTGGGTCTTTTTTTTTTCAAGGCAATAGTCTCATCGTATATCATATTTCTCTTTAGTCTTCTTAGCATCTCAATAACAATAACATTATGTTTATTATGATTAAGAAAGATATCATAAGCAAATAAATATAACCCAAGTTTCAAGACATCATCCCTACCCTCTCGGTGCACTCCAGGAATGCTCTATTCATATTTGAGTTCTTGAAGTTTTTTTCTTCACTTTGGTAATTATCTAACTAGCACATTGATCAGTGCAAATTTAGTGATGCAGTAGTCATCACTCAAATCATTATCAATCATTCTCAATAACCATGCATTGATCAATCACACCTTCAACTCTACATATAACCGGGTAATATAATGTCTCTCTACATATATGCTTTGAGCAACATTTGCATATATAGAAAACAACTCAAATGACACAATTTCAAAAGAGATGGTGAGGAAAAATACTACAATTTGAATCATGTTCCAATAATGATCAAACAATGTTCAATCCTTGTTTGAACATTCCTCGAACCTCATTTCACTCATGATTGATCCTTTTTAAATTATGTTCAAATATTATTCGAATAATGATCAAATTTTATTTGAGCATTGTTGCAACCATATTCAAACCATACTAAAATATGGTTAGAACCTTATTTGACCCGCACATTCCAATCATATTAAGCTATATATGAGTCTTATTTCAACCATTCTCGAACCTTATTTCAACTATGTTCAAATATTTTTGTCTTAATTGAATCTTTGACCGTGTTTCGCTAAGAAGATAAATGAACATATTTATCCAACTTCGAATATTATGAGGCATATAAAATACAATATATGGACCCCAATTAAAACTTTATCACAATTTATTTTAAGATTAGTTGAAAGATTATTCATATATTGCTAATAAGGACAAATAATGCAACCAAAGAAAATGCTAGTGAAATTTGTCACTTACGATGAAGAATTTGTATTTATTGCAAACAGTTCTATAGGGATTAATTCAAGCATCCAATTAAAACATCATAAGTAATTAATCATAACTATTTTCACCAATATAATTAATGGACAATGTATAGTAGTTGTGAATAGTTTTATACAGTCAAATTCATGAGAAATTATTACGAGCGGTGTCCGTACGTTGCTCGTATCCAGTCCCGGTACACATCACTGTATACAGGTGACTTGGCACAATCTGATTGAAGTCCGAATATATTTGGACTCCGCGCATAACAATTTATCTAAATTTGTACATCCAATTGAACCGTTAGATGCAACTAATCACAAATCATTGATTGATACATATAAATTTTTTAAAATAAATCACTATGTTTCCAGCTCCAAAGTACAACTACTTGATCAACTCCATGAGCGAGAGGAAAACAAGATAATATATAATATTATAAAAATTTATGTATAAAATATGTTAATAAATAAGAATTTAGTAGCATGACTATAAAAATCCCGCTAAAATGACAACACTGCTATTGCAATGAATAAATTAAAAAAAAAAAAATCTATAAATACCACCTTCTCCATTTCTTATTAATCCAGACAATGGACGGAGTAAAACCAAGCTTCCTCATACCTCTCCTCCTCATCATCGCCGCAAGTGAGCTCATCGCTGGGCAGAATTGCGGTTGTGCTTATTTAGTGAGCCAGGAGTTCTTTGACGAGTTAACGAGTCTTGCTAATCCAAAATGTGATCAGGGCAATGGCTTCTACACAAGAGATGCGTTCTTGAATGCTTGGCAAAGTTATCCTGGTTTTGCAGAGAGTCCCTCTATTGATGACTCTAAACGAGAGATCGCTGCCTTTTTCGCTCATGTTTCTCATGAGACCACACGTGAGAATCTAATTTTATGAACAATGATCTTCAAAAATTTCAATTTTTAAAAGAATAAGATTACTTTTAATACAAATATTTAAACTTTTCTAACTTGCTTAGAAACAATAAATATGATATAAACAATTATAATTTCTTCGATACTTGACTATTTTTCTAAATATTAATTATGTTTGAACCGCATTATTTACACAAATAATAAAATTCTTAATATGAATAGGCATGTGTTTCAAAGATCAAGCAGATAAATCCAGTCCTTATTGTGACCCCAAAGCTCAAGAGTATCCATGTACCCCAGGGAAGATGTATTATGGGCGTGGTCCTCTCCAGATCTCGTGGAATTATAATTACGGACCCGCAGGCCAAGAAATTGGCTTCGACGGCTTGAATTGGCCTGAAGCCGTTAGTACTGATGCCATCATCTCCTTTAAAACTGCGCTTTGGTTTTGGATGAGAAATGTGCATGGCATCATTAGTCAAGGTTTTGGAGCCACAATTCAAGCTATCGATGGTGTCGTTGAGTGTGGAGGTGGGAGCCAGGACGCAGTCAATGATCGTGTCAATCTCTATCAAAATTATTGTGGCCAGTTTAATGTGTCCCCAGGTGATAACCTCTATTGCTAGGAGGATTATTTGATAGTGATATAAGTGTGGAAAAGTGTAATTTTGTGACAGAGTCAATCTTTTTTATAATAATATGAAATTATAAGTATGTTATAACTTTAAGGATTGGAATAATAAAAATACTTTAACTCTTTTTTTCTTTTTCTTCTTTCTTTCATTATTTCTTTCTTCTTCTCGAACCCACCTCAAATGGATTCATGTCATCATTCGAACTGTTATTTACATGTAACATTTGGTGTTGTTGTTGAACCTTCCATCTGGAGCTCTGCCTCTCCTGTATTGTAACAAATGTTGGTCTTTTATTGATCACTTTCGGTAGCAACTACAACATTTTATCCCATAACTTCCAAATATTGATTAAAGGTATCATGAAATGATTAGTTATTTAAACATCATAAATAAACAATATATATGCCTCCATTAATATGAATCTTCATGACATCCAACTTAGGATTACTCTTCTAGAAGTAAAATAACAACATTACTCTTCCTACACCTGGTCCAATTAAACTACATCGATCCACCCTTTAGGTCAAATTAGTGATGAAAAGCTTATGGACTTGAACACACTCAAAATAACGCATATTGTTATTCCAAGATTCTCTCATGGAAACCAAAAATATATGAATCCTAAAATTTGAGCTATATTATCGATTCACAAGCTCCATAAAGGTAAGGACTTCTTCTATCTAATAATGACCTGAATTGGACATAGTAAGAATTTCAAATTCATTTAGCATTTACTAAGGGCAACTAGCTAGGGGAGAGAGGAAGAGAATCCTAGAGAGAGAGAGAGAGAGAGAGTGTGTGTGTGTGTGTGTGTGTGTGAAATTTGGAGGACGTAGAGGTTATTTCGCCCATCAAATAAGTTTTTTTTTGTTAAAATCCATAATAGAGGCCAACACGTTAGTTAAAACAATAATGATACAAATTCTTAATGAATCCAAAGTCATCTAAAGTACAATATTTAAAGCAAAACCTACTGACCTTCGATTCAATCTAAATACAATAAAAAGTAAAAGAAAACAAGACCAACAATATAAAAGGCCAAATAACTTATCAACCTGAACAAAGACATAGGAACAACAACAATGCAACAAAGGAACCACAACAACTATATATCGAGAAAATTAGAAATGGCAAAGCTGGACAACAACATTAACCAAGGCTACAAGACCAATAACAGAGAACGAGCAACAAGACAGCAATCGAACAAGCTGAAAGAAATAGCAGTACTCCAACACAAAAAATGAGACCAAAACCAAAGCAAAACTTACAACCTCAAGGCACGGTGTTTGTTTTTGTTCTTCTTATTTTTCTTGCCAAAATAAAACCCCTTAGAATCCACTCGCACCACGTTTAAATTACAATCATCACTCATACAATTTAATAGGCCACCATGAGACCCATCAAAACCCCAATCCTCGGTCGATTGAGAGCAGTAATCGGCCTGATCAACAAGAACATCAACCAGCATCTCCACATCACTCATAGCCTCATCCTCAACATTAGAAGGAGAAAAATCAATAATGGAAATTAAGGGAACTTTATGAGGAATCACCAAATCTTAAGCAGCCACATTAACATTCACATCAACATGAGGGGAAACAATCCTCAAAGGGGTACTATCCAAACCATCAACTATACCATTACAATTGCTTGTTCACCCCTAACAACCAACTAATCCAAATGAGACAACATAACAAGAGCAATATCAAAATTACTGGAACTAGTTAAGTCCAACGCATTATCAACCATAACATTGTTATCACCCTTAGAAGGCTCTGTAGCTATATTATCCCCTTCATCCAAAACAACAATATTATCATTAAAAACATCCCAATATTCACCATATCAGCATTAGGAAGAACATAATTGGAAGTTGCATTAACTATATTTTCCATAATTTCCATAACTGCAGTAGCTGCTGCACGTCCAACGGGATGAATAGAAATCAGAAGGTCACCAACCATGGGATTAATTGCATTGGCAATAGGAATCACAGGGTTTGAGGTCACCGGACCCATAGATAAATGAGGATGAAGAATACTACACTCAAATTTCCTATGCCAAATTGATTTACAATGAACATAAAAAGTAGGACAAACTTCCATTTCGACATGCTGAATGTAGCCAAATTTTTTGGGCCTAACCACACCCGATCGGGGTACATTTTGGTAATATTCAGTTTAACCAGAACACGTGTAAGAGAGGGATGCAAACCATAGGCTGTAGCATGGTCGATTTTTAATGGACGACCAAATAAGGATCCTAGACCGTGAAGAATATGGCAGGAGAAAAGGTGAGGTCGCAAGTTCGAGAAAGACACCCATATGGGAATGACGTGAGAATCCACACCAATGTCAAAAAATGGAGATCATTTGGTCAATTTCATATAGCAGTTATTCACAAAATAAGATCTATGAGAGAAAATCCTTCTATAATTAAATCATTAACAAGTTAAATCAAAACATGCAAAGGTTTCAGAAGTATCACAGAAAATTTGCCAATGAGCTTAAGATTGAAGAAAAATTTTCGAATAACAACTAGAGTAGGGCGGCAACTGGGAAATTTATCGGTCAATGCAAATTCCATGGGAGCCACAAAGCCCACGACAAGAAATGGATTTTAGCTCGAGAAAGACCAAAGAAGGGGAAACACCACATAAGATATTGAGGAAATAATGAGATTTAGTCGATCCATCCAAAAAACAAGGGTCTTCAAGCTGATTCACCACCATGCCGGCCACGGAGGACCAGAGGTGGACGAATAAGTGAATGAAGAAGAGCAACATAAGATCTTATGAGAAAATCAATGTTAAGAAAAGAAGAAGACTTCCCAGAGAGAAGCGATGGCATCGAGCGACGGCCAATGCCGCAGGAGCGAAGGACATCGCATAGAGAAAATCTAGGGTTGAGAATAATGGTAAAATGTGCCCATCAAATAAGTTGGAGAAGTTGAAGTTGTGTGGATCAAGTTAGGTTAAAATTACACTATCTCAATTTTCAATTTCACTTATTTATGTGAGAGTTTTGGTAATTTATTTGATAGAATAAGTTTGAGAAACTTTCAACAATATGACTTTAATCAAAAGTATGTTTAATGATTGAACCATGCTTTAAAACAGTTTGATCCATATTTGGACATGTTCGTAGTATCTTATGTAATGTCAAATGTAGTTTTAGGTTTACTCAAGTTGAAATCATCATAACCACAGATGAAAATTATGTAAATGATTGCTTGCACGAATGTTCTATATTCTATATGTATAAAGTGGAATATTTTTGTCTTAAATGAACCTTCGACGGTGCTTCTCTAAGAAAATAAATGAATATATTTATCCAACTTTGAATATTATGAGGCATATAAAATAAAAAATATGGATCCCAATTAAAACTTAATCTCAATTTATTTTAAGATTAACTTAAAAATTATTCATATATTACTAATAAGGACAACTAAAGCTACCATAGAAAATGTTAGCAAAATTTTTCACATACGATGAAGAATATATAATATTTGCGAATAGTTCTGAAGGGATTAATTCAAGCATTTAATTAAAACTTCAGACGTAATTATTCATGACTTCTTCTATCGATATAATTAATGGACAATGTATAGTAATTTTGAATAGTTCTGTACGGTCAAATTCATGAGAAATTATTACGTGCAGAGTTTGGAAGTAGCTCTTATTTGGACTCTGTATACACCGCTGTGTACAGAAGATGTGGCGCAATCTAATTGGAGTCTAAACATATTCAGACTCTGCATGTAATAATTTCTCCAAATTCATACATCCAAGTAGAAAGTTAGACACAACTAATCACAAATCATGGATTGATACATATAAATTATTTAAATCCAATAATTAATGTTTTTAAAATAAAGCACTTTGTTTCCTGCTGCAAAGTATAACTACTTATTCAACTCCATGAGCGAGAATAATTAAGAAAATTCTATAAATACCACCACATCCATTTCTTATTAATCCAGACAATGGACGGAGTAAAACCAATCTTCCTCATACCTCTCCTCCTCATCATCGCCGCCGGTGAGCTCATCGCTGGGGAGAATTGCGGTTGTGCTTATATAGTGAGCCAGGAGTTCTTTGACGAGTTAACGAGTCAAGCCGATCACAGTTGTGAGGGCAATGGCTTCTACACAAGAGATGCATTCTTGAATGCCTGGCAAAGTTATCCTGGTTTTGCAGAGAGTCCCTCTATTGATGACTCTAAACGAGAGATCGCTGCCTTTTTCGCTCATGTTTCCCATGAGACCACACGTGAGAATCTCATTTTACGAACAATGATCTTCAAAATTTTCTATTTTTATAAGAATAAGCTTATTTTTTGCTACACATATTCTCAATTTTGCACGTCAAATATTATTCTTTATTATACTTAAATTATTATATAATAATATATCCAAGCCATTGGACAAATAAAATTAAGCAATTAGACAACACTGCCTAATTAACTGGTAGATGATCATAATATTATGAAAAAATTTTGGCTACATCACTCTTGATAGCAATTTATTTATTTATTGCATTGAATTTGTAAGTGATTGTTATTAAGGATGCAAAAATATAAAAAATTAGTAATATAATATATTGGTAAACAAATGGGCCGGTTGGAATTAGTCCTAAAATAGTTTGATTTATTTTGAGATTAGCGTAATTAATACATGAGCAATCAATTAAAATTTGAATTGCACTCAACTCAAATCAAATCGGACGGATTTGAAACACCTCTAGACCATAAATTTTGTTGACAAAAAATCTTATTTCATCTTTTTTCACTTGCTTAAAAACAATTAATATGAACTAAACATTTCTAATTTTTTTGATACTTAGCTATTTTCCCTAAATATTATGATTGATCCGCATTATTTATATATAAATAATAAAAATCTTAATATGAATAGGCATGTGCTTCAAAGATCAAGAAGATAAATCCAATCCTTACTGTGACCCCAATGCTCAAGATTACCCATGTACCCCAGGAAAGATGTATTATGGGCGAGGTCCCCTCCAGATCTCATGGAATTATAATTATGGCCCCGCAGGCCAAGAAATTGGCTTCGACGGCTTGAATTGGCCTGAAGCCGTTAGTACTGATGCCATCATCTCCTTTAAAACTGCGCTTTGGTTTTGGATGAGAAATGTGCATGGCATCATTAGTCAAGGTTTCGGAGCCACAATTCAAGCTATCGATGGTGTCGTTGAGTGTGGAGGTGGGAACCAGGATGCAGTCAATGATCGTGTCAATCTCTATCAAAATTATTGTGGCCAGTTTAATGTGTCCCGAGGTGATAACCTCTATTGCTAAGAGGATTATTTGAGATAGAGTCAGTTTTGTTTTATAATAATGTGAAATTATAGGTATGTTATAATTTTAAGGAATGGAATAATAAAAATACTTCAACTCTATTTTTTTTTTTTTTTGTCTTCTTTCCTTCATTCTTTCTTTCTTCTTCTCAAACCCACCTCAAATGGATTCATGTCATCATTCGAATTGTTATTTACATGTAACATTTGGTGTTGTTGTTGAACCTTCCATCTGGTGCTCTGCCTCTACTCTATTGTAACAAATGTTGGTCTTTTTGTTGATCACTTTTGGTAGCAACTACAACATTACATCCCATAACTTCCAAATATTGATTAAAGGTATCATGAAAATGATGAACTATTTAAACATCATAAATGAACAATATATATGCCTCCATTAATAACAAAACTCTTCCTTCAAGACATCCAACTTAGGATTACTCTTCTAGAAGTAAAATAACAACATAACTCTTCCTACACCTATCCAATTCAATCCACCTTTTAGGTCAAATTAGAGATGAAACGCTTATGGGATTGAACACACTAAAAAAAATGTATATTGTTATTCCAAGATTCTCTCATGGAAACTATAAATATATGGATCCTAAAATTCGAGCTATATTATAGGTTCACAAGCTCCTTAAAGGTAAGGACTTCTTCTATATAGCGATGAACTAAATTGGACATGGTAAGAATTTCAAATTCATTTAGCATTTAGTAAAGGGAACTAGCTAGGGGAGAGAGGAAGAGAATCCTAGAGAGAGAGAGAGAGAGAGAGAGAGAGAGAGAGAGAGAGAGAGAGAGAGAGAGAGAGAGAGTGAAATTTGGAGGACGTAGAGTTGATTTTTTCCATCAAACAAGTTTTCTTTTTTGGGGTTAAAATCCACAATAGAGGCCAACGCGTTAGTTAAAAAATAATGATTCAAGTCCTTAAAGAATCCAAAGTCCTCTAAAGTACAATATTTAAAGCAAAACCTACTGACCTTCGATTCAATCTAAATACAATAAAAAGTAAAAGAAAACCAGACCAACAACATATAAGGCCAAATAACTTATCAACCTGAACAAAGACATAGAAACAGCAACAATGCATCAAAGGAACCACAACAACTACTGAGAAAATTAGAGATGGCAAAGCTGGCCAACAACATTAACCAAGGCTACAAGGCCAATAATAGAGAACGAGCAACAAGACAACAACCGAACAAACTGCAAGAAATAGCACTCCAACACAAAAAATGAGACCAAAACCAAAGCAAAACTTAAAACCTCAAGGCACGGTGTTTGTTTTTGTTCTTCTTATTTTCCTTGCCAAAATAAAAACCCTTAGAATCCACTCGCACCACGTTTAAATTACAATAATCAATCATACAATTTAATAGGCCACCATGAGACCCATCAAAACCCCAATCCTCAGTTGATTGAGAGCACTAATTGGCCTGATCAACAAGAAGATCAACCAGCATCTCCACACCACTGATAGCCTCATCCTCAACATTAGAAGGAGAAAAATCAAGAATGGAAATTAAGGGAAGTTTATGAGGAATTACCAAATCTTGAGCAGCCACATTAACATTCACATCAACATGAGGGGAAACAATCCTTAAAGGGGTACTATCCAAACCATCAACTATATCATTACAATTACTTGTTCACCCCTAACAGCCAACGAATCTAAATGAGGCAACTTAACCAGAGCAATGTCAAAATTACTAGAACTAGTTAAGTCCAAAGCATTATCAAGCATAACATTGTTACCATCCTTAGAATATTCTGTAGCTATATTATCCCTTTCATCCAAAACAACAACATTATCATTAAAAACATCCCAATATTCACCATATCAGTATTATGAAGAACATAATTGGTAGTAGCATTAACTATATTTTCCATAATTTCCATAACAGCAGCAGCTGCTGCACGTCCAACGGGAATAGGAATTAGAAGGTCACCAACCACGAGATTAATTGCATTAGCAATAGGAATCACAGGGTTCGAGGTCACAGGACCCATAGATAAATGAGGATGATGAATAATACACTCAAATTTCCTATGCCCAATGGATTTAAAATGAACACAAAAAGCAGGACAAACTTTAATTTCGACGTGTTGAATGTAGCCAAATTTGTCGGGACTAACAAAACCCAATCAGGGTACATTTTGGTAATATTCAGTTTAAACAGAACATGCGTAAGAGAGGGCTGCAAACCATAGGCTATAACATGGTCGATTTTTAATGGATGACCAAATAAGGATCCTAGACCGTTAAGGATATGGCAGGAGAAAAGGTGAGGTCGCAAGTTCAAGAAAGACACACATATGGGAATGACTTGAGAATCCACACTAATGTCAAAAAATGGAGACCATTTGATCAATTTCATATAGCAGCTATGCACAAAATAAGATATATGAGAGAAAATCCAGCTATAATTTAAATCATTAACAAGTTAAATCAAAACATGCAAAGGTTTCAGAAGGATCACAGAAAATTTGCCAATGAACTTAAGATTAAAGAAAAATTTTCGAATAGCAACTAGAGTAGGGTGGCAAGTGAGAAATTTATTGACCAATGCAAATTCCATGGGAGCCGCAAAGCCCACGACAAGAAAGGGATTTCAGCTCAAGAAAGGCCAAAGCAGGGGAAACACCATAAAAGATATTGAGAAAATAATGACATTTAGTCGACCCATCCAAAAAATTAGGGTCTTCAAGCTGATTCACCACCATGCCAGCCACGGAGGATCGGAGGTGGATGAATAAGTGAATGAAGAAGAGTAGCATAAGTGCTTATGAGAAAATCAATGTTAAGAAAAGAAGAAGACTTCCCAGAGAGAAGCGATGGCATCGAGCGACGGCCAGTGCCGCAGGAGCGAAGGACATCACATAGAGAAAATCTAGGGTTGAGAATAACGGTAAAATGTGCCCATCAAACAAGTTGGAGAAGTTGAAGTTGTTTGGATCAAGTTAAGTTAAAATTATGCTATCTCAATTTTGATTTTTGCTTATTTATGTGAGAGTTTTGGTAATTTATTTGATTGAATAAGTTTGAGAAACTTTTTTTTTTTTTTGGAAAATTAGGGACCTTAGCCCAATTCATTCAAAAATGAAAGAAGAATTACAGTAAGTAAAAAAGTCTGCTAGCACAACAAAAAGGCAGCAGACACAAAACCCTATCAGTAATTAGCTGCTTAAAAAGGAAAGCTATAACATAATTGAGTAAAACAAAAAGAATGACTCAGAAATGCATTACACTTGAAGATCACCCAGGCAACAAAATTCATCCAAAAGGATGTATGGATCCCCTAGTTTCCAGACGGCCATCCAAGGGGAGTAGTAGATAGAATGCTCTCATCATCATCCTTCAAAAAGGCAAAACCTGGTTGTCGAAGAGGGCCCTCCAGGGATTGCATATGCACGGGAAGCAGCAAGGTCCTCATCCAACAGGTCAAGCACGAGAGAATAACTGACTTCAGATAATCCAAGGCAGTATAAATCATTTCCACTTGACGGTTTTAAGAGGCACAACACGTTTAATCTTGGCAATAATAGTGTTTTGACAATCAATAAGGTTGCCAAATAACCTGTCATTTCGAGCACGCCAAAGATAGTAAACAATAGCACAAAGCAACAGATAGCAAATGTTTTTTCCTGCTCCTATCAATATCCCAATCATCAATGCATTAAAAGACTTGTCCAAGATTAAGCCTTAACAGCATACAATTAAAGTAGGGGAAGACCTTTAGCAACACCTTGGAGGAAAAATCGCATTCGAAGAACAAATGGTTGTGGTTCTCCTCAGAAGATTGACAAAAAGTACAGATGGGGTTAACCGCCAAACCCCGTAAAAGCAAATTACCAGCAGTTTTAAGACTATGTCTAAAGGCCATCCATGTAGTAAGAGAAAAGCGTAAAGCATAACGCTTGTGCAAAACATGCTTACACCATGGAACAGTTTGTTGATCTAAAAAGAAGCATTTATGAAAAGAATTAAAAACAGGTTTATCAGTGCCCTTCCAGAGATAGTTTCCCATACCAAAAGAAATGGGAACAGAGGAGATATCTGTAGTAATGTTGGGGGGAAGGTTGATAGGCAAATACCAGGTTTCATTGACCAGAAGCGAGTGAACAGCTAAGTCATGGGGTTGTATCAAGTGTTCCAGGTTTTCAATCTTTAGCCTATCAGCAATAGAGATACCACCACACCAAGGATCCCAAAAGAATGAGAAGGAAGAGTTGTCATTAAGAGTGAGTTGAAAAGAAGAGGGCAGCCTAGCCGCCACATCACAAAGAAACCTCCAGTAGATACTCTTCTTCATGTTAGCCGTGCACCAGAATGAAACATATTTTCCCTTCCAACATTTAAAAAGGAGGTTGTTGGCGCTAAAAAACCTCCAAATCAGTGAACACCCAAAATCATAATATAAGGAATCAATGGTCGGAAGACCTAAACCACCACAGTGTTTGGGTAAACAAGTATCCTTCCACGAGATGATATGAAGCTTCCTCTTGAAAATATCCCCATAGTATAAAAATTTAGCACAGAGGCTATTGATAACCTTACAACAATCTTTAGGAATGTTGGTGCATATAACCCAATAAACTAAAATGTTGTAAATCGTGTGCTTAAGATATTGAAATCTGCCAGCAAATGACAGGTTTTTAGCTTTCCAACCGTCGAGAGAACCTTGAATTTTTTGAATAAGGGGCTGAAAATTAGTCTTTTTAAGTCTTTTGCAAAAGATGGGGATGCCTAAATATTTGATAGGGGAATGAACAATGGAGATGTTCAAAATGTTAGAAATAGCTTCCTTATTATGCACCTTGTTAGAAAAAATAATGGTGCTTTTGGTGCTATTAACATTAAGGCCCGATATACCAGCAAAGTCAGCAAGGATGCTATTAAGAGTTTGTGCATGTTGAACAGTGGCCCTGCCAAAGACAAGCAAATCATCAGCGTAAAGGAGATGGGAGATGGAGTTATTACCCATGCCAGTGCCTTGAAAAGAGTTGTACATAGTGGCTTCCACAAAGAGGTCAGAAAGACTGTCCATAGCCAGACATAAGAGGTAAGGTGAAAGTGGACAGCCCTGTTTGAGCCCGGATGTGGAATTAAAGAAACCTTCAAGAGATCCATTGATAGAAACCGAGAAATGAACATCAGTAATGCACCTCTTGATCCAGGTGACAAAGGTATTGGGGAACCCCTTGTCAATCATATGCTTAAGTAAAAAATCTCTAGATACAGTATCGAATGCTTTGTGAACATCAAACTTGGCACAGAACATTTGGTATTTATCTTTAGCATTGAATTCCGTAAGCAGGTTTGAGGCTAAGAGGATGTTATCAGAAATGATACGGTCTTGTATAAAACCAGCCTGATTATAGTGGGTAATGTAAGGCATAACCTCTCTCATTCTGTTGGTCAAGATTTTAGCAATAATCTTGTAGAAGGTGTTACATAGAGAAATCAGCCTGTAATCAGAGATGTTGCTAGCATGAGGTTTCTTAGGGATTAAAGTTATGGTCGTAGCCTTATCTTTCTTAGGTAGTGAACCCGAAGAGAAGAAGGACATAATTGCTTGCCAATAATGTTCCAAGAAGATTTGTAGAATTCGAAAGTATACCCATCAGGCCCCGGGGCAGAGTGATTAGGAGAAGAGAAGATCACCTGTTTAATCTCTTCCGCAGTGATGGGGGAAACCAAGTTTGGAATAAGAGAAGTAGGCAACTTATGTGCGAACGGTACAGCCCGGCCAAGATTTAATGGAGTGGTGGTATTAAACGAATTTTTGAAATGCTGAATAATGGCATTAGAAATCTCATAGTGGGTATAGAAAGTTCCATTGGCAGTGGATAAAAAACTTTAATCAAATTAGAGTTATGCCTCACATTGATTCTGGAATAGAGAAAGTGGAGATCATCCTCCCCACAAGACAACCATTTAGCTTTAGCACGCTGTGAGATCCAATCAGACCAATTAACATTTTTTTGAATGAGCTTGTGGTTGACAGCTTTGCGCTCCAGGTTTAGAACAGGGTCCAGAGGGGAATGTTGAAGTTGGGAGATAATGGAGTTCTGGCTGATGGTAAGCTCCTTGATATCATTGTTAAGGGAGTTATAGGAGGACCAGTTTTTGGTTTTAATCTTAAACTTAAGATTCTTGAGCTTGTGGTAGAAGGAGTGAATGGGGCTGCAGTGAAGCTTTTGAGAGAAAGTAGTGATAAGCTCATCCCAAAACTCCGGAATTGAAACCCAGTAATTCTTAAATTGAAATCTATGCTTCAGCATACGGTTCACACCATGTTGCAAGACAATAGGAGAGTGGTCTGAGATGTAAGGATCATCCACAATATAAAAGGAGCTAGGAAATCTCTCCAGCCAAGAATCATTAACTAGCATCATGTCTAACTTGATGTGAATGGGATTGTCATTTCTCTGGTTGAACCAAGTAAAAAAGTGACCCACCGAAGATAGATCATGAGCTCCCATGTTAAAAATAACATTCTGAAAATCCTCAAGCTTGTTGATATGCAATAGAGAGCCGCCAGCTTTGTCATGAGCAAATCTACAGCAATTAAAGTCTCCAAGGACTAACCACGGAGAGGAAATAGAAGTGGCAAGATCGGAAATGTCATTCCAAAGAGTTTTCCTTCCCTCCATGTCAATTGAGGCATACACCACAGACAAATAAAAATTCTAATTAAGATTCGTAGTGATCAAGCCGTGTATCAATCATTAAAAGTACTTTTGAGAAACTCAACAATATGACTTTATTCAAAAATACTTTTAATGATTGAAACATGCTTTTAAAACGGTTTGATCTATATTTGGACATGTTCGTAGTAGCTTATGTGATGTCAAATGTAGTTTTAGGTTTACAATTTAGAATTCAAACGAGGTACTCAAGTTGAAATCATCACAACCACAGATGAAAATTATGTAAATGATTGCTTGCACGAATGTTCTATATTCTATATGTATAAAGTGGAATATTTTTGTCTTAAATGAACCTTCGACGGTGTTTCTCTAAGAAAATAAATGAATAAATTTATCCAACTTTGAATATTATGAGGCATATAAAATAAAAAACATGGATCCCAATTAAAATTTTATCTCAATTTATTTTAAGATTAACTTAAAATATATTCATATATTTCTAATAAGGACAAATAAAGCTACCATAGAAAATGTTAGCAAAATTTTTCACATACGATGAAGAATATATAATTTTTGCGAATAGTTATGAAGGGATTAATTCAAGCATTTAATTAAAACTTCAGACGTAATTAGTCATGACTTCTTCTATCGATATAATTAATGGACAATGTATAGTAATTTTGAATAGTTCTGTACGGTCAAATTCATGAGAAATTATTACGTGCAGAGTTTGGAAGTAGCTCTTATTTGGACTCTGTACACACCGCTGTGTACAGAAGATGTGGCGCAATCTAATTGGAGTCTAAACATATTCGGACTCTGCACGTAATAATTTCTCCAAATTCATACATCCAAGTAGAAAGTTAGACACAACTAATCACAAATCATGGATTGATACATATAAATTATTTAAATCCAATAATTAATGTTTTTAAAATAAAGCACTTTGTTTCCTGCTGTAAAGTACAACTACTTATTCAACTCCATGAGCGAGAATAATTAAGAAAATTCTATAAATACCACCACCTCCATTTCTTATTAATCCAGACAATGGACGGAGTAAAACCAATCTTCCTCATACCTCTCCTCCTCATCATCGCCGCCGGTGAGCTCATCGCTGGGCAGAATTGCGGTTGTGCTTATATAGTGAGCCAGGAGTTCTTTGACGAGTTAACGAGTCAAGCCGATCATAGTTGTGAGGGCAATGGCTTCTACACAAGAGATGCATTCTTGAATGCCTGGCAAAGTTATCCTGGTTTTGCAGAGAGTCCCTCTATTGATGACTCTAAACGAGAGATCGCTGCCTTTTTCGCTCATGTTTCCCATGAGACCACACGTGAGAATCTTTTTTGCAGAGAGTCCCTCTATTTGGAACACCACTAGACCATAAATTTTGTTGACAAAAAATCTTATTTCATCTTTTTTCACTTGCTTAAAAACAATTAATATGAACTAAACATTCCTAATTTTTTTGATACTTAGCTATTTTCCCTAAATATTATGATTGATCCGCATTATTTATATATAAATAATAAAAATCTTAATATGAATAGGCATGTGCTTCAAAGATCAAGAAGATAAATCCAATCCTTATTGTGACCCCAATGCTCAAGATTACCCATGTACCCCAGGAAAGATGTATTATGGGCGAGGTCCCCTCCAGATCTCATGGAATTATAATTACGGCCCTGCAGGCCAAGAAATTGGCTTCGATGGCTTGAATTGGCCTGAAGGCGTTAGTATTGATGCCATCATCTCCTTTAAAACTGCGCTCTGGTTTTGGATGAGAAATGTGCATGGCATCATTAGCCAAGGTTTCGGAGCTACAATTCGAGCTATCAATGGTGACGTTGAGTGTGGAGGCGGTAATCAAGATGCAGTCAATGATCGTGTTAATCTCTATCAAAATTATTGTGGCCAGTTTAATGTGTCCCCAGGAGATAACCTCTATTGCTAGGAGGATTATTTGATAACGATATAAGTGTGGCCAATTGTTATTTTGTGATGGAGTGAGTTTTGTTTTGTAAGAATGTGAAATTATAAGTATTATATAATTTTATGAAATAAAATAATAAAAATATTTCAACTCTTATTTTTTTTTGTTTCTTCTTTCCTTCATTGTTTCTTTCTTCTTCTCAAACCCACTCAAATGGACTCATAGCATCGTTCGAATTGTAACAATTGGTGTTGTTGTTGAACATTCCATTGGGAATTCTTCATCTCCTCTATTGTAACTATTGTTGGTCCTTTTTTATTGAAAACTTTTGGTAAAATTAGTAAGGAAAATCTACACACTCAAAATAATGCATATTGTTATTCCAAGATTCTCTAATGGAAACCACAAATATATGGATCCTAAAATTTGAGCTATATTATAGGTTCACAAGCTCCTTATTTGACTGAATGAGTTTAAGAAACTTTCGACATTATAACTTTTGGTATATTATAAAATAAATTATTTAAGTCATGTTAAGAAAAAAAAACTCAAATTATCATATGGTGTTTTAACTATATAAAAATTTAAATGGTTTGATAAGTATGTTGGCAATAATAGAAGTGACTATAAAATAATAAAGGTTTCAAAATAGTGATATGGATGTTTCTCATGAATGGCTTTGTGTTTTGAAAATGCTGAAGTAGTACACATGTAATTTCTCAAAAAAACTATTGCATATGACGTACATGCAAAATTTTGTACATTCTTGCATTATGATAAATAATGTCCATATACAAGTTAAAAGCACTATTATTTCTATGTTCATGTGATTGGAAATGTGAAATCATCCCTAGAAGCTATAAGAGCTTGAACAACTGTATAAATGAATTGCATTATATATTTGAATTGCATGGGAGGAATAAGGGCCCGACAATATACATGTGATGTATTTGGGAGGCATAAGAGCCAAAGTGATTGATGTGATGTGATGTGATAGTGTATGTATGATGTATTTTGAGAGGAATAAGAGCTTGAGGGGACTAATGTGATGTAATGTAAGGATAACATGTGAAGGCTAATATGAAGAAGTGTTATGAAATGTTAATTAGCTTAAACTTTTAAAAAGGCTTAGAAAATAGAATTTTTTTTAAAAGAGCAGATCTCCCTTAAGATATATGTAGCACTCTGATAGGTAAAGTGGCTTATACAAACCCATAGACAAGGAGATGCCTAAATAAAGAATGCATTGAAACTAGGGTCGCAAGCGAACCAACCATTCGATGAGCTACTTGTTGCTCGATTCGATTAAAGCTTGTTTGTTATCGTTTAATTAACTAAACAAACAAACTTAAATACTATTTTAAATACTTGATCCTTAAATAAATAAGCTTGAATATTAATGTGTTTGGCTAATTTATGTTCATGAACAATGTCATTTAAAGCTCGTGAACAAGCTCAAAATTAAGCTCAATAAGAAGCTCGATAAAAGCTCAATTCATGTTTAATTCAGAACTCGTGAATAAGCTCGATAAAATCTCAATTAATATTTCATTATTAAATTTATAAATATACATATTATAAATATTTTATATTTATTATAACATAATGATATAATTAGGGCTGTCAAAATCGGGTCACAGGTCTGGTTCCGGTCCAACCCAAAACTGACCTGGGACTATTTGACCCGACCCATTTTTACAAACGAGTCGTTTCTCGGACCCGAACCCGACCCGCTTCAAGTTCAAGTCAACCCGACCCGCTTCAAGTTCAAGTCAACCCAACCCGCATATTTTGATCGGAAGCAAAATGACTGGAGTTTGCTAGCTCTGAAGGTAACTTTCTCAGTTTCATGCATGTCTTGGTGTCTATAGTTTGCTTTTTGTCTTCTCTTTTTGTCATTGTTGTTCGGCTACGTTCCGCAAGAGGTGTGGAGTTTGCATGAGTTGCTTCTTTGGCTCCTTCATTGCAGTGCGACTTTGCTCTTTCGATGATGGAAGTTACAACATTTTGATCAGAATCAACGATGGGAGCTCGCTCGCTGTGAGGTAACTGTCTCCCTTTATACGATTTGCTTTTTATCTTCTCTTTCTCATCGTTGCTATTTGACTTTGCTCCATGGATGACGTTTCCTTCTAATCAAATCGAAAGTTATAAAATTTTGATCGAAAGCAATGATGGGAGCTCGCTCGCTATTTTTATCTTATCTTTCTCGTCGTTGCTGTTCGACTTTGCTCCACAGACGATGTTCCCTTATGATCGAATTAGAAGTTACAAAATTTTGATCGAAAGCAACGAAGTTTGCTCACTGTGTAGCATGGAAAAATCCCGTAAATATGTCGAACAATAGAATTCTTGGTCAAAACCAGGTCATTTTTGGGTTTCCAGGTCAACCCAATCTCGACACGAAATTTGAAACGGGTTGAAAATCAGGACCCAAACCCGGCCCATTTCAGGTTTGGGTTGACCCAAACCTAAACTTTTTGTGTTGGATTCGAGTCGGGTTTTCAGGTCTTGTCAAATATTGACACCCCTAGATATAATTATTATTAAATATTATAGTTTAAATTAGTTAAATATTATAACATATGCTAACTAAAATAAAATTTACATATTGTGAACATGCTCATTTGGTAGCTCAAAAAAACTAGCTAATTATATATAATCTTGAACTTGCTTATTTGATAGCTCAAGAATACTCGTTAAATATGTTCATGAATGCGCTTGTTTCATAGTTTAAAAAAAATTGCTAATTATATTCACGAACATACTCAATGTAATTGTTTTTTAGGAGGCTCGATAAAGCTTGTTTGTTAAGTTAATGAGCATCTGCAAGTAGAGCTCATTTATAGCACGTTAAGGCTTATTTGTTTAAAGCTCGATAAGAACTAAATGAACTAAACATGAACCAAACATAAACACTCATTAATTTAAATGAACCAAATATGAACACAAATAATAAAGCCCGAATCAAACTTGAACTAAACATGAACAAAATGATAATAAATGACTCAAACATGAAAACTCACATACTCAACTCAACTCGGTTCGTTTGCAACTAAATCAAACTATGTAATAGAGCATGATCAAATCCCGATTAGCATGATATTAAGAAATCACAACTTCTTTGATCGATATAATTAATGAACAATATATAGTAGTTCCGAATAGTTTTGTATGATCAAATTCCTACATCCAATTAGAATGTTAGACGTACGCAACAAATCACAAATTATTGATTGATACATATAGATTATTTAAATCCCATAATTAATATTTTTAAAATAAATCACTCCATTTCTTGTTCCAAAGTACATCTACTTATTCAAATCCATGAGCGAGAGTAAAGCAAGATAAAAAACAAAATTCTTCCTTAATTATGATATTTCAAAAAATAATTTTCATGTTAAAATATTATAAAAAATCATCTATTAAATATGTAAATAAATAAGAATTTAGTCGCATGACTGTAAAAATCCCGCAAAAAAATAATAACATCTCAATTCCAATGGTTTTACTCCGTCCATTAATCAAGATAATGGACAGAGTAAAACCAAGCTTCATCATACCTCTCCTCCCCATCATCGTCGCTGGTGAGCTCACCACTTGGTAGAATTGCGGTTGTGTTTATATAGTAAGCTCGGAGTTCTTTGACGAGTTAACGAGTCATGCAGATCCTAATTGTGAGTACAATGGCTTCTACACAAGAGATATGTTCTTGAATGCTTGGCAAAGTTATTCTTGTTTTGCAGAGAGTCTCACTATCGATGACTCTAAACGAGAGATCGCTGCTTTTTTTGCTCATGTTTCTCATGAGACCACACGTGAGAATCTAATTTTAAGAATAACAATCTTCAAAATTAATAATTTTTATAAGAACACGATTATTTTAATTACCAAGCAATTGGAGAAATAAAATTGAGCAATTAATCAAAATATTAAGAAAATTTGTTGGCTATATCACTCTTGATAGCAATAATATATATATATATATATATATATATATTAAGGTTGCAAAAATATAAAAAAATAAGTATTATAATATGCTGATAAAAAATGGACTGGAATTAGTCGTAAAATAGTTAGATTTATTTTGAGATGAGATGAACATAATACATGCCAATCAATTAAAATTTGAATTACTCCCAACTCAAATCAAATCTGACGGATTTGGAACACATCTAGGCCAAAATTTTATTTAAAATACCCAAACATAAATTTTTTTTTGATAAAAAATCTTATTTAAGCTTTTTTCATTCCCTTAAAAATAATTAATATGAAGTAAATATATATAATTCCTTTTATACTTAGCTATTTTCCCTTAGTATTACTATTGAACTGCATTATTTGTTCAAAAATAATAAAACAATTATTAATATATACAGGCATGTGCTTCAAAGATCAAGAAGATAAATCCAATCCTTACTATAACCCCAACGCTCGATAGTATCCATGTACGTATGGAAGATGTATTATGGTTGTAGTACTCTCCAAATCTCATGGAATTATTATTACGGCTCTGTAGGCCAAGAAATTGGTTTTGACAGCCTGAGTTGGTCTGAAGCCGTTAGTAATGATGTCATCATCTTCTTTAAAACCGCGCTCTCTAGTTTTGGAAGAGAAATGTGCATTGCATGATTGGTTAACCTTTTGGAACCACCATTCAAGCTATTAATGGTGTCCTTGAGTGTGGAGGAAGGAATCAGGACGCGGTCAATGATCTTTTTAATCTTTGTCAAAATTATTGTGGCCAATTTAATGTGTTTCTGAGCAATAACCTCTACTGCTAGGAGGACTATTGATAGTGATATAAGTGTGGCCAATTGTAATTTTGTGATGGAGTTAGTTTTGTTTTGTAATATGTGAAATTATAAGTATGTTATAATTTTATGGAATGAAATAATAAAAATACTGCAACTCTTATTCTTCATTTCTTCTTTCTGTCATTGTTCCTTTCTTCTTCTCGAACCCACCCCAAATGGACTTGTGGCATCACTTGAATTGTTTCTTAGATGTAACATTTGGTGTTATTATTGGACCTTCCATCGGGAGCTCTACTTCTCCTCTATTGTAACTAATGTTGGTCATTTTTTTTATCACTTTCAGTAGCAAATGTAGTTCATATTGGTCAGTTAGTTGGGAGCTTTGCCTACAAACCAAGAGTTCTTGAGTTTGAGACTTGCATATATGATGTGTGTATAAGTTTGCCTTAATTGACCTAAATATTCCACACACACACACACAAAATAAAACTTTACATAGCAACTACAACATCTATCCCATATCTTCTAAATATTGAATAAAGATATGTTGAAAGTGATCAACTATTTAAACATCATAAATGAACAATTCGTCTACATTAATAAGACCCTTAGTGACATCCAACTTAGGATTACTCTTCTAGAGTTAAAACAATAACATAATTCTTCAAACACCAACCCAATCAAACTATCTTAATCCACTCTTTAGGACAAATTAGAGATGAATAAGCTTATAGGCACGAACACACTCAAAATAATGCATATTGTTATTCCAAGATTACCTCATGGAAACCACAAATATATGGATCCTAAAATTCTAGCTATATTATAGGTTCATAAGCTCATTAATTGTAAGGACTGCTTCTACATATTGATGACCTGAACTGGGCATGATAAGAATTTCAAATTCATTTAACATTAACTGAACCTCTATAATGTTTAGAATTATTTTTATGTTTAACTTGAATTGGAAAAGAAAATGTTAAGTAATAAGATCTTTCTTTGAAGCACTGTGGCACTGACCTCTTTATTATGTTGAGGTCAAATGGATATCACTACGGTGATGTGAAAAGGTGGCATTACGGTGACAACTCTCTATGAAACTCGTTAAATAAAAGAAGATAAACTCTTAAACATCAAGGCACCATTTGGTGTAATGGTCAGAATTTCATTAAGAAGCTTCGTAGTTAAGCATGCCCACTGAAGAAATCCTCGGATGGGTGACCTCCTAAAAAATTACAACAATATGATAAAACTATGAGGCCATTAGACCAAAGTGAATAATTCTTAATAATTAAGAGTTTGGATTGTTACAAATGGTATTATAGTAATACACCAACCGAAAGATGGGAGTTAAGTTTCATACAAGACAAAGTGTTATGTCATGGGAGCCATCTCTTGAATCCCTGTATGTAATAAAGTGCTATGTGGCGGTAGTCACAACTTGAAATTTTAGGGGCCACCTATAGAATCATATATTTACCTAGTGGATTATTCTAGGATAGGGATACTAACGATGATATCAGTTACTTAAATGAGAGATATTTTAAAATCCATTAAGTAAAAGAAGCTAAACTCTTAAACATCGAGATACCTTTTAGTGTAATGGTTAAAATTTTATTAAGAAACTTCATAGTTAAGTCTGCTCATCCCAAAGAAAACCTGGGATGGATGACCTCCTGAAAAGTTACACCAATAGGATAAAATTTTGAAGTCCTTAGGCCAAAGTGGCCAATATCACATTAGTTAAGAGTTTGTGTATTTACACTCTTATATTGAATGTGAAATTTTATCTTGGGAGCACTACGGTGCTATATATATAAATATCCAAATCTATTTTAAAAATTTATTTCTAATTAAGGTTAAATAGCTAGGGAGAGAGAGGAAGAGAATCCTAAAGAGAGAAAGTGTATTTTGGAGGACTTAGAGTTGCCCATCAAAGTAGTTGGATAAGTTGTCTGGATCAATTTAGGATATCATTATGATATCTCAATTTTCAATTTGGCTTATTTATGTGAAAGTTTTGGTAATTTATTTGATTGAATGAGTTTGAGAAACTTTACATAATATAACTTTTGATATATTATAAAATAAACTATTCATGTAATATTCACAAAAAACCCTCAAATTATCATTGGGTATTTTTAACTATATAAAATTCTAAATGTTTTGGTAAGTATGTTTGCACTAATAGAAGTGTCTAAAGAATAATAAAGGACTTATTTTTAATACGTCACAAAAAATTACATTAATCAAGCATGAATCTCAAGACATATTTAAGTTGGAAACTTCCAAAATTAAAATTGGGACCAATCAAACTACAAAATCAGCAAACTTATAATCAAATTGAATGTGTCAATGAGACAAAACTAACGACACCAAAATCCGTCCAATTCGAGCTCAAATGGGTCCAAATCAAGGGGCTAAAGCATATTTGAAAAGTTTAAAGCATTAATTATATGATCGAATGATATCCAAATATAATATGCTTATAGTCAAATTAAGCAACTTAATGAGATGAATTCAATGAACCCAAACTGCTTTATTTTGACATCATTAAGACACTTAAATGCTTAATAAATTCTCTATGATCAAGAAAATCAATATGAACCATATGAAGGAGTACTCTTAATTTACCCTGGATCTTCACACATGAAAGGGGAGGTGCTTAGATTTTTGGAAGCTTAGACCCTTTGGTTAGAGATTAGATAAAGTTTTGAGGCTTTAAGGATCCTAGAGTTCTACCCAAGCACCACCATCGGTGAACTTCTATCAACCACTATCGATTGTTGACCGTCATCAGACCACCGCTTGTCTGCCAAATAATCTAAGACCATTACACATCCACTGACCATCGTTGGACCATTACCTACCCACCGACTGCCATCAGACCTCTACCTGATCAACTACCAATGTCGGACCTGCCCCCACCCATCAGTTGTCAAACTACCGCCCATACATTGATCATTATTGGACCTCTGCCTAATTGCTATAGAGGAACTACTCCGACCACCGTCTCCCACCAACTATGATCCCTCTGACCACCAACGCCTACCATTTATGGTCCCTCTGACCTTCGTTGTCCATCTACTATGTTCCCTCCGATAACTATGGATCGCTGACTACGGTCCCTCCCACCTCATTCACTCGCTAATAACGATCCCTCTGACCTCTATTTCCTCTCAATTACAATCACTCTAACCATCATTGCCCACCAACTACGATCCCTTTGACCACCGTCGCTCACCGACCATGGTCCCTTCGACCAATGTTGCTTATCAACTATGGTCCCACTGACCACTGTCACCTAATTATGATCCTTTTGACCTCATTTGCCCTCCGATTAAGGTCCTTCTTGTTACCATCCCCCACCGACTACTTTCCTTCCAACCACCATAGCCAATCGAATATACTCCCTTCGACCTCAATCTCCTGCCGACTAAAGTCCCTCAAGCCTCAATCTCCTAATAATTATGATCCCTTTAACCTCCATCACCCATCGACTATAGTCCCTCTGATCACCATCTCTCATTGACTATGATCCCTCTGACCTCCATTTCTTGCCGACTACAATCCCTCCAGCCCCCATCCCCCTACTATGGTCCATCAGAGCTTGTTTTCCCACCAACCATGGTCCCTCTGACCTCTATAATTCATCGACCAAGGTCCCTCTAACCATGGTACCTTCGACAAATGTCGCTCGCAAAATGAGATCCTTTGACCATCATTGCTTGCTAAGTACAATCACTGTAAACTCTATCACCTACCAATTATAAATCTTCTAACCTCCATCGCCCACCAACTATGGTACATTTAACCTTAACAACATGTCGACTAGGGTCCCTTCGATCTGTGTTGCCCGCCAACTAAGTCCCTTTAACCTCTATCACTCATCGACTATAATCCCTTCGACCTGCATCACCCACTGATTACAGTCTCTCTTACCACCGTTAATCAACTATTATTCTGTCAACCAAACAAATAAGCCAAACTCTCTTGAGAACAACTCTCATATCATTATATTCTTTAAACTCCAACCATGTAATGTGCTATATATGATGTATATATTTGCTACATCGAGCCAAGGCTTCCCCCCAAAATAGGGCCTTATTTGTTATCAATAATAAATACTAATCAAATTATTTTAACTAAACCAGACCCCATGCTTTTTCTCTTTTCAAAGTTTTTTCACATAAAAAAATTAGTGTCTCTTATGACTCTTACACTCCTCTCTCTTATATGTATGTGTGCTAGATCTTCATATAAAGCATGGACACTAGTGTTTATATCTCTCTACCATCGTGAATGTTTTAGAATGTAATAGTTTGGTGTCACCTGTGGGAATAAATCCTTTGCTCGATGGAAACCTTTGTTGCAACCTCGAAAGGTTGTTTAGGTTAATATCTTGGGCATGGTTGAAGTGATGTAGTCCCTTTATCATGATATATCATTAGATCCAAAATAAATAATTAAATATTGAGAGAAATATAATTTCAATAATAACATGTATTGTTTTATTACCTCTCAACCAACAACAATTGTTGCATCAATTTTATGGAAGTAGATTACAACTAGGGGCAATTTTTGTTACAATCTCAAATATGATTGTGGTCTCCAAGTCCATCTAATACTTTATGTTTCCAAAAATAATATTATTGGAAACTATCTATCAAAAGGCTTCTAATAAATGTAAGAAAGCCTAAAATGGATTACGAACTCTTTATAATCCCGAATTAGACTTCTTCTCCTTAGACAAGGTTATAGTTTTAACCATGAAAAGGCAGTACGGTTAAATGATAAACTAATATTTACCTTTAATTCAAGATACACGCGGCCTTCTTCTCCTCCTAATCAAAGAATAATCAATTCTGATAGGATTCAATTTGATCTCTTTTACACATGTTAAGGTCATTTAAAAATGCTATGATAAATAACCTTAAATAGGTCAAACATCATTAGTGGATTTTCTTGACCTCTTCCACACAGGTTAATGCCATCAATCAATGCTTTAGTAAACAACCTCGAATGTTTGAACATTCCTTGTGGGTCTCTCTCAACCTCTTTTATACATTTTAAATCATTGAGAAATACTCTGACAAATAACCTTAGATAAATTAAACATCCTTGCTAGATTACATTGTCCTCTTCTATATAAGTTAATGTCATTAAGCAATGCTTTGGCAGATAATTTTGGATAGGTCAAACATTCTAAATGGGTTTATGTCCATCAGCTAACATCAAGAAATACTTTGGCAAGAAACATAAGATAGGTCGTTTGAATGAATCCACTAGTATTTACAGTTGATTACAAATGAGGCACTTCTTAGGGAGAAGGCCTTGGCTTGATGGCACAAATGTACATCACATATAGCGCATTACATGGTGGGAGTTATAATAATCAACAAAGACATGTTTATTTGGCCAGCAAGACCATAGTTGATAATATAGATGTCGGAAAGACCGTAGTTGGCAGAAGACCGGGGTCAGAAAGACCGTTGTCTAGTGATGGAGGTCGGATGGACCGTAGTCGGCAGGAGACCGGGGTCAGAAAGATTGTAGTTGGTAGGAGACCAGGGTCTGAAAGATCGTTGTAGTATGGTGGTACTTTGGTAGAGGTGAGGGCCTCAAGTGGTGGTCAGGCGGAACAACGATGTCAGGCGGTAGTCTAACGGAGGTGAGGGCCTCAAGTGATGGTCCGGTGGAAGTCTGGCGGTGGTCGAAGAAGGCGAGGGCCTCAAGTGGTGATCCGACGGAGCAACGGCGTCAGGCGGTAGTCCGGCGGAGGTGAGGGCCTCAAGTGGTGGTCTGACGGAGCAACAGCGTCAGGTAGTGGTCCGGCGGAGGTGAGGGCTCAAGTAATGGTCCGACGAAGGCCCGGCGGTGGTCCGGCAAAACTCCGGCGGTGATCGAGGAGGAGCTTCTTCCTTCTCTTCTCCTCTTCTCTTCTTACTTCGATCCCCTCTAAAGAGAAATGAGGGGTCTATTTATAGATTTTTTAGAGTGGCATGGCCCGTAAATAGGTGAGAGATCAAGGGTAAATAAGGAGTGGTTGGATGGACGGCTGATATTGAATCCCTTGATCATGGACCGTTTGTCAGACATTTGGAGGTCTTAATGATTTCAGAATTCATCTTGGGCTAATTAGTTTTGTCTCGTCGAGCCGCTCGATTTGACTATAAGCTTTTCACGTTTGAAAACCGTTTGGTAACTCAAACTGTTATACAAACTTTCTAACTGCGCTTCGGGTCCTTGACTTGGACTCATTTGGGCTCGGATTGAGTCGAATTTGGTGTCGTTGGATTTGTATTTCTGAGATGCTCAGTTCGACTATAAGTTTGTTGAAATCGGAGTTCAGATGGTCCCAAATTTAATTTCAGAAGCTTCCAACTTGATTTTGCATCTAGATTCGTGCCCGATCAAGATAATTTTTTGATGACGTATCAAGGATAAATAATAAAAACAAATTATATATTTCAAAATATCATTATATATATGAATTCATTTCCCAAAAAAATCATATATACCACTCATTATCTATAAATTATATCACAAGTACTATGTCATAAGTATAAAAGAATAACTAAAATAAAAAGAGCATAAACCTAAAGGAATCCTGATCAGCCTCATACTCCTGATCCTTTGCTCTGACATCAAATCATTTATCCCCATATAATAAGCTAAAAATTCCAACATGTCACCAAAGCCTACAACTAAACTCAACACAAGATAAAGAAGTAATATGCATTTCAATAGTTAAATCACAACAGTTACATTCATATGATCATTGAATCAGTACAGAAATAATAAAATTATATGATACAAAAGACAATAAATCAGTACGAGTTATATTAATACTACAATTAGAAGAGAAATCGTATAAAAAAATAAAATTTAACCATCAATAAAGACTATCAAAATCAAATCAATATAGTAAAATTATATATGAGTATACATATGTCTATTCTATATCAGTATCTTAATCACATACTCAATATCTCTTGTATATCACGTGCTTACATGCTTTTTATATCAATAACTCAGTAAAAATATTAATAATAAATTAAATTCATAAAGTGATATGAATAAAGTCTCAATAACATTTATTTTAATAGTCATAACAAACAAGTAAGAATTTTGGCTATCATGTTATTTTTTCAGTATCGTATTAGTGTTAATAAATTATCAGATCAATAAACTGAGTCATTACTCTTTGCTCGTTGGCACAGTAATCATCTCTTTATATCTCTCAATCAATATATTAAGACCAAACTAAAATATTTTAAGAAAAGTTTGTCGACCGATCTTCCTGTACAGGTCAATCAGTTTCCAACAAATGGTTCAACCAATCTTTATGTGTCTTTTACACACATATTATTATCAAAGTACTATAATAGTAATCTCAATCACATATCCAAATTTATTTTCAATGTATTGCAATAAATAAAATATAATTGAACTTAATATATAAATTGTTAAAATATCCTAATGGTAGGCAACAGAAAATCCTACTAAGCAAATTTTAATATTTTAAGAAATTAATCAAATTATTAGGGATTATATATAACAAAATTATGAAATTTTTATTAAACTAAATTATTATTTTTAATTTTCAAAATAAACTTCTTAGTAGATAAAAATCACTACTTTTTAAAAATAATATAGTAAAAAATCTTAAATAAATACTTAAATTATTCATAATCTCAATCTATATAACATATAAAAAGTTACGTGATGAAAATTTTATCAATATAAAATTATTCTCATTTTTCGATAATGAAAATACAAATTTGATTGATAAAATATCAAAAATATAAAATTATTAAAATAACAAATAGGATAAAGGTTTCTTGCAATAAGATGAGCAAAATTTTCAACTACACCAACTAACAAAAATTGCTCCATAATCTTTAAATCTAAGTTTATTTTTTATCTTTCCTATATTTTTACTCTCATTTTAGTTTTCAATTCTGTATTTAGCCAAATAAAGAAGAGGAAATAAGGTTTAGATAAAGCTAATAATGCTTTAAGATATTTATAATAAAATAATATTAATATAATTATACAATTTAATCAATTTTTTAAAATAAAATTCATATAAATTCTTATGGGACTTTAAAAATTATAAAAAAAATATTCATAAATTAACTCATTTTATTTAAAAATATTTGTGAAATCAGTTTGCAAAACGAACTCCTAATGATTTCAAAATCTTCACTTGTACCTTAGATGTCAAATTCTTAAGGATTTTTACGAGTGAGAAAAAAATTATAAAAAAATTTATGTAATTAAAATACTATAATATCAATGTTATTTGCGAAGGTTGTTTGTGATTTGGACTTTTATTAACTATTGAAATTACATGGGTTAAAAGATGGGTAATTACATTCTACCCACCTTAAAAAATTTCTTCCCCGATATTTTACTTAAGGATTCGGTCACAAATTGATATAAATCAAGTTCGTACGATCAAAACTCAAATCAAAACTGATCAAAAACTATAAATTCAATGCAATTCATTCTATACATGTCATTTAATTATGCATGCAAACTAATGCACCTTAATTTATCCAATATATTTGATACATAATCAATTCACATAACTCTAATAACAAATTAATTCTTCCAACAACCATGCTCTAAAAGCAATTGTAATGCCCCAAAATCTAATTTTGAAGAATTTTTTTTTTTTAATATACAAAAAAAAATCATAGCTATTTTATATCATTTATCATTAAAATAGCGAAAACAATTTTTATAGTTAAATATATATATATATATATATATATATATATATATATATATATATATATATATATATATATATATATATATATATATATATATATATATATATTCATTTCCTTAAAAAGTCATATATATTATTCATAATCTACAAAATTATATCACAACTATTCTATCTTGAGCACCCAAGAATAACTAAAATAAAAAGAGCATGAATATGAATGAATCCTAATCAGTCTCACACTCCTAATCCTCTACCATGAAATAAAACATTTAATCACATATAATGAGCTTATTAAAAGCCCAATAAATTATCAAAATCTACAACTTAACTCAACATAAGATAAAGAAGTAATATGCATGTTGATAATTAAATCACAGCAGTTGCATTTATATGATCATTGAATCAGTGCATAAATTGTAAAATTGCACGATATAAGATAGTAAATCAGTACAAGCGTCAAATTAATAAAGAAAATGTCATATTAATACTATAATTAGTAGAGAAATTATATAAAACAATAAAATTAAATCATCAATAAAGACTGTCAAAATCAAATCAATATAGTAAAAATATATAGGAGTGTACACATGCTATCAAGTTATTCTATATTAGTATTAAATTGGTAAGTTAATCACATACTTAATATATCTTATATATCACATTTTCAATGTATATATCATGCTTTTTTATTAATAAAATCAATAACAATGTTAATAATAAATTCATATAATAATATGAACAATGCCTCAATAATAATCATTTCAATAATCATAATAAATAAATATGAATTTTAACTATAATAGTGTTTTTAATATCATATTAGTGTCCATAAATCGTTAGCTCAATAAATATAGTCATCACTCTTTACCCGTTGGCACAGTACTCATTTTCTTATAACTCACAATCAGTGTATCACATGAATCGGTATAGGATAACATCAAATTACATAATTTAAAAAAAAATCTCATCAACCCACCATCATATATAAGTCATTCAGTCTCCAACTAATGAGTTAACTAATCTTTACTTATCTTTTACATACACATTATTATCACGGTACTATAACAATAATCTTAGTCATATATTCACATTTATTTTTAATATAGTATAACAAATAAAGTATAATTAAACTTAATTTAGAAAGTGTCAAAATATCATAATGGTAGATAATAGAAAATCTTACTGAGCAAAGATTCATATTTTTAGAAATTAATCAAATTATCAGTAATTATGTATAAAAATAATGTGAAGCTTTTATTGAACTAAAACACTATTTTTAAATGTCAAAATAATTTCATAAATAGGCAAAAAATTTTAAATAAATACTCAAAACATTCATAATCTCGATCTATATAATATATAAAAGTTTCGCAATAAAAATTTTAACAATACAAAATTATCTTTATTTTTTTATAACAAAAATATAAATTTGATCGAAAAAATATCAAAAATACAAAATTATTGAAATTAGAAATAGGATAAACATTCCTTATAATAAGACAAGCAAATTTTTCAATTGGGCTGATTGACAAAAATTGCTCCATGACTTTTAAATCTAGGTTTCTCTTTTTTGTTTCCTCTTTTTCACACTCATTTTAGTTTTCAATCCTTTGTTTAGCTGAATGAAGAAGGAAAATAAGGATTAAATAAAATTCTTAAAGCTTTAAGATATTTATAATGAAATAATAAAATGATAATAATATAATTATATAATTTAATCAATTTTTAAATATAAAATTCATATAATTTTTTTGTTTCAAAAATTATAAAAAGAAATCCATAAATTAATTCATTTTATTTAGAAAATATTAGTAAAATTGATTTGCAAAACGGACATCCGATGATCTCAAAATCCTTACTTGTACTAATAAATGTTAATTTCTTAAGGATTTCCATTGATGCCCAAAATTTTTTTTTAAAAAAAGTCATGTAATTAAAATATTATAATATTAATGTTATGGCGAAGGCGATTTTTAATTTGGACTTATATTAACTCCTGAAAAATTTTATTTACCTCGATCAAAGTACGAGCTATTATAGACGATCCATTTGATCACGATCACCCGTCAACTATGGTTCCTCTGACCACACCATCGATTATGGTCCCCCCCCCAACCATAGTTGATCGCTGACTACGGTCCCTCAAACCGCCGTCGCTTGCTGACTACAATCGCTTTGACTTCCATCGCTTGCCGACTACGGTCCTATCGACCAAACGAATAGGCCAACACTCTCTTAACAATATCTCTCATATCACTAGATTCTTCCAACTACTAGCATATAATGTACTCTATATGATGCATATTTACTAGACTGAGCCAAGGCTTTTCCTACAAGGAAGGGTCTCATTTGTATTCAACAATAAAAACTAGTATAATCATTTTAATTGGGCTACACTCAATAATTTATTCATTTTTAAGGGTTTTCCACGTAAAAATCTTAGTGTGTCTTATGACTCTTGCATCCCTCTCTCTTACCTCTCGGTGTGCTGGATTTTCATATAAAGCTTATACGTTAAACTCTATATCACTCTGCCATCACAAATATTCTAGGACGAAATAATTTTATTTTAATTAGTATTTAATGAATACCATTAAAATTTAAGTAGTATTATTATGATTATTTAAGATTGGTGTGATTAAAATTTTAATTCGAAATTGATTTGGCTAATATATATTAATTAACATAATTATTTACTAATTAACTAGTTAAACAAAACTATCGGCTCACTGTCACGTCAGTTTGTGACGCGCTTGACGATGTCCACTAGTCCCTCGGTTAGCCTACCAGCAACCAGCCCCACAGGTGCATGACCCACAATTATTTTCTCCCCTGGGGGGGTTCCCAATCAAGCTCGCCCACCAACCCACCAAAGTCTGATGGGTATCTTTTACAATTTGATTATAAAATAAATTTTATATTTAATTTTTAAAGTACAAAGAATAATATAATATAAACATATTTTTTATAATAAATTACAATTAAAAAAATAAATTATTATAACATCAAATTATTAGGTAACCCTAGGTCCTTGGCGCTTGGGGATAAGATGACCTCTTAGTCCCTCAAATTCTGGTGGCACCAATCGGTGAAAATTATTATTATACTCTATTCTGGGCTTCTGATAAATAAGCCAGTCCGTCGTCTCTTCTCGGGCGAACAACCATCCCATCCCCTCCACCTGCTAGGGTTTCCTTCTTTGGATCTTTGGATTTACAAACCCTAGATACGCTGGTTCGTTGTTTCCCAACCGACGAGCACGTCAAAATTCCTCATCCCTTCGTTTATTTCAGTTTTCAGGGATTTCGCAGCCTGCGATGCATCTGGTGGGCAAGGCGCCGAACGGGTTCTGGGGCCGCAACAAGCGCACGGCTTCCAAGGAGGCGGAAGAGGGGGAGGAGGGAGGGCCATGGCTGAATCTTTGGCTGGGTAATCTCTCTGACGAAACCGTCGACGAGGATCTGATGGCAGTTCTCGGTAACTACGGTGCGATGGACGCGGTTACGTCCTACTTCCCTCGGCCGTATGCCTTTGTGTACTTCAGGACCATCGAGGATGCCAAGGCAGCTAAACAAGCACTCCAGGGAATTGTGATGCGTGGAAAACCCATCAGAATCGAGTTTGCCCGACCGGTTGGTGTCCATCTACTGCATAATTTGATATCTTTGTCTGTTTTAGGCGTGATCTTTTTTTTTTTTTTTTCACCAAGTAGGAATCATGCTTTGGAGCGGATGATCTAAATGGTAAATATATTTTGGGAATGACTACTCAGTATTTATATCGTGGAAGCAACTAATTAGAATCTAGTTTATGGCGATTGTTTTATGTAGATATTTTAATTTGGAGGCTGAAGATGGTAAAATCATGTTTAGCTTGGTAATAGCATACTAGTAACCTTCTTAAATTTTTAACATATGACCTGATTATCAATTATTTTTGAGCTTGTTCCTCATGACTTCATCTAATATTTTGACATGTACTAGCATGTATCTGCCAGTAATTTATGTGTATTAATAGTGTCTGCATGTTTTTAGCATGATCGTATTTTAATTCTTAGGTTCCTTTATAACGTAACAGTTATATTTCAAACTAAAAGTAGAAATCCTTGCATAATTATTATTTTTAGATAATACTAAGTAAATTGGATTCTTTGAAAGAGTGCTATGCTATGTCTTATGTTGGAAATTTTGAGAACATGCAAGAACTTGATGGAGTGGGGATACAAAACTCTTAATCCTTTTATCCTGCAATTTAAACTCCTGTTTGAGACTAAGAATACATCTAGAGTTATCCCCAGAGCATGTCTCTATCTTTGAGGGTTGTGTTGGAGGATATAATGATGGGGTCACTATCCAATGTGGACACGAGATGAGTTGGACAGCTCAAGGGTACAGGTAGAAGGTGATCGACATCATCATTGATGTTGATTTTTGGAAGAAACTTATTTATGTTAAGTTTGTGTAGAAATTAGGGTTGAACGCTATACCACATCTTAATCTTTACCCTTTGGGTTGTATCCAAAAAGGGACCAGAGATGAGAATTGATTGATGTGATGATATGTGAAATGTTTCCACTTAATATCTCATACCTTCATGATAGATATGTGCTATTGTATCGATGATTTTATTAGTGTCAGCTTACAAAAAAGGAATTACCTTTTTGTTAAAAAAGACTTCAACATGCTGATGTCAAACGCAATAATCGTTGGGCAAGTAGTTAGATTTATTAATGTAGGCTAAAAATTTCTAGTAATGATGTTTCGTTTTGTTAAAGAAGAAAGTAAAAGTTATGCTATCTCTTCCTTCAACTACCCATATACATCAAAATGAAGAAAAAGTTTGTCCTCCAAAAGAGTAATTAAGCAAGAACTGCCATAAGTGGTGAAACGTCCATTGTTGAATAAGGAGCTTTAAGAGTTACCTTCTTAAAAAGTCAAGCAAAAAGAGGATAAAAAGAAGTCAGTGTCTCATCATATTGGTTTGGTAAGATTGAAAGAGGAGACATGCTATAGAATAAAGTCAAACCAATTTGTACACTCAAGGTATGATTTTGGACATTTATAGGAGGTTCATAAAGAAAAAAATTCTATCGATCCATGAACCAAGCTTTTAAAAGATTTTTTTTTAAATTGTCTTCTAAACTTTCTAAAATATGTATTGCCAAAAAAACTGGCCTCCCACGTACTTGATGTGATAATTTCGCATATGTGAAATCCCCTCCTCATGATAGAGTGATCAAATTTTAGTCGGTTGTTAATCAGATCGTCCATGTTTAAAATTGTATATTAGATTGTGGAAATTGTTGGTTGTAGCGATTCTCATGTCACATGGTTGAGATCGAAGGAGTTGTCGATTGGAATCTGTAGACTTCATCATATTGTCTATCAAATATCATGCGAGGGAGATCAAAGCTTCAGAAGAAGAGGAATGAGATGGGGTTTCCCTATGTGCAACTTTAAATATTGTAGGATTATAAGTTTGACTTTCTTTTTTTTTGTAATTCAGCAGCCAAGTTAACTAGTGAACCCTTTGAAAACGTTTTTAATCATTCAAGTACAAAATCATTATAATTAAAAATATGCTTGTTCTCAACATTCCTATATAGTTTGATTGCATAAATGTGGGAAGCTTATTTGAAGTGGCACTAATGACTTGAGCTTTGCATGGTAGGAGTAATTCGTGGTTACTTGACACCTTCTGTGGTCTATATACTTTGCAGGTTATGTTCAATCCATCATGTTTTCTTAGTCTGTACAGTGAATAAGACATATGCGGGGTGATAACCAACATGTTTCCTTAGATGCCTGTAGAGTGAATGATTGTGGGGTACTTATTTTGCTCCTACCTTTGTTGGGCTTTTAGTGCTGCATTAATAACATCTGAACTCCCTTTCTTATACTTTTATTTTTGGTTTATTGTGAACTTGTTGAGTGCATATTGAGTTTTCTTACAAATTGGTGCTGGGTTGACTTTCTTTCTGTAAATTACAGGCAAAACCTGGGAAAACCCTATGGGTTGGTGGTATTAGTCAATCTGTCACGAAGGTGCAGCTTGAGAATATATTTGCAAAGTTTGGGGAGATTGAAGATTTCAGATTTCTTCGGCATCGTGGTTCAGCATTTATTTGTTTTCATAGAATTGATGATGCCATTGCTGCACAGAAAAGCATGAACTGGAAGCATCTTGGGGGTAGTGAAATACGTGTAGATTTTCAGAGGTCACCGACTCTAAGAAGGGTACTTGCTCTTAGCGTGTTCAGCTTCTTTTTTTTTTTTTAATTTTGATTGCACATTTATGTTGCTTTCCCCTGGTTTAATTGCATCATTGTATTCACAATACAACTACACCTTAACAACTCCATATTGGAATACATGGCTATGTTGCATTTAATAGCTAATTCGTGGTTTTTCTTATTTGATGATGTGATTGCGTTAAAACTCAGACCCCTATTTGGTTTTATTCTTTTTAGTTTCATCCTAATGAAGTTTTAATATGATCAGGATTGGGACGCAGAGCATGATTACAGGAGCAGTAAGAATTTGCTACAAACTGATCAGTTATTATCTCCTGATGAGGTGAAATACTTTCATGACTCCTCTACCCACCTTGGAGCAAAGAGACCTCTGGTATGTTTGTAACTAGTTAAGCCCATTGTTGATTTTTAACTATTATTCTATCGCTTGTTTGATTACTAAAATCATATTCCTTCTTTCTTGATAACTATATCAGCCACATGGAAGGAAAAGGGATGAACAGCTAAGTAATGTTCTTTGGGTGGGTTACCCACCAGAGTTGCAGATTGACGAGGAGTTACTTCACAATTCAATGATTTTGTTTGGTGAAATTGAACGAATTCAGAGTTATCCTGAAAGAAACTACTGCTATGTAGAATTTAGAAGTGTTGATGAAGCTCGTCGTGCTAAAGAAGGATTGCAAGGACGTCTTTTGGGTGATAGTAGGATACAGATTTTGTTCTCTAATAGTGAGCTAATAGGAGGCAAGGAAAATACCCCTTTTTCTGCACCAGAGGTCTTTTTGAATGAGCCTTTTTTTGGCCCAGTGGAATTATTTGGTCCAGGCCATTCAATGGCTTCAAACCGTTTTCCTGGACACTTAACTCCAAATGCTATTCCTCGGGCTAATATATTAATTAGGCCATTTCCACAAGGATTTGATCCCCAACATGGCGGTTCGGACTTCCATGAGTTTGGCGGTGGTATTCATAGCTTTCCTGAAAGCATCATTAACAATCCGATAGCTTCAAATTTGAAGAGGCAGTCGCCTTCTGCGCCTGGTCTAATAACTTCTGGACCTGTAATACGCCCACCTTTCAGGCCCTTACAAGCACAACGGGATGAATTTGACATTAGGGAACCAAAAAGATCAAGAGTTGATGGCTTTTTCCCTTCAAGTGATGCTCATTTCCCAGGAAGACTAGTTGATGTTGATGACATGCCGGACTTTTCTGGCTTACCTCATCCAGATAGAAGCCTTCTCAGTCATCGGCAGCAGACTCCTGATATTCGCGGCCATGATCCTTCAAGAGCATCTCCTGGAATTGACTACTGTTGGCGTGGTATTATTGCTAAGGGTGGCACACCTGTCTGTCGTGCGCGATGTCTACCTATAGGAAATGGCATAGAAGCTCCATTGTAATTCTCATTTCTTGTGAGTTTTTACTGCTTTGCTTTGATAGGTTATTTTCTTCTCTTATGTTTGTTATTTGAACTCTTTGGCAGCCCTGACATAGTTAACTGTTCAGCAAGAACAGGATTAGACATGCTTACAACCCACTACTCGGAGGCGGTTGGTTTTGATATGGTGTTCTTTCTTCCCGACAGTGAAGAGGATTTTGCTTCTTATACAGAATTTCTAAGATACCTAGGTCAAAGAGACCGAGCTGGTGTGGCAAAATTTGATGATGGGACTACAATGTTTTTAGTGCCTCCATCAGATTTCTTGACAAAGGTTTTGAAATATTCTGGTCCTGAACGCTTATATGGTGTCGTTCTTAAACTGCCCCAGCAGACCACCCCTGCACAGCAACTACAAGCTATCATTCCGCCTGTTGATGCTATAGATCCACAGCTAGGGCGTGCATCGCAGAGAAGTTATGGTTTTATGACACAGAATGAGGACCAATCTTTGAAGGTAGATTATAGCATTAGCTTGCAAGAGAGACCAATACCTCATGCAGGGGCTGAAAGGCCAAGGTTGGTGCATTCAGAGGAACAACATGCAATTTCGTCACTTGCACAAGATCACTTGAAGAGCCATGAAACTACATCCCAACCTGAAGTTTCCCTAACGCCTGAATTAATAGCAACGCTAGCCTCTCTGATCCCTACAAACAGTCATCCATCTGCTTTGATGCCTTCCCAGATGCCTTCAAGTTCTGCTGGGATGCCTTCTTTTTTTGGTCCTCCAGTAAATGATAATGCAATGTTAATGCAAGGGTGGGGTCAACAAGAAGGAAGGAGCACCTTTTCTGCTACTCCCTTAGAGCATAATATATATAATCCCATGCAGAATTTACCACCACCAGGGCATCAGTATTCCAACCAAGCCCCAATGGTTCATCAGTTTCCAAACTATACGAACATCACAAATGGTGTGGATAACTCATTTCAACCTGCCATGGTTGGCATGCCACCATTGCAAGAAGCCTCTTTACAAATGCAGCAGGCTCCTGGTATTATTGGGACTGTAGGGAATATAGTTTCATCACAGGTTGGTCAATTTCAAGTCCTCCAGAGCAATCAAGCTGCAGATGTAGCTAGCATCTACAACTTGCCCATCAGGCACCAATTTACACCTGCTACTCCTGCCACAACTCATAATGGAAGTGTGTTGCAGATCCCAGCAGACACACCTGTAATAAATGACAGATTGAATGTTGATTTTCCTAATCAAGCTCAACACTTACATGCAGCTATCCCTGGTTCTGGCCAGGGCAACTCTGAAGGTGATGCCGATAAGGATCAGCGTTACCACTCTACTCTGCAGTTTGCTGCCAGTTTGCTCCTTCAGATACAACAGCAGCAGCAAGCCAAAGCACAGGCTGCACTGGGATCTGGAAGTCAACAATAACTATGCTTTCTCCTGGTAAGTAACCGTCATACCTAAAGTTATTCCACTTTTATGTTTGATATAGGTAGTTGATAGTTTATACTATGCCTTGAAATTTTCTTTTTGTTGATGTGGGATTGATTTGCTGCATAATTTGGCCTGTTTTATTTTTTAGCCGACTATATCTTTTTAAGCCCTTCGTTGACAAAATCTTTCATGCTTTTTTTGTTGACCTTTTTAGTCAGCCTATGGAAAATAGGGCGTAACTGGAACTAATTTCTTAGTTTGAATTCAAACATCCTGGAAATTTGCGTGATGACAAAGTTAGAAGCAGTTTTTAAAGGAGATTAGCTAGTTATGGAGGCAGGCTTACACTTTAGAAAGATTTTGTTACATAAATACCACCATAGCTTGATGTTTCTGATTAAATATAGAAAAATGGTATTGGAGTACAGTGAAGATACCCTGGAGATAAAATGCTTCATAGTAAAGGATTGTTATAGCATGAATTGCCTAGCATCAAGACTTTCATAATAGGTAGAACACAGTATTCATTGATAAGAAAGTTTGCCGTATTGGAGCATGATTTTGATTTTGCTAGTGTTTAGTTTTAAATTTGTCAGCTGGATGGATTGGTTAAAAGCCCTGACAATGCTCTATACAGAATCATGTCAAAGAGTGAGATGATTCGAATCATCATAATTTTAATTCAATTATTGTAAATGAGATAGAATGACATGCACTGGACTTGAGTGTTCCTTTGTTCGGTTCTACAATTGAATACTAAAGAAGGCGACTATTCATTGTTGGCATTCACCTCCCATAAAATTCTATCATTTTTAGGATGTTATGTTATAACCTGGATGTAAAAATAAGCCATTTCTGAAATTATGCTTCTTTTTTTATGAGAAGTTTAGAAGTCTCCCTTCTTTTTCCTTGTGAATTCCTATGTGCTTTTGGACCTGTCATTCTTTTCAAGCCTATTTTGTTGCCTAGAGGATATTCTACCCTTTTTCTTTTAGAGTACATTACACATTTGTGTAAATGAAATCTTTATATTTAGAGGGTTTTGAGACGGCTTTTCTAGTTTTAAATCAATGTTGATATGTAATTACACCCCAAATACCTAGAGGATTTAGCAACGTCATTTTTCAAGCAACCAAATGAGCCTAGGTGAAATTTCTAGAAACCTCGCTATTTTTTTTTTCTTTGGTATAGAAAGGTGAGTTGCTTGGCCAATTTTTTAGGCTAACTTATACCATCTATTTGTTATGCTGTTTTTGTATCATTAGACAAGATCAATGGTGCAATAGTTGATGCAGTAGTACCTTGGCGTGTAAACTTGATAGTCCAGTAGTTGAAGACTAGTTTGTGAGGCATTTGAAATGGTGGGCGCCTCTTTAGAACCTCAGTCTTCCCTATACGTGTTTAGATTTTATTACTCCATGCAATTTTTCATAGGTTTCTGTGCTTTTTCATTCTCTTCGTAGCCATCCCTTAATGATTTGGTGTTGTGTGAAAATTTCATTACCCTTCTTAATCTATGTGAATCATAACTTCAAACTTCAAACTGATCAATTGAAGGAAATAGAAATAAAGGGGCCTCAGTATAAAATAAAGAGAAGGGATCATGATGAATGCTGAGAAGATTAACACCATTGGCCTGGCCACACCCCCACCCCAAAGTTTAGGCTTCAATTTTTTCACTTTGTTCTCTAGGCAATTCAAGGTAACATTGGAAGTAGAACAGAGGGGTCAGGGAGAATGGAAATGAAGAGCTAATGGAATTTTTACACTAACAAATTCAGGCTATACGGTATTATATTAAGGGAAGGAAGAGTAATGCTTCACTCCCCCCAAAATTAGAAAGTTCAGGATTTTCCTATTTCTTGTGCCCAAGTCAATGTGGTGCCACCTTAATATTAAGGGTAAACTATTATTTCACTCACCAAATGAAATATTGAAAAATTAAAGTTTTTTTTACACGTACCCTAAGGTCCCTAAGGTTATGTAGTTATATGTGGCCTATTCTTTTTTATTGGGCCGCACAGGCTTTAGGAATATGAAGCAATAGAGAAATTAATGCTGTAACCTAATTTCACTTCCAACCACTTGGTTTTCTGGTATTTGCTTTTGATTTTTTTTATTTTTTTGGTAGTTAATATAAGCTCCCTTTTGTCACAAATTGTTTACCTCTTTTAATTAGATTCATTCATCATTCTTTTTAACGATCTAGGATTAATGCTGGCTAGCAGCTCCTATATTAACCTTTATTTCATGATTAAATATCGAACATTGAGTGCATGTGTGATTTCATTTGCTTCAAGCATGACAAAATTCTTTTTTAACTGCTTCGCTGCCCTTTATAATTGCTTGCATCATTTCTCATTTAATTCTATTTGTTATTTAGCAATTAGTTTTTAATATTCTTTATGGATCCACCACTCATGCGCATCTTTTATTATTTTGAAACTCTTGCAAGATTTTTGATATTTTAGTGTGGTTGTGCTGAAATTATCTAATTTTCTTGTTCTAAATTTTTATTTGTAATTATTTATTATTCTTTCTGTTAAAACGAATACCAGATTTCTGTTTTTTATAGTGTATTTTAGATAATATTTATTATATGCTATGGTTTTATACTCTAAATTTGTAGTCAGCCATCAAGTACCTACCCTAGGACTTTAATCTTGTGATTGTGGGTAGGCTCCCTCACAAAGGTGTAGAATCGGTCAAAATCAAACCTTTTTTTTTTACTCATTATTTTGGCCATGAAAAAAAATTGTATCAGGTTTGATGCAATTTATATCAGAATGATAAGTCTATATATCCTGAATTATAAGAAAAATGCTCAAAATTAGAAGACATTTAGACAGAAAAAACCCCACCCTGACCTCATTAGGGCGTCGATGAAACTGTGTCTTTCGACCACATATGAGACCCAACTAAATGATCCCACACCGTAGTCTCTGCCATCTACATTGCCTTCTTCGTTGGCATGTCTCCGCCCTAGAGTTTATTTCTTGTTTTCATCCAACCAAACATAAAAATAAATTCCATGGCTTTATTTTATAATCAATTAAATAATCTTAAAAAATTAAAATGCGTTGTATCTAATTTACACTCCATTTGAAATACTTGAGTATCCTAAATGCTCGCAACGAAGGCCTCGTTTGTTAGGTCATAATTTCTCAATCTCCAGGTTGAATCGGCATAATTTCTCAATCTCCAGAAAAAATTATTATTTTGCTATTTGTTAAGATGACTTTTTCAAAATTCCTTCTCCCGAATCTCTGTATTTCCACCGCTGATCTGAGCAAAAAAAAAATTCAGGTTTTCTGTTCCGATACTTATGTTTAAAAAGGGGAAAAAAAAGGAGCCGGGAACCAAAAGAGACCTAAATAACTTCTAAATTTCTTCTAATTTTGAGCATTTGTTTATAATTCTACCTGTTCCATCTGATACAAATTGAATGAGGATATGCTAATGCAATTTTTATTCTTTGGCCAACTGGAAATGAAAACCATTCCTCTTGATCGTGTTTGTTGAATGATGCTCACTCTAAACTCTTATATCATTTACGCGTTCCCTTTCTAAAGCTCAACACCATTCTCTTTAGACCCGTATGTTATCCTGCTCTCACCACTCCTTGTTCACGTCATCGTCTTGGAGCGTTTGCGTTTGCGTTGATGCGTTTCCAAACTTAAAAAAAGTTTATAAGAATAATCTTCGTTTTAAAATGGAAGAAGCGAGTGAACATATCATGGTCAATTAATAATAATTTCACATAATACTTCTATTTTTAGAAAAGCATTAAATCTCAAGTTTTAGCCTTGACTTCTATGTTTAGGCTTCGTTGGGGAAAGCTATCTTACTGTCTTGTAAAGTTATTTTTTATACTAAAATCTATTAAAATTAGGAAAAAAATAGTGGTCTAAAGCTGTCACGGATGAAGATGAAGCTTTTCTTAAAATAAATTTTTAATAAAAAAATTTAAATTTTTATTAACAAGCAGTGGTCTAAAACCTTTACAAACGAAGCCTTAATCTCCTCTGAAATCTCAACAAATTTTAAAAAAGTACATACGAGCTCCTCCTGTTAACAACAAATAGCAGGACCTGGTTATTTTTCATGACTTATAACATGAATTGTCTCTAATTCTATCAAGTTTTCCTTTTTTAAACGGTTATAATGTGTTGATGTTAAAAATATCTTAAAATTAATGAAATCATAGCGTATTAAGCTAACTAATCAACTATAACTATAGTTACTGGAATTTCTAACACTATTAGTTAGGAAGGATCCTATGTAGATAATACCTGAACCAAACTTTTATAATATTGAATCATTAATCATTATCACACTCTCTTCGTTAATAACATCTCATTTCGGTATGTTTGGAGCGAGCAAACATGTATGATCCTATGTAAATAATCTAACTGTATTAACTTTGTTAAAGTACATCGAGTTTTCAAAAAATAAAATTAAGTAAATAATCGTAATACAACTCATGCTTTGATGGGGTCATATACGGATCTTCTCGAGTTAACACTAGAAAATCTGTTATGGGATAGCTGGAATGAAATGTTCTGTACGTAATTCGTGGGTTATTTGAACAAGTTCTATTCCTGATTGGCATTTGCCATTTGGCAGTGATCGATCGTAGGCGTTAATTAGGTTGAATCAAACTTGAGGTGAGGCAACCTGGCATTAATTTGAAATAAAAATCATGGATTTTGTCGCTGTGATGCTCTCGTATAAATGATCAATATTGCTGCAATTTCTCTATGATTTAAAGCTTTTGGGTTTTCCCCTTGTCAGCAATTATGTTTTAGGTAGATTTTCGTTATAGAGAAGTTAGTTTAATTGATCTCAAACACAATCATCTTAATTTAGTTTAATTACTCGAATCATCATCTCACTATACATTGAGGTTTTGTTTGGAATAGTTTTCTTATTACTTTTTAAAATGACTTTCTAGTACTAAAAAGCTGCGTGAAAAATATGCAAGAAAGTTGTCTTAAACGAAGCCTGAATCATGCGGATATGTTAATTTTTCTACGTAATATATGCCTCTAATTTCACTGAATGTAGATGCAGTAATAAGCAGATAACTATGTTATTTAACTGTAATAAGCAGATAACTATGTTATTTAAGTAAGTTAAAAGAACAATATAAATAACTTAGAATGAACTCCAGCGTCTCGTCTATCTATATTCATAATAATAGATGTATTTAGATTAATTTTTCTTATAATTAAAATGCGATTAATATTTTTTTTTATTTACCTAAAAGAAAGAAATCTGGAGTAAATATTGTAAATTGTCCATGAATTTGATCATAATGATCTTATGGCAGAATGTCTTAATGATGTTTCTATCCTAATTTATATACGTTTGATTATAAATTAGTATTAATTATTATAATGTAATTAATTATCTGGTCATTGTGATTACTTTTTAAGCTAAATAATTAGCTCCGTTGCTAATATTTATGTATGTAAATAAATGTAAATGTTATTAAGAGTTGCTATAAGTTTAAGATGAAAGTTTGATAGGCTTATAAATCAGTTAAAATACCTAAATTTTAAAGTTTTCTATCAAACACTTGAGCTTCTAAAATGATTTCTTTATACGGTTAAGTGAAAGTACCAAATAGCTACCTTAAAATAATCTGTAGTTTTACTTTGTTTAGGGTTATTTAGTAATATTAAGCTTTGATTATGGCTGTAATTAAACTTTTTATTAACCCGAGCATTATCCTTTTAAGGTTCATTTATTTATTTTTATGGACCTCCAATCAATTTTTGAATAGAATTTGAGTTTTAAATTTATTCAAATTTATTTATTAATTATTTTATTGAGAGAGTGCAGAAGTAATTATATTTTTTATGTTGAAGGTTTGAATATATATAGCCAATATTTGAAATAATTGGATTTTTAAGTTAAAAAAAAAAAACTAATCTTCACAACAAGATGTTTTAATTTATCTATTTTTGTCATTTATTTGATATTTTTATCTTGGTTTTTTATAACAATATATTTAAATTTTAAAGTAAAGGAAAAATGATTATTAAATGATTATTTAATTGAATTCTTAACTAGCCGGCGTTTGCTTATTTTTATTGTTACTTCAAAAAAGAATTTTATGCTTGTGATATATAATCTTAAGAAACAAAATTTCATGCTTGTGATTATTATTTAATTATAATAACTTTATTATCAATAATCTATTGATTTATTTTTTTATGATGAGATGGTAACAACTCTATAAATGAAGGTTTTGTCCCATGTATTGTTCTTTAAATTATTATTTTTAGCATAAAATTAAAAATATATATATTAAAAAGTTTTTTTCAGAAATTAGTAATAAAGTTGTCCCAAATGAAGCTGAAGTGTAAATGTAAAGTAAGCCCTTCTATGTTTATTTTAGTAGCCGTTAGTTGAGATACTCTTCAATAGCGTTTGATTTATTAAGATTTTATCCTGAAGCGCTGCTCTTTTAGCTTTGCGTGGGTGTTGAAAGAAGAGGTGCAATTCTCTATAGATAAATGGGTATAGTTTTATTCTAAGTGGGATCTTCAGGAACTCTTTACTATGATTAACTATTTAAAAACAAAATTTGTACCTAAATCCTATGATATGTTTCTGCAGTTCTTTAAGGGAATGATTATGTTTTTTGTTTAGGGTGACTTTCTCACTGTTTTTTGAAATATAATTTGTATTAAAAATTATTTTAAGAAAGCAAAGTCTAAAATTATATATATAATTTGCTTGAAATATGGATTATGGGAGTAAATTCTGCAAAATAAGCATGAATATTATTATAATAACGATTCTATTGCAAATTTGATATTATGAAAGGAAATTTACACGTAATTTTCATTCAATTTTAAATGAGTATTAATTATAATGTTAGTTTTGTTAATATTCTTATGAAAGCTTCTCTGCTGTGAATTAATGAAATAAATATGCCTTTCAAAAAAAAAAAAAAATTTTATTTTTTTTTTATAGATTTGCAATAAAATAAATTTACTCAGCAGATTTGAATATTTTTTCTATTTAAATTCATTTTCTACAATAAATTTTGTATGTTTTTAGATCTGCTTCAAGGTTACGAACCTTCTTCATATATCGCAGGAAGGGGGAAAAAAAAAATGTTTTGTCGACAGTAATTCTCAACGTTGGTCAGTCAGCTCCAGGATTTGGCTACGGAATCAATATGCGTATCTCCATCTTCAACTAGTTTTTATTTTTATTTTAATTACGTGTATTTCGCCTATGTAACTTTTATATTTTAACGCCATAGAAAAACTCTGTTTCTGTAAGCGATTTTCATTAACTTTACGCCTAATATGTCAGCCAACCAACTTCTCTCTCTCTCTCTCTCTCTCTCTTAACTCTTTTATTGCTTTCAAAATAGATCATTTATTTTAAAATAGTTACAAAAGATCAATGCTTTAACTTCTGAGTTTTGAATTTAGGCTTTGTTTGGGATACTTTTTTATTGCTTTTTAAAGTTCTCTCAAATGAAATCTTAATCTTGTCTATAGCTGATGAGTTGATTGCATTGATGAGCTTATATGGAAATAAAGGTGGTAAGGAGAGAGTCAGGGGTGGCAAATTATGACATGACCTTAAACATGACCCGAACTCGTATGCTGGGAAAATTTGGGTTTGGGTCGCCTCGGATAGCAAACGGGTTGGGTTCGGGTTCAAAAATTTGACCTGATTTGAGTTTAGGGTCAGGCTCGAGTTGACCCAAAACTCGAAATCGACATGAAAATTACTCTACCTGTATGAGTTGCCCAACGTTCCCGCCCTGACCGCGAAATGACCCGACGCTGCGAGCCTGCGACGCGTAGAGTGGCTCAGAGTGTTAATCTGTCACTTCGTCAGGCGTCATGTGGCTCACACCAGTTCGTCGTGTTGGAGGCCGTCGCTGTTGCTGTCCGGCTGTGGCGTGGCCGCTCACCGCCCAATCCACTGCTGCTGTCGTCGCTCACGACAATTCTTCCTCCTTCGGCAACGGGAGATACTTATCTTCTTCCGATGATGTTCTTTCCTGTAAAATCAAAAGTCAGGATAGTCGGCTAGCTCGCCACCTCACCAGAACTGGAAGTAGCGGCGGGAACTCGACGATGTTCCTTCATGTCGAATCGAAAAATTCGTGTCGTGTCGGGTTGACCTGAACCCGAATCGGGTAGAGTTCGGGTCCTAAAACTTGACCCGTTTTTAAAAACGGGTCGGGTTCAGGTTGACCCGAATAGTGTCAGGTCAATTTCGGGTTCAACCCGAACCCGACCCATTGACTCGAATTGACACCCCTAGAGAGAGATGATGAGTAAGGAGAGACGAGTGGAACCAACTTTAGTTTTGGGCGGGGAGGGGCGGGGGGAGTGGTAAGTTTATAAATATATATATATATATAAGGATGTAAAAATAATTTATTTTGCACATAATCGTTTTTCACAGAATTGTTTGTTAGTGTTAGAAAAGTTCATAATCCGATAAAAAAGTAGGAGGTCAAGAGGTTTTTTGATTTTTGGAAGGGAAAGTTGAATGCATAAAAAAAGATCGGCTTGAGGCAAAAAATAAATTTTAGTGGGGGCATATTACAAATAATCCTTACTACACAGTTCTGTCCTTGAGTAGAGGAGCTTTAAGCGCATTGATTTATTTGAGCAGTAAATATAGCTTAGAGAGATCTTAAAAATGTTACTCAACTTTTTTTGGGCGGCTAGCGAACCAAGCATTTGACGAGCCACTCGTTGCTCGGTTCGATTATAGTTTGCTTGTGATCGTTTAATTAACTAAACAAATAAATTTGAACAACATTTTAAACACTCGATTCTTAAATAAACAAGCTTGAACACTAATAGCTTCGGCTCATTTATGTTTGTGAACAACATCATTTAAAGCTCGTGAACAAGCTTGACATTAGGCTCGATAAGAAGCTCGATAAAAGTTCAATTTGTGCTCTATTCATGTACAAGAGATATTTCAAATTTGTCCATAATTGCTTGATTGTTTGTTTAAAATATTCATGAACAAATGTAAGATGAATCATATATAGATCACTGCTTCGTGAACGTGCTCATTTGGTATTTAAAAAAAAACCACTGAACATGTTCACAAACATACTCGATGTAATTATTTGTTAAGAGTCTCCATAAAGCTCGTTTGTTAAGTTAATGAACTTCTAGAAGTAGAACTCGTTTATAGTTCATTAAGGCTTGTTTGTTTAAAGCTCGATAAGCACTAAATGAATTGAACATGAATCGCATATGAACCAAACATGAACACTCATTAATTTAAACGAACTAAACATGAACACAAACAATAAAGCTCGAATCAAACATGAACCAAATTTGATCATGCTGATAATAAATGAACACTTATATATCCTTGGTTCGGCTCGGTTCATTTGCAGCCCTGAACTTTTTATTTATAGGGTTGAAAGAGTTGTATGAGAGGTTACATTTAGAGAAATAAAAAATAATTTATAATTTAGGGCTTGGAGAGATCTCAACTAAAGACACTTCTAATACAATATATGAGCAAGTAAAAGAAATTTTCTTTTCAAAACAAGTTTTATGATCAAATAATATTTTTTCTCATAAAAGTCTTAAAATTTTCATTTTAATTTTATTGTAACTTAAAGAAGATTTTAAATTTTATAGCTTTTACATAATAATTATCACGATAGAATTGATAACAATTATTTTCATAAAGGAAAGTAAAAGTGTAGAAAAATAAAATACAAAACGAAATGCAAATTAATTTATACTACTTCAACCTCTCGGTTTACATCCGCTCATTAAGACTTCATTTGAGACGGTTTTATTACTACTTAAAGCAGGTTTTTAGTACAAAAATTTAAAATTTTGGACTAAAAAACTGCTTTAAAAAGCATGGACTTAAAAACCGTTTTAAAAAGCAATAAGAAAAGCCGTCCCAAATGAAGCTTAACTCTTCTACTCAAGAATTAAGCGGTTTGTATAGTACGATATGTATGATATCTTCTTTAATTCAATTTCTAATTCTTTCCTTGATTCTCGACCCTTAATTAGGTAAATTAAATAAGCAATCATACAACATGATTAGTTTAATTTCAAATCTACCTATTTTAAGAAAAAAATAAGGTTTATTTAATCTGACTATAATTGATCAATTGATTTGTACAATATGATTAATTTTATAATTATAATTTTGATTTTTCTATTAATTAATATGATTTAATATTTCAATTTTTTAAAAATTGTCATACATATCATACAGTACCTAAAACTTCGATCTAAATTAAAGACTCTTAGCCAGACAATTTCTTTGAAAAGAATAGATGAGAAACTTGTTAGATTTAAAGATCAATAAACAGACCGGAAGCACTTGAAAAATAATCCATAATACTCTTAAGCTTCTCAATATTCTCAATAAAAGCTTAACTAAAAATAAGAACATCATTAGACATAGTACCATTAAGTCAAATAAGAGAACAACTAAAGGCAAGATGTCTCGAAAGACCCACCACAAACATTAACAAATCTCCTCTTCCTACTAGAATGTACATTTTAAGAATTATCATCTAAAATATTAGATAGAGCATCTATCACAATACATAACATATATGGAGAAGACATCCTTGACGAAGCCCTGAAGAGGAGCTCAAAATGCCATTAAGAGAATCATTTAGCACAACCGAGAAAAAAATATCTTCAATACATCCTTTAATCTAGTAAATAAAAATATTGAGGAAAACCTTCACAAGCCATCCTAAACAACAAAAAATCTCTAGAGACAATATCAAGGCCTTATGAATATCCAATTTATCACAAAAAAAAACTTTTCTCTAGCCTGAATTCTCTTAAAAGTTCATAAGCAATAATAATATTATCCATAGAAATCCTATTTTTAATAAAATCAGCTTGATTTGAATGAATAATAAAAGGCAACACCATGCATTCTGTTAGCTAAAACATTTTTCATACTTTTATAGAAGATATTATTGTAAAAAAATATGCCTATAATCAGATACATAAGAGGCATTATCACTTTTAGTAATAAGGGCTATAGTAGTGGCTTTTATAGCCCTAGTCATAAAACTAGTATTAAAGTAGTGCAAGATAGCTTTATTAAAAATAAGGACCAACAATCTCCCAATAATTCTTATAGAACTCAAAAAAGTAAAACCATTAGGGCTAGGCATAGATGAAGAAGGACAAAAAAAACTACATTCTTAATCTCATCCACAGTAACTAAAATAAGAGATGAAAGAACAATGTCGTGAATTATCTTACCAACTGGAATTACATTCGAAGAAGCTATTGCCAATTTGGAGAATTTAAAAAAAAAAATTAAAATATCACACAAATGCTTCAGAAATGCCTCTAGGATTCGAAGACAATCCCTTTAGAAGAAAAGATTGCCTTAATCCTAATTTTATTTAGCTTGCAACGAATTTTAGAATAAAGAAAACTCAAATCATCTTCACCATAAGACAAACTTTTAGCTTTAGCCCTTTGAAAAATCCAAGAAGACCATAAAGACATTAAAGTTAAGAAGAACATTAACCTCTTTTAAAGCCAAATTGATATTATGATCCAAAGAATCCCTTTAAATCTGATTTAATAAAATACCTTGTTGTTTTTTAAGAGTTTCTATAAAAATAGAAACATGCTTAGAATTAACCCAATTCTATTTCTTAATGATACCTTTAAGATTATGCAATTTGAAATAAAGGTCATTAATAGGATTCCCAATAAGAGGCTTAACAAAAATATCAATAAACAAATCCCAAAATTCAGCGCTTTTTACATAGAAAAAAAATTAAAAAGGAATCTATTGCTCTTAAAAGTCCTAATTTTATTACAAAATAAGAGGAGAATGATCAAAACAATCGGGATTCTCCACTAAATAATAAGAAAAAGAAAAAAGATGAAGCTAAAAACTGTTAACCAAAACCCTACCAAACTTAATATGAATTTGGATAATCACATTGTTCATTAAGCCAAGAAAATGCCCATTACAGTAGAGAGTTCAAGAAGCCTAGAATTAAAAACAAAATTATTAAACTCCCAAAACTTACTACTTGGGAGAACATTATCATCAAAATTTTCATTTGCTACAAGAATTAAAATCTCCTAATAAAAGCCAAGGAGAAGAAATGTTAGACGCTAAATCAAGACTAGTAGTAAGAATATTAGGAAAATAAATATAAGAAGTATTCTATTTCAACTAAACTCTACCAGTATTAGAAAAATTAAAATTATTGCAACTATCTTCTTGTTGAAAAATTCTATGTTTAACATCAAATCAAGGATCATCAACTTGATTCAATTTTACCTTAGCTTCAAGAATACAAAAGAAATTCACATCAAATTTTCTTACAAGATCTTTACACATTAACTCTATCCAAGCTATTAAAGCCTATAATGTTTCAGGAAATAATAATAAAAAAATTCATTAATGCTTTATATTCAAAATCGTTTCCTTCCTCGCTTTTTTAGATCTAGTAGATTTACTAGAAGCTAAGGGAACCTTAAAAACAGATTGCACGCTATCAAGATTTTGACAGGAAGACTCTCCCTTATTATTTAAAGCAATTAAAGATTTACCTTCCTGTTTCTCAACGAAGGAGTTCTTCATGTTTTGTAATATATGAAACTTGTTATGAATGTTAGAATCTTTTATAGAAATAGTCATAAAAGAAATAATTCGAGAACCAGTCACAATTAATAGAAGAATTTACTAAAGAGTCAGAGGGAAGATCTTCCATTTGAGAATTTGAATTAGGTAAAACATCTTTAATACCATAAGATAATACTTCTAAATTCTTTAAATTAATAGTATTTAGAAAAACACCAGGAGACCTCCTATAATAGGTTATGAAGGCAAATTTTCTTGAAACTCATCTAAATCTTGAGAAGACTGAGAAATTCTAGTTTTATGATCAAAAAGAGATTTAGACTGAGATAAGGGTTGAGGATGGGATTGAGGTTGAATTTGAGATTGGGGATGAGAAGGGTGTAAAGCCTCCCTCCAAACATTCCTGCTCCTGCTTGTTCCCCTACTAGGCTCTGATTTATCTTGTATATCCAGAGAAAGCTGAGACTTAATAGGACACAAAGAATAGAGATGAATAATTAAATGACAACCAAGACACGAAGAAGGTTTCTAATCATAAACAACTTTCAAAGAAAAAAAAATCTTACCAGCAACAGAAAATCTTAACTTCAGGAAGAGTAGAATCTTTGTTAACCAAAATACAAATTACGAGAAAAAGTTAGTCTAGTTTGCTCAGCAGTTAGAGAATCAACAGCAATAAGGGTTCCAATCAGACTCACAATATTTGAAATACCCTCAACATCTAATAAACTAAAAGAAGATCAAGAATATTTATCCAAAGAGGAATAGAAACAAATTCTTCTTATTTTAGTCAAAATAAGGGAGACCATCTCTGAATAATAAAAGGCTTACTAAAAAGAACCAAGGTCCTCCCAACCATACTAAATCATAATCCTCAAAACAAAAAAAATTCATTAAGAAAAATCCTTCACTTAATGCAAGTAAAGTAAGATTACATTTTAATTTTCAGGTCTTAAGCATAGTAGCTCTTAAATCTTTAAAATAAGGTCTCTTATCAAAGAATAGCCCACCAATGTCATTCCCCATTTTTCAGAGGCAACTGAAACATTTCCTTCAGAAAAATGAGCAAGATTATCTATAAAAGGAATAAAAGAAATAGAAAATGTTTTAGGAAAGGATTGATGAGCAGTCAATAACCCATTCCAAGCTTTCATGTTTGACGGAGACTTTCTAGATGAAGATTTAGGAACAATAATTGATTTAAGCGGAGGAAAATCAGTAGAAAGATCCATACATAACTAGAAAAGAAGAAGGATATCCTCTGAACACAAGAAAATGATAAAGAATTTCCTAGGGTTTGCAAGAAATCCTAATCACTCTCATTCTCCAAAACTCTGCTTCCTTAACACATCCGTCATAGCCCTACTGTTCTCTCTCTCTCTCTCTCTCTCTCTCTCTCTCTCTCTCTCTCTCTCTCTCTCTCTCTCTCTCTCTCTCTCTCTCTCTCTCTCTCTCACTGCTTCATCTTCTTCTAAGCAAAAATATTCATCTCTTTATGCACGAGATGAAGACCCTAAAACACGTGATCACTTTCCTTTTTAAAGGAAAATTAAAAGAGAGAGCTCTTAGAGGATGAAGGAATCTCAAGAATGCAATACTTATAGATTGGCGCAAGTGAAAGAGAGATTCAACCCCTATTTAAATTTTCAGCTTTTGTTAGTTGTACAGTATAATCATGATCATACTATACAATCTATTATAGCCAGATCATCTCAATGACAAGTTTGACTTTGTTCATTGTACAATATGATAAATATCATTATACAGTATGATATGTTTCTTTTTTATTATCCCAACAAGCTATTATAAATGGATAGTTTACTAAGTCAATTTATGTAATGCTACATGTATCGTATGGTACAATGTGTTATACAAATTTGGTTTTCATTTTTTTCATCACTTTTATTTCCTAGTGTTTATGGACCTCCTACTACATGTAAAAACATAATCAAAATAATAATACATAAATGTGACAAAAATTGTAGAACACAAACATTCACAATATATGTATAATTACAAACATAAACACTTTGTCATATGGTCTAAGAACTAAGTCTATTACTCCTAATCTTATTCTAAGTGCACTAACCCTTTCATAATTAAGTACCTTCGTAAAGATATCCACAAATTAATTTTTAGTATTGATAAACTGAATGTCAACACTACCTTTTGATATATGATTTCTTATAAAGTGACGACGAATATCAATATGCTTTATTCAAGGATGTTGAATTAGATTTTTTTTGATAAAGATGATAATAGTATTATCACATAAAGTAGGCATTATGTCCTCCATTTACAGACCAAAATCAAGTTGTTGTTGTTGTTTTAATCAAAAGACTTGGTAATAAAATTTATTGCAATGATGTATTCAACTTTTATCGTCGATAGAACTACATAATTTTATTTTCCATTTATCCATGAAATTAGTAAATGTATAATGAATTGATTATTGCAATCTGGAAGCTCAACCTTATGGTTTGATTATTACAAATATTATTGGATATTTATTTAGTTTCTCATGCTCTATATTCTTCATATTTTTTATGTGTCGCTAATATTTCAGGTTTAACAAACACAAAGCATCGTCAAAGAATTAGAGCTCAAAAAAGTGTTACATAAGTTAGACTTGTTTTGAAAGAATGTATAATTTTATTTTCTTGACATTGATGTATGTAATAAGTGTATGTTAGTTTAACAATCGTGCACACACATGCAAGGGGGAATGAAAAATAAATATTTTAATTTTTTTGTTAATCGTACTATATGATACATATAATATTGTACGATTAGTTCAAACAAAAAATAATTAAAATATTTAATTTAAATGAGAGGAATAATTTTTAGTTATAACTAATTATACTTATACGAACTGGATATCGTACTAGAACGATTAACCAATTTTAGAAACCCCGCCATTGAATCCAACTTACTTAAAATAGATAAATTTGAAATTTGGAATTTATGATGTTAGTATAGTATAAATTTATTTGTATTGTAAGATAATTAATGCTGTCTAATTTAAGTTCGGGGATTAAAGAAACAAATCGAATATTTATTACGCAGATAGTACAATCAGGTCAATGTATCTATTTTTCTTTTTTCTGTATGGCTAAATCACCCGATGACTCTATGGATGAACTTTAGTTCATCATTTACGATCTGATGTTTGATTTAAACTAATCATACTGAATGATTCCCAATCGTATAGGATGATCTATGACGGCATTGAACTAATCATACTATATGATCTAAAATCATATCGTACGATCAAAGTCGAAAGAATTAAAGAATAATTTTTGGAAGCCCCTATTTAAGCTCTTATTATAACTTATGAAGTCTTAATCATAGAGGTCTGTTTTTTCTTGAGAGAGTTTGAAGAGAAAGCATTGAGCAAAGAGAGAGAAAGAGTGAGGTTGTGCAAGAGGGAGAAAATCCTTTTAGGTTCAAGGGAGTGAGAGGGTTTTCACATTGTTACACCTGCCAACATGCACTTGAGTTCCTCTATGTGCCAATGCTTGTCTTAAGGGAAGCTTTGTGAAGAATCCATTTAGTGTCAAAAGACACTGGCTACTCCGTAGCGCCAAGGGGGTGTAAAGGATTTCAGCTCTTCGTCGCAACGAACAGCTGAAAGAGATTTCGGCTCTCCGCCACATCGAGGAGGTGAGAGGGATTTTGTATGCTCCATGTCGCACGAAGGAGGTGAAAGTGATTTGAGTATGTAAGAGCTTCTCCTTCTAGCCGTGGAGATAGAGAGTCATTATTGGTTAGTGTGATACCCAAAGAGGAGGGCTTCGGGAAGTAGTTGTTGGTCAAGCTGATCATCACTATAAAAATTCTATTTTCATTCTTTTTCTTTTGGCATTTACTTTATGCAGATCTTACTTTCATGCATGTTTACTTTTCTGCAATCTGATTGAGTTTGATTATCCTTGTGAAACGAAAGTCATCATGATTGATTAGAATTGATATTTGTTTCAAAAATCAATAAATAATCAAAAAAATAAAAGTAACAAAAAAAAATTATTAGTTATTATTTTTTCCAAAATAAAAAACAAATACATTAGTATTTGTTTTGCTATTTGCTTCCACATAAAATTTTGAATTTATTTTCAAATTAAAAAATGTTTTAAAAAATATTTAAAATATCAATTCATCCCCTCTTGGCGTGTCATTTCAAACTCAATTGATTTTATAACCAACTATTGAACTTTCGTTGACATGTTCTTAATGTTGTTGGATCTCATGAGCCAGTGCAAACACTAAGATTTTGATAATCACAAATATTACTCATTATGCTAATTTAACACAAAAAATTAAAATTAAAAATGGCAAATCAAACTGTAAGATGAAAATCATCGATCAAAATCATCATGAATGATTTGCTGTTTTGAATTAAACCCCCTATTATCTTTTTTTTAAATAGATAAATTCAAATTTGAATTGATCGTCCTATCGAAAGTGGAAAGCATTTTATAATATATGATTATTTAATGATTTTAACATAGATAAATTCAAATTTGAATTGATCGACCAAAATGATATTTTGCACCATATAACATATATAGTACAGTCTAAATAAATAGAGAACTTATTTGAACTATCTCACAATGAACAAAGCAAAGAGTTGTGCGAGAGAGATTCACCAATGTTATTTTTATCTACTGTATATCAGTTCTCCTAAATTTCTTAGAAAATGACTTGGAGAGTGGGAACAATTATTATGTCCTCTGACCGGACGTAGAGCTACGTTCGGCCGCCAATAATATGTCGTCACGTGCTCTTACTCTTTACCGCGCGGCCCGACGACTTGACCTAAACCGGAACCCGGGATTGCACGCACGTGCTCCAAACCTACTATTCACCGGGTCGGGTCGTCAAGGATTTAAAATACGCACATGCGTCAAACCCACTATTCACCAGGTCGGGTCCGCAGTTTTCTGCGTGCTACGTAGCGTTATAAGATTGGTGGCCGAACGTAAAGCTGCGTACATTCACCGGACCAAATAAAAGTTCGGAGAGTGACGTAAGTTAAGTTGATCAAATTACTATAAATGATTTGTATTTCTTTTATTTTTTAGCTACTTACTTTGTCGTTACCTTATTTTCTTCTGTGATAATTTGATGATCTGTGAAAAAATATTTGATATTGCAAGCTAGCATTACTAATTTTATTTTGCTTGATAAAATATTAAAATATAAATTTATTTCAAAATTTAATTTTTTGTTATGTGAAAATTTATTTTTGCATGTTCTCTTTCATCATTTTTTTTTATTCTCTTTAATCCTTATTACATTTATTGAATGAAATTTCAAAAAAATTTCCCTATTTCAAATCAATAAGATAATCTAACCTACTTGGACTAAAATTCATATCAAGTATTTAATAGATTGTATGAATGTTTCCCTACACATTTTTTAAAAATTTAAAAGGGATATTGTCAAACAATAAAAGTCAGGTAGTCGAATACCCTTCCAATTAGTTTGATTTTAAATTTACCCAACCAAACACTTATTTTTTGAATGCGACTATACTTAGACAACCTTAAAAATATCATATGGATAGAAAGAAATGATAGGAGATTTCACGCAATGCAACTATACTTCGTAAACCGGTGCTTTTTCATTGGCAAGAAATGTACAGCAACAAAACAAGATTAGTACATAAGGATTACATAATGAAGAAACTGATATGGGACAAAAAAAAAAACTCAAGCAGGATTGGACCTTGCCTGTATACTCCATCCAAAATTTAAATAAGCAATTAAATAATCAAGGCTGCTTGATGAGTTTCACCACACTCTGTGTGCATCTGTTAGCAGGAGAGAAAAGGTTAAGAGGATAAGAACTTTGTTCATGAAAGCTATCATGTAAATGAAAAACAAAGATAAAAGAAATATGTAAGATTGCCCTTCTGGACCAAAAACTTCTTATTGTCACTGTTGCCCACAAAATGAATAAAAATGCAGTACCTCTTTGTCATAGAAGGTAGCAGATCCTTTAAGGAATGCATGAAGACCTTCATGCCAACATTCTCCCCGTAAGCATTTAACACGTCTATTTTATCTGCTTTAAAAGAAAATGGAAACATCATTTAGGCTTCGTATAAAAATTCTAATTTTTGCAATAAAAAGCTGTTTTAAAAATCGGCAAAAAAGCCGCCCCAAACGAAGCCTTAATCAGCAAAAGAAAGTATTTATCAATTTAACACAATGGTTCTCAATGAATCATTATACAGTACCTTTAAAAGTTGCAGAATGCGATGCTTCACCAGTGAGATGTTGCCTAGTCGCAGCACCTACATCTCGACCTTCCACAAGCAAAAAACTATTCAGCATGTGACCTATAAGTCTATAAGAAACTAAACTCGTCTCATCACAAAGTTCTTTGATTGAAATATCTCTACAATCTTTAGATGCTTGGGTACTCGGGAGAGAAGTTTCTCTGAAATCTGTACAAAGGGGGCTTTGGACTAAACCATGATTTATACTGTTAGAAGCCTCAGAAAGGAAAGCATCACTGCACCTATCAGTAGTAGCAGAAATAAAGGATGTTCCAGGCATTGAATCTCCAGTAGTCTCTAATTCATCATTTATAGAAAAATCATTCTTCTGTTTCTGCTGACTTTTGACAGGATTGGAACAATAGCCATTCTCAACAAGTTCAAAATCATTGCTCTTAGTATCATCGTCACTTTCTAGACTCTCTGCAGCTTTCTCATCAGAGCTAGTGCATGACACCAAGTTTGATACAACTTGATTAAGCTCAACGCTCACATTAAAGATAGCCTCGGTCTCTAGTTCAATAGTCTCGTTTGAGCATATTTGAGGTTGAATACGAGAACTCTTGTTTAGTGTGGCTAAAACATTAGAGACATCACTAGGGATCTCTATTCCATCACATTCAAACAGATATTGAATCAAATATTGCTTAAGATCATTAAGGAAGCTACTAGAATCATTTCCCAATTTGACTCCAAGAATAGTCTGCAAAGCATTTATCTGATAAGATGTAACCTTTGGGATGGACCAAAGAGCTTTTAAGATATCATTCTGCAGGATAACTGTTTCTATTGAGAAAGAGAAGAATTTTGCTCTAAATATGTCAGAAACCTTTGTTTTGTACTTGAAATAAAGATGGATTATAGACATTGCTTTCAGTAGTTCTTCCGGCATGGAATTTTCATTATTTAGAATTAGAATGAGTTTCTGACATATTTTCCTAATCTTATTAACAAACTCTTTCTTATTGTATCCAATCTTGGAAGGCGGAAACTGAGGAACCGCCATTTTACCCTTAAGTTTCCTATTCAATGCAATGAGAACAAAGATAGGCATGCTGTCAAGTAGCTTCAAAGCTTTGTATAGGGATGGTAGAGTAGATGAACAAGCTGGAGTCATAAAGCTTGATTGTTTCTCCTCATAATTCTTAGAGTTTCTCAAAATTTCACATAACTGATGAAGAGTTGCTATCAATGCCCCATCTTTTGATGCTGAAAGAATATTTGGGAAATGATTCTTTATAATCTTTTTCATTCTTGGGCGTGTTCTCTCAAAGTTAATCTTGCCTTTAGTAACTAAGTTAGCAAGAAGGCCTAATGCATTATTGCTCAAGAGATCAACTGTAAAGTGAAATTTCATTAAATTGGATGGTTCCACAAAAAAGCTTTGCAATATATGCAGGTCAGATAACACCATGTAATTATGAAAATCACGGAGTTTTTCTTCGGTATAATATAATTCTTTGTAATTGCACTCAATATTTCTTTTGACAGCCTGGGAAGAAACCTGAAATAATATTATTTAATTTTAGAAAAGTAAAAAAGAAACGCAAGTTTGAGATATTGAGTGTGACATTCACAAAAAAATAAGAACCACAGGCTCAAAAAATCAATAAATGACATGAAAAGATCAAGTAACATTATTAATGCCAGAAACTCAACAGCCATTTAAAATAGAACAAGTAGGTGAAGGGGTGAATTGCGTGACAAAAAATTTCTCATTCACTAAATATATAAATGTTATTGCTTAATCTATAATCATATTTAACTAATTGCCTCTCTCAGTTAAGATTATTGTTGACCCGTATGCCATGGAAAACGAAACAAAAAAAAAGAGGGAAAGTGACGTACCTAAGCAGCGCGCGTCTCCACGGATCACGCTCAAACGTCGTTCGCACGTCGAGACCATTTCAACGTCGCTTCTCCCCACGACCGGTTTGTGTCGTTAAAAGGGGGAAGAGACAAGGCCTTCGGCCTCCCTCGCTCTCTCGCTCTCTCTCTCTCTTGACATCTTCACTATCCCGTCCGAGCGCTTCTCCGCCTCTCTCGTTGCGATTCGACTTCACTCCTTCAACGACTATCCCTTCCTGGTCGGATCAGAAGCAAGATAGGAGCTCGCTTGGTGTGAAGATGACTTTCTCCCATTCCAAGCGCTCCTTTGGCTCAGTCAAGGTTGTCCGACTTCGCACCTCCGATGACTTTCCCAACCTATGGGATCGAAAGTTACATGTTTTAATCAGAAGCAACATCGGAGCTCGCTCGCTATGGAAGAAACTTCCTCCCTTGCGTATGCTTCTTCGGCCCTTCTTGGTTGTCCGACATTGCTCCTTCGACGACATTCCCTTCTGGTTGGATCGAAAACAAAATGGGAACTAGCGGCTGTGAAGGTAACTTTCTACCTTTCACGTGCTTCCTCGGCTTATTCTCGTAAATCCGCCGAACCGAGGGATATAAAAAATATAATATAATTTTAATTATAATTATATTAATTAATTATAATTTATTATAATTATTATTTTTCATTACTTATAATTTATAAAGTTAATTATTATTAATTATGAATTAATTATAATTTATTAAAATTAATTAATATTAATTAGTTATAATTAGTTTTAACTTATTATTTTCATTAATTTTAATAAATTGTAATTAATTATTTTAATTAATTATAAAAATAGTTGATGTTAATTATAATTAATAAAAAATGTGTGCATAACCCTCTTGCCTCGGTCCGCGAGTCGATAACTCCATCTTCATCGCCATTTGAAGGTATAACCTCCTAAATTTAGGAAAACCCGTCTCGGCGCTTGCAACACGGCAAACGACTACCTATACACACTTTTCTCTAGCGTAGTAGGAGGGAATTCTTTGGGGTGCTTGTGACGAGACCTGCAATTCCCTAAAGTCCTATTTTCGGTGTTTGCGGCACGCCGAAGGCCCCCACGCATGCTTTTCTCTGGCGTGGTGGGAGAAACTTGATGCGACGCCTACAACGAGGCAGGCAAGCCTTGTGCACGTTTTTTTTAGCGTGGTAGGGCAAAAGTATGTACCCGTACGCGGCTCTATACCTGCGGGGAAACAACTTTTCTTTTGCAACAGGTACTGAAGACTCATACACGCCTTTCTCTGGCGTGGTGGGATTGAAGATTTCACGGCCGCGGTGTCCGAGGACACCTACCGTACACGCTTTTCTCTAGCGTAGCAGGAGGCCCAGTTTTTCGTAGTTTTCCCTAAACGGGGGAGGGGGATGGCAGGAGGTTGCCAAAATTTTGGGTGAATAGAAGACCACACTTGAACCTGATTTGGACTCAAACAAACATTACTTGTGAACTTGAATTCAGATGAATAGGGGTAGATTTGATTGAATTCAAAGGACAACAGGGGACCTGTGAATTTGAACTAAGATGAACTCAAATGAATTAAATTTGAACTTAAACAAAATGCATTAAGAAATTAGAATTCAATTTGATAACCATGACTTGCAAATTCAAATTTAACTTGAACCTGATTAGACCAAAATGACTGAATTGAACTCAAGCTTAAAGATAATTTGAAATTGAACTTGCAAACTTTTGAACATCAGAGGACTTACAAATTTGGACTTTAGCTTGATGTGAACTGAATATAAGAACTTGTAAGGACTTATGATCTTAGACTTGATTTGAATCAAGCCTTCAGTGCACTCAAACAAACATTGATGCACAAGTGAACTTGTGATATAACTGGCTTGTAAGCATGGATCAACAAAAACCAAAAGGGAATGTAATAGTATGAGTGCAGATGATTGCACAAATTTCTCAACAAATGAATAATATGAAACTCATGTGCTCAAATCAATCAATATGTGAGAAAGAAAAAGGAACCTATAATACAAGTGTTCATCCCAAAGGCAAAAAATCAAGGATTTGTAATAACATTAACCATCATCCTACAAGTATATGCAAGGAGACCATGATGAATAAAACAAACTCCCACAATAGTTCCTATGAGGTCAAGTGTATTGTACTTGCAAGCAATAACAGTCATGTGTAGAATGCACGAGTATCTCCCACATGCATTAATGAAGGCCTTGATGCAAGCAACAATTTGTCAGTAGAGTGAAGGACGGTGTTTACAAGAAATGGTAAAGGGCCTATTATGCACACAACAGTTCATATAAAGACAACAAACATTGAAAATGACAATGTATTATAGCCAACATTAATAGTTCGCATGCAACTAAATACCTATACTTGCAAGCGGCGACAATTGACTATAGAATGTACGAGTGTTTCTTACTTGCATCAATGAGAGCCTCAACACAAACAACAGTTTGCTTGCTGATTGAGATAGCAACACTGGCAATTGATAGTGGAAGATCCGTCCTTGCAAACAAGTACATCAAACTACCTGAGATTGATGAAAGGTGAATATGATGCAGGAACAATGGCTTTTCTACAAATACTTCCAAAAGGTCGTGGTGAATACAACGGATCCCTGTAAATAAACACGAGCCACTTGTGGATAACAACAGTGGATATATTGTAAGTACAACAAACCCCTGTGGACACAAGTACATATAACACGCAGTAACGATGATTGAGATGCTGCCTGGGAAGTGCAAATGATCTTCAGAGTTTGGCATGGTGACACGATATACCATGCACACTGATAGTGCTATAGTACCACCTCTGCCGACACTGTTCAACCAAGGAATACAAGCATCTGTAAAAATAAAAAAAAAATAAAAAGGAATACAAGCATCTGTAAAAATAAAAAAAAAATAAAAAGGAATACAAGCATCTGCTAGTTTCTTGGACAAAATCTTCCCATGAGAAAGACACCTCCTGTAAGAATGGAGGAGCAAATTCGAACTAAACTTCCTAGTGTTCCAAAAATTCTTCTTGGTTTTATACTTTGGAAGAAAACAATAATGACATCTACAAACACTAGAAATGACAATTGCGTCCTGATACCTCTATTCATTTTGAAGGCCAATTATTCGGATATGGATGTTACATCCTGTAGAAGTCCGATACACTATACACCTTGAAAAGAGTTCTTTTTAAGGCAGCGATCATGAGTTTCAAGGATCTCCCGATGAATGAGAAAAGGGAGTCTATATCAGAACAATGAAATATCTCGTGAGATTCAGGTGACAACGCTACGATTCATCTATATCCAGAAGCAGGAGATTCGTTAGTGCACTACAATCCACCTGAAAAAAGAGACAAGTAGTGCACGACAATCTACCTGTACAAAACAACAAATAACTCAATCTAGAAGCTGCTATAATATGCCACCGGATCCGGAACACTCATATTAGCGGACAGAAGGTGTTTATAAATATTTTAAGAATGCCCTTGCACATGCACCATAATTTGTATACACATAGGTACACAAAAGGGGTAGGTGCAATCACAACCCGCATGGGCCTTGGCGAGCGTGATGTATTCATACATGTGACGTCTAGGGATGCTGCGCGGGTCAATAAATCTGAACTCGATCCTCATAAACAAGTAAGTATGAGTCAACAAGGTTCATCAAATAATTATAAAATGCCTCCAAATTTCCACAAAATTCAAATTCCTACAAAAATTCAAGTTACGTCAAAGTCACCCCGATGATGGTCGTGTTGAATGCAAATCTCAACCAGAGGGGTCCATTCCAAATAATTCAAAACGCCACTCGAATACCTAAAATTCAATATTCCACAAATCTCAAGATCAAAAAATCATCGAAATCCAAGATATTCAAAATTGAAATTCAATTATCAACCACTCAAAGCAAAATCTATCCACCATCTACAATAGTTTGTCGAGGTGGGTAAGTCTGAAAAATACTTCAGCTCACATAGAGTTAATGCCTTTTCGAAAGTATCATTATGATCCATTCTCAAATAGCCTCCTGCCAATAAGGACGTTGTATGTGTCTTCTAACCGGCGATTTTGCAGCCAAATGGTACTGCAAGATAAAAAGTTATGACCCGGGACCCTCTGAACTGAGTGGTTTTTCCGCCAAATGGCACCACAAAATACCAGTTATGGCCAGAGCCAATACACTCCTTAGTGACATCAAATCCATGAGATATAAATCAATATGATATAATCGATAGGGTACAAAGTCCTCTGTTAGCTAAGGTGGATTTAAATTTGTCCCCTTAGACAAGCATTCACCCCAAGTCTACAAGGTCCCCTTGGACGAAGCAACCCATGGTTGCTGACAAGGATCCTTATGTCAGGTTGGGTCGACTACCTCCTCTGACTAAGTGGACCATGGACCGGGACGACGGAATCATGAGATCTTGATCGGGTTCATCATCACTCCCCCCCCCCCCCAAATCCTCTTTAAGTGCAAGATGGTGCGCCATTTCAAATTCTAAATATCAAATCTTCCAAACCTTGAACTTTCAATTACCTATGCTAATGCTATTACTATATGTCAAATAACAAGTATTATCTAAGTATCTGATTGAAGACTAGTCTTAATCGAAAAGTTCTCTCTCATTGTTCGGAGGGGTAATTAACTATAGGGGCTTGCGCCTATAGGAAACTAGAACTCAGATTTTAAAGTTCTCACAAAATAAGAGTGAAATCTCTGGGTAGTGTCTTATCTACAAACCCATCTGCCTTCCCAAAATTTACTTCGAAACTTATTCCGTTAAAACTCCCCCCGAAGATAAAAGCATCAGCGGGCGAAGACCGGAGCCGAATTTTCGGAGCCGGCAATTATTTAGTTGCCTACATAATTTTGATAGGATTGATGGTTAATTTTAAGTTGATAGAAAGTCATTAAATTTTTGTCAAAATCCAATTAAAAGAATTAATTTTGAATTTAGTTAGTGGGAGAGCATTTCTCCAAAAGCCCAACTCAAACCTTAGTAAGAAAGTTTTGCTAGACCATCACCTCTAAACAAAGAAATTATTACGTGCGGAGTCAGGACGGAACAATCGTCCCGTTTACTAAGTATACTCAATAAATACTCAACAAAAAATTTACTGACTATTTGTGTAGCATTTACTGAGTATACTCATTAAATCAGACGGTTGTCCCGATCCGAATTCCGCACGTAACAATTCCACCTCTAAACGACAAACCATAAAGATGAAAAATAAAAATTTCAAAACTCTTCACATGAACACTTCTATTATAAGAAAAATTGATCTCATTTGTCTTAAGTCAGCATGATCAAAACACTAGAACCATCTTAAATGTGCATTCCATCACATCTATGTTTGTGAGGGGCCAAAACTCTAGATGCTGCTAGAGCCCAAAAACTTAAGAGATCTCAAATTTCATCCAAATTCAAGATGTCCTAATCCTAGGAAAACAAACTATTTAATGCATACAATCAAAAAAGAAATCTCTAAACAGTCCCAACATTCAAATTTCCCTCCTACACTTCTCCTAAAATCTTCCGAATCAGCTCTTCTGAACTAGGCAGCACGATCATCACGTATAGGAGGCGAAGACTTCCACCTCTCATCGACTACTTCACTAAGCAAACATCTATTATAAAAATAATTATTTATTGTTAATAGTTTCAACAGTAGCAAAAATTTTTTAAATAATATCAACCTAAAATTTAAAATTAATTATATTAGTCAAGTAATATTATCATCTGTCAAAAACACAATCAACTCCCTGTCAAGTGTTCGAGTTTAGTAAGTAAAATTATTTAAGTTGCCTTTAAATTTTTTCACACATACGTTTTTAGACTTCCGACCATTTTAATTCTAACATTAAATAAAATTTAGTTGATGAATTTTAAGTAGCATGATATACCAAACACATTAGAAGCTACTTGCCTTCATTATGATAATAGACAACTAAATGGATGTAAGCACAGTAAAATGCATAATAATTTATTAACATTACATGCTTAAACATTACACATGCATGAATAAAGAAGAATTGTGCACTGGGATAAAACATAATTGTGTTCAAAAACTATAAAAGTTGTAATTTGGCCTTTGACTTCATTTTGTATAATTATGATGTCTTAATGTGTTTCAAGAAATAAAATTGGCAATACTTCAATGCAATAGAGGTACTTCTCTTCAAGCTTCTTTATGATTTTGAAGTCATGGAGTGATGCAAATGCAATGGAGATTTAAGTTGTGTGATTCCAACACATACCAAAACAACCGCATGGAAAGCTTTTGAAATGTCACAAAAAAAGCATTTTTAAAAAATAAGCCTTAATATGACTAATCCCTGAAAGAAATGTATGAGGAGAAATTTAGCATGTAATATTGAAATCTAACATATTTACAAAAATAGCACTTAAGTACTTATTTAGAATCATACCATCCAAATCTTGAAAAGCAAAAAGAAGCTATCAACTATCATTTGTGATGATTTATTAAATTCTTAGGCAATTCATTCTTGAATACGCAACAAAAGCTCAAACCCAAAAACAAATATTTATGCATTTGCATAAAAATAATTTATTTTGTATCTCCGAGCAATTTTGAATTACAATGGAGCACATGGTTCTTCTAAAAATAAAAATACAGCAATTCATTATTTAAAAAAATATTCTTAACGTTATTAAATTTCCCTAATATTAATATTCGTAATGGCCTAGAGAAATTACAAAGTTGATTCTTGGCTCATAAGAGTTGATTCTATACTTCTTTCATAACTCGATTCAGGGGATACAATGAAAACAATAGATGACGGATGCAATGTCGCACAATCCAATTTGAAATGCAATACTCACATAAAAATAATCAAATGTTAACCATTCCATGAAAAAGAAATCTACCAATGCGTCAGAAGCATCAAGGTTACAAGGAAGGAACCTTGCAATTGAGTCAATAAAAAAAGACAATTAACAAAGTCAATGTCACGCATGTCTAGCTTGAGATGTATCAATAACTATGGAAGTCACCCAATTATTGCTTGATTCACAAAAGAGAACAACTATGCATCTGAAATGTTAGAATACAAAGAAAGAACCATCATGTTACCAAATCATCGTACAAAAGCAAAACATGAAATTTTCTTGCGTGAGTGAGATGAGGCGGAGCTATGACATGAAATTTGATGTGCTTTAGCGATGAAGACTTATGAAAATAAAATATATTTTTGGTGTAACAAATTAAATTAAATTTAGAATTAAAATTGTGATTATTACAATTATTATTATTATCTAACTAAAATATGTATGTATCAATTTAAAAATAAAATTTTATTGGTGTTCCATTATGGTGGTATATAAGTTATGTGAGTGGTGGTGAAAAGAATATTTAGGGCTTCTGGAGGGCTCAACACTCATCTCCAAGCTTCTTCATCCCAGTCAATTATGATTACTCACAGGCTCCCCGAAACTTGGCCAAATCCTCACCCATCTTTCTTACTATCTCTTTTTCATTCTCTCTAACTAAACCTTCCATTCTCTCTCCCCCTCCGTTTTCCCTCCTCTCTTTCTCCTATCTCTCTCAATCTGCTTAATCTCTTTCTCTCTCCTTCTCCCTCTTTCTCTTACTATATATTTCTCATCTCACTCTTTTTAATCTCTAATCTCTTAATCTATTTGCCTCTAATGTAGGGTCTATAAGATTTGTATAGTAAAGGCACCAACCTTATTGGTGTTCTCTTGAGCTGGTTGTGAAAAGGTTAATGGGTGATAGTAAAAGAGTTTTAGAGTTTCGACATAATTAGTGTTGAAACTTCTAGGCCATCAAGGGATATTTTTTTCCTGGAAGAAAAAGGTGAGGAATTCCAGTTCAAAGGTTTGGAGAACTAATGTTGGTGTTTTATGAATTTTAGAACTATGGTTAAGGAGCTGTATTAATTTTAACCCGTTTACTCGCAGCAAGAAATTGACTCTCTATATTGGGCTTTTTCGGTTGGGTATCTAAGGGTTATTGAGGAGTTGCAGCATTGAGAGGCTATGAGGGATGTGAGAGAATATTTGAGAGTGTTTTGAAGGGATTGAACATGCTTCAAGATTGAGAGAAGCTTGAATTTAAATTATATACAGTGGATGAGAAATGTTGGGAAGTAGGAGCAAGGATAGGAAAAGATAATCAAGAGCTTACTAAAGCTCTAGGTATCAGCCACCAAATTTCACCAAGTCTTATCATATGATATTTTTAGTCAATGAGGTTTGCACAAGCAAAAAGTAAATTTTATTCAATGAATAAAAAACTTAAGAGCAAAAAATAACTACTACATTGATTGATAACTTATCATAATACAAAGGAAAAGAAAATAAGAGGAATAAAACAAAATTTAAAGCTTCTGAAAAATATAAAAATTTAGATTACCCAAATAATACAAGTAGAGTGACCCTAAAATCATATAACTTTTGAATATTTTTGTTTAATTGCTAGTATGACCCACCTACCCATCAAGGGACCTTAAGTTAAGCTTCCTAATTAATCTCCAATAATTTTAAAGAGATTATGGGGCATTCATAGGCTTGCATAAAGAGTTATGCATGATGAATGGCTCAAATTTTGATGCATGGTCTTTGTTTGTGATCTTATCCTTAGTCTTCAAATTAGAAGATTTTATTCAATCAGCAAGTTGGTTGAAGAAGGTCCGGCGATGATGGTTAGTCTACGAAGGTCCAACGGCGACAGTCAGCCTATGAGGGCTCATTAGTGGTGGTGCTTTGGTGGAGCTTCGAGATTCTTTAGGCCTTATATCTCCTATTTATAGATTTTTGGATGTAACATGCCCCGTAAATATGAGATAAATATAGAGAAAATCCAGAGCACTCCATCAGATGATCCATATTGATTCCCCTAATCAATAGATTATTTTTCAGCATTTAAGTATTTTAATGATGTCGAAATTAAGCAATCTTGGGCTCGTTAGATTCGTCTTGTCGAGCTACTCGATTCAACTATAAACATGCCAAATTCGGAGATTGTTCGGTCTTATAATTAATGTCGTGAAGCTTCCAAATATGCTTCAAGCTCTTAATTCGGGCCCTTTAGGCTCAGATTGGACCGATTTTGATGTCGTTTGATTTGTCTAGTCAAGAAATTCATTTCGACTATCAATTTACTAAAATTAAGTTCATATGATCCAAAACTTAATTTTAGATGTTTACGGTTGAATTTTTCCACGAGATTTGTGCCCGATCAAGGTGATTTGTGGTGATGTATCAAGTATATAATCTATAAGTGTAATTATATATAGATATTTGTAACAATAAGTAAAAATATGCAAACCCAATCGTTTAAAATCAAGTTGATCAATGTATATGCATGTTCTCGAGCTGGCTACCTTACCTTTAAGGCAAAGTCATAAGTGCAATTTTCCAATCATAAAAAAATTGAGTAAATAAGACTTGCTCCAAATAATGAATTGAAATTCTCCTACCACGGTCTAATATAATAAACAAAATTTTTAAAAAATAAAAGAATTTTGTTTTACATTTGTATAAGGCCTTCAAAGCTTTTAACATAAAAAACTCACTTCTAAATGCAAATTATAGGGCTTATTCTTTGCTAGCAAGCATGGCCAACAATGTTCAAAGTAGCAAAATGCAATCATGCTAAATACCCTAAAGATGGCAATGTTGAATGTCGATCTCAATTGAAGAGGACTATATCATCAAAATGTCCCAAAATCCCAAGGTAATATGTTATGCGAACCAAATTTCTATAAAAATATGAAATTTAATTAAAAACTTCTCAAATATAAAAATAAATTCAAGTGAAACTATTATTGCAAAACATAAAACAAAATTCATCCGAGCTCAACAATCGTTTTTCGAGAATGATAAAATTGAGAATCATGTCAACTCACAAAGAGGTGATGTCACATCAAATATATCATTATATTCATTTTCAAATAATATCTCGCAAATAAAAAATGTATCATTTGTCCTCTAATTGGTTGTTCTTATTATCAATAGCACTACTAAATAACAATTATGATCACCACCCTTTGACCGGGTAGTTTTGCCACAAAATTGCAATACTATGTTATAATCACGACTACAACCCGAATGTTCAAAATGGATCTAACCCCCTTAAGTTGTGAGTTATAAGGTGCACTTGATAGAAAATAAAACCCACTATCATCCAATATCTACTTAAAATTATCCCCATATACTAACATTCACCACAAATCTACAAGGTCCTCTTAAAGACAAATAATGGCTATTGATAAGGATCCTTCGATCAGGTTATGTAGACTATCTTTGTTGACTAAGTGAACTAGAGATTACAACAACCTGGGGCAACAAAACTATGAGATTTGATTAGCTTAATCATCATATCCCCTGCCTCTCTCTTTTAAGCTAAAGGCAATAAATTTCTCTCAATTCTAAAACAAAATCACGGCTATTATTACTAGTTTTCAATACCTTTATCATCTATCGATTAGCCTTAATTGAAAAATCGCTCTTGTAATCAAAAGGAATAATTAATCATAAGTTTTACGCCTTATGAGAAACTTGGAACCAGATCAAAACGCATCGCAAACTGAGGACGAAATCTCTATATAGTAACTTATTTGTAATATAATATCTTTTGAAAATTTGTCGAATGCAATTTTAAGCCTACAATAAAAAAGGGAATCCAGTAAGCATAAGACATCTTTTCAAGTTTTTCTTGAGCTATAACGAACCAAAAAATTTAGAAATAATCCAAAATGATCATGCTATTTGTTTTAAACTCAATAATGTAAGCACCCTTTTATAATTAGTTCAATTCAATAACAAATAACAAGTTTAACTAATCGTACATCTCAATGAATCAATACATCAAATGAAAAGCAGATAAATAGTCCAATGCATTTATTTGCATCTAGCCATATACAATCTCACCAAAAACAAATAGAGTTAGAAAATTCCAAATTCCTATGCATCCATATGAATATCTTTAACTTTATAAAATGGGATTAAGTTTACAACCACTTTTATGTACTGAGAACTAGTAATTACACTATTAGTTAGATATAACTTAAAACATATTTATAGAATGATTTACATACATAGCACTCAAAATTTTCTCATTTACATATGTAAACCTAAAATGTAATATTTATATAATCTACCACCTTCTTAACTATGTTAAGCATGATCAATCACGACTTCCTTTTTGGTAGCTATTTACCCATTGACTTCCTATGCTTGTGTCATTGATGTCTTTTCCCTAGCAAGTTTCGTCACGAATTCCTTATGCTTCATTGACCAGCAGCGATCCACAAATGCGAGAAGAATGTGATGCATAAAGGTGGTGACAACGATGAGACTAATGGCATGCGAGATATCTAAATCGAGTTTAGGGGAAGTGATATTTATAATTTTTAAGTATTATGAGAGGAAAACATAAAGTTTGCATATTAAATATATAAAATGGAAAGCTTTGAGTGCTATCTATACAAATCCCCATTATTTATATTGCCAAACATGCCCTACTTGATAATATGATGTGATACCAAAATGCTAAAAGAATTATATTAGATACATTTGCTCAAGATAAATTCCATTATTAAATTCCAAACTTGAACTATAGAAATGAATATATATTTACTTAATATAGACACAAGATTGAGCTAAGTCAAAATAACAATAAAGAACAAATAACTCACTTCATCTCTCCTCACAAATGACTCTGCTAAGAACCTGCAAGATAAGTAAAAAATGTGTAAATTAAAAAAAAAAAAATCATCTCAAATAATAATAGTAATGATAAATATGATAGTCTAAGTCTAACAAATAGTACTGAATTTTGAAAATTATTCAATTTAAAATAAAACTAGAATTACAATGGTGATCATTTTTTTTAAGGATAGTAATATAAAGTAGTGACGTTGTGGGCTAATAAAGAGATTCACAAATTTAAAAAGGCACCCAGAATCCCAACTCTTCAAGAAACTTAGTTAAACATTCATAACATTAATTTTTTCGATGATAAACTTTTACAATCAAGACAAATAGCTCTTGAGAGCTTTCATTTATTGAAAAAAAAATAATTACAACTAAAATATATGATGGTCTCTTATATCCGCCATGAAACATTATTGTAGTTACAACTAACAATTTACTTATTTGAAGAAGGTTACCAACCATGGGGTTTGAACCCTCTAGCACATACTTGAACACTGCCAGCCAACATGATCATCTCATTGCAATTATAGTATTATGACTATTTTTTTAAAGTAATACTAACATAGTTGTACAACTAAACCAACAAGCCACTATGATCATATTCATCCATAATTTCAAATTTAATCAAGTAATCGTAGGAAATCTCCAATTTCTTTAACTATTTTTCAATTAAACATTAAAATGAAGAGAGAGTCTTTTGCATTGTGGTGCAATGCACACATCACATTTTCCTCTCTTTTTTTTTTCATTTTTTTTTCCCTCTTCATACCGTATTAGAATTTGATAACAATGCATGGCATCTACAACTTTAATGAACAGTTGGACTAACACTTTCACCTTAAGAGTTAAGGAAATTAATTTATTATATATTAAAAATGCTTAACATAATTTAGTCACTGGTCAACATTTTTCAACATTAAATAGAGAACAAATAACCAACTTACGCATTTGAAAATGAACTACATTTTTTTTTCTTCGTCAAATCAACTTCATTTGTGTCCAGCGAGGGTAGCTGCATCAACCATCTGTATAGCATCAATAAATTTCACTTATTAATAAACAATCATTTTATTTTAAACAATGACATCATTAATTTGACTTTCACTACAATAGCATTTTTATATGAATTCATTTAGAAGTAAATAATCATACTCTTCATTCATTTTATCACACTACATAATGTAATCAAGTTTCTTTTTGAAGTTCTATTCTATGATTGTTTTGATAACATTCTAATTGGACGAGACAACTATAATGCAATAATAAATGTTTAGCTTATCTAACCATAATATAGAAATCTATCTAACTCCCCAAATATCTGCAATTGCCAATTGACTAATTAAAGTCTTATGGAAAAAATTTGAGCATATTGTGAAATTTTAATGAACAAAATAAGAGATTTTATGTAAATCCTTTAAATGGATTCATTTACAAGGATTAAAACTTATAAACCTAACTTCTTGATTTTAATGAATTAAGAGAGATACGAGAATTTAGCTTAATTTTCTAATAGGAGAGAGAATGGAAGGGCTCACAAATAGTTGTGATAAGGTTAATGGTGTTAATGATAAAATGATCCTTTACTTGTAATTTAATCCATATCCAAATGTCATTGCATTAAAAGTTAAATAAATGACATTTCATAAGTAAAAAATTCATTAATGTTATAAAGATAGCTGATGCAGAAGCCCTTGCAGGACACAAATAAAGCCAATCTATAGAAGTTTGGATAACCTAGGTTATTCTTAAATGCATAAGTTGATTATTTGCTCTACATTTAATGCTAAAAAATATTGATCATTGATTCAATCATATTTCTATGTTTAAAATATAATAAATTAATTTCGACCAACTCTTAAGGTGTAGTTGTTAATTAAAGTTTTTATTGAAGACGTATATGTACTGCATTGTTATTATTTTCTGATATGTTATACAGAGCAGCAAAAAATATAAGATAAAAATGAGAGATTTGTCACTACGTCACAATGGAAAAGACCCTTGACCTCTTTCATTCCATTGCCTTGATTTTAAAACAGTGAAAAATTTTGGAGTTCCATCGAATCACTTGATTAAATTTAAACTTATAGATGATTAAGGCTTTACTAACTTATTAATTTTAACTCTAGAACTAGAATTGTGTTTACCTATGATGCACAGACACGGACACGGCGACACGGATACGACACGGACACGGGATATGTCAGTAATTGAAAATATAGGACATAGACACGGATTGGAGACGTTATTTAAGTTTTTATATTTAAAAAATAGTATATAAAAATTAAATAAGTATAATTTTAAAAATAATAAGTCATTTAATTAGAATTTGTGCTTAAAATGATTATTATTAGGATGTCGAGAGTTAGACGTCAATGCCGTTTATCAGTCACCGAGAGAGGAGATGAAAATACCTTCACTACCAAAAAGAAATGAAAATGAGAATATTCGATGATTGAGTATTAAGTTCGGACGTTGATTTGGTTTTGTGGATATGAAATAAGAAACTTATTTTAAATCCCGCCAAATACAAGAAATTATATTTAAAAAAATTCATAAAATATTTAAGAAACACGTGTCCAATATGTATTTAATATTTTTAATTGGACACGTTTTCGGAGTGTCCGACACGTGTCGGATGAGTGTCGGGCGAGTGTCATATCGGACACTGCACGCCTCTTTGAGGAGAAGTGACGGTGCATCATAGGTGTTTATGTAAAAATTATTAATCATAATACTATCACAACAACCAAATCATCATGAACAAGCATAGTATTCAAGTATGCACAAGTAGGTTTGAAACCGATAGTTGACAACCTTCTCCAAATTTATAACTTGGAATTGTACAAGATGAACTACCTATAAAGTTCCATGATAGATATGAGAGATCATCACATGTGCTAATTATAATTAATATTTTGTTTGAATGAAAGACTTTAAGATGTAATTAACTTGAAAGTAGATTTTGATTATTGAAGTAATTATTGCTATGAATATGTAATAAAATTTCTTAAGAGTTGAGATTTTGGGATCATTTTTTCCATTAATTTTTAGTTTGTGAAAGCCCTTTGCTAACCCACAATGTCACTATTTTTTATTGCTACCATTATTTTTCACAAAAAAAATAATCATTATTATAATCATGGTTTAGAAAACTGGATCGGACCTGCCGATTCGACCGGATCAATCGTGAACCGGGCATGTGGCCGGTTCAGTCCTCATTAAAAATCAGCCCAGTATCAAACTGGTGGAAACCGATTTGAACCGCCGGTTCAACCGGTGAACCAGACCCAATTTTTAAGAACCGGCCCAGTTCAATGCATAAAAATACTTTAATTTAACATAAATATTTTATTAAATATTAAATGAATTTAAATATAATATATTAGTTAATAAACTTCAAAAATTATATAATAAGCATTAATTAATTATACCCACATGGTTCCATCTCCCAATGTGGACTTTTTACTCATGGAAAGAAGGAAAGCTATAAAAGCAACATAAGAAAAGACTTCCAAGTGATGAGACTAAACAACTAGTTGTGTCATGTGTGTGCATAGTACATTACTTTCAAGAGGATTTTTTTAAAAAAATTTTGTATACAATACTCAAATAAATTTGATACATAATATATATATATATATATTTTATATATTATATATATATATAAGTATATAACATAAATTAATAATAATTTATATGTGAATTAAATTTATATTAAATGTGAATATAATTTAAAAAATTGGTTTAAATTTAAAATTATAGAAACCTTTTTTTTCGTTTTAGAGTAATAAATTTATATTTTTGCATGATAATTATACCATTATTATTTCATTTAGAAAATATTTAAATTTAAAATTAAAAGTATTAATTAGTTATATAATTTATATGTATAAATTATATTAAAATATTTAACATAAATTAGCAATAATTTATATTAAATTATATACTTATATGTAAATTTAATTTATATTAAAAATATTATTTTAATATTATTATTATTTATTACATCATCCGATTCAAACCAATTGAACCGTGAACCTCTCCTTTTTCCGATTCATTGTCCGGTATAGTTTTAACAACCTTGATTATAATTCTAAATTTATTTTACATTTGCTAATTTCCAAATTTTAGTAGTATTTTGCTATGCTTGAATTTCATATTTATCATCATTTATCATCATTTCATTATTAGATGCGATTTTCTTGGAAATTCACACAGATTATGCTCTTTTTATGGGTTCTTAGCAGAATCCTTTGTGAGGAGAGATGATGTAAATTATTTATTCTTTTAATTATTTTGACTGGACTCAGTATTTCATCTATATTAAAGAAAGAAATACTCATTTTATAGTTCAAGTTTGGAATCTAATAATGGATGGTATCCCGTTAGATTTCCAAATGGGGTATATATGGTAATAAAAATAATACCTTGGGCTTATTAATTATCCAACTAAAATACATCAAAGTGATCGTAGCTTTGAGCCAACATTATGAAATCAAAGATATTCATAGAGATTCATACAGGCCTATTAGTATTGAGTGATCTCGTATATAACCAGATGCAACTAAATGCATAACTTCACCTTATGATCTGTGTGTGTTATAACATAATGAGTGATAACTTCACCTCATCATTTGTGTATGTTATAGATTATTAGGAAACATAGATACTTATTTAAAGCTTTGAGACATTATTGACTTCCATTTATATTATTGTCTGTGCCATTTTTTATTTTAGTTCTCTCATTTCTCTTTAAATTATTAATGATTATGGCAACATTAATTATTTAGTACTAATTCAATATTTCCATACATTTTAAGATTTTTTTCCAATTTTGAACAAGACATATGATAAAGTATTTTGAGTTGTGGTTCTAAGATACTTCAAACCCTTCGGATGGCTTGACCATTCACATCTTTGTGCTTTTCAAGCAATCAACATAAAATGCTTTGATAATTGCATAGTATGTTTGGAAGATTCAATATCTATAACTTAAGGATTCATTGCATATTTCATCTCTTTTTATTTCTTTTGATTTTTCATTGAAATTTAAATTCTACAGCCGACCTCGACAACTCAAAAAAAAAAAAAAATCTATATAAATAAGGCTTACATGAATAAGGGATTCCCTTCTTCTCATGCACTTAAAAAAGCTCATATAACTAAGAATCAACATCCCCAATTTCTTTAGGCCATTATATATATATATATATCTATATATATATATATAGGAAATTTGGTAGGCTATGGATATTATGCCATTTATGCGAAGTAATGAATTGCTAGATATTGATATTAGAAGATCCATATACTCGATTTGATTAAATAGGTCGAAAATTCAAAATAATTTTTCATATGGCTTTCATAAATATTAAAGCTTGGATTGGAATTTTGTTGTGTATTTAAGAATGACAACAGCAACAACAACATCAAGCCTTTATCCCACTACGTGGGGACGGCTACATGAATCCTTTTTCTCCATTGTGTCCTACTAAAAGTCAAATTCTCGTTTAAATCTAATAAAGAAAGGTCATTCCTAATATTTTCTAACCAAGTCTTATAAGGTCTACCCCTTCCTTTCTTAACATAAGTCAAATCTAATACCTCTACTCTCCTAACCGGGTCATCGCAAGGTCGCCGTTTTATGTGACCAAACCATCTAAGGCGACTCTCTCTAATCTTATCTTCTACTGGAGCTACTCCAACCTTTTCACGTATATGCTCATTTCGTATCCTATCTCTAAGGGTAAAGCCACTCATCCACCTGAGCATCCTCATCTCTGCAACACTTAACTTAGTATTATGCGACAAATTGATATTGGAAGACCCTAGGGCTCCATTTAGAATCAAAATAATTTGAAGATGAAAAATGAGCAATTTTCCAAATGGATTATATTCAAATGCATAAATACTAGTACTTAGGTTAGACATTTGTTGTGCATTCAAGACAATATGTTTGAAATTACACTCTGGCCTCGGAATGTGAAAATATTAAATAAATTCTTACTTTTGCCAATTTCAGCCTCAATCTTCAATGATGCTTAAACCATGTAAGAAGAAAACTTCAAATCAGTGTATTTTATACGTAGACACAGAAGCAGTTTCAATTGGATGACATTTTTGATGAGGAGATCGTCAGAGATTGCGACACATGTACCATCAGGAGATGCCGGAGATCGACGGTCACGATCATGATCTTTATTTTCATCATTTTATGTAGTAGTTTATTTGATTTTTATGTTTTTCCGTTTTTGCCCTTATGGGTATTTGGTCGTTATTGTAGCTCGAGGGGCATTTTAGTCTTTTGCTTTCTTATCATTTTGGAGGCCTATTTATAGGGCCATTTTCTCATGTAATAGTTTTTAGTTTTGATGAAATGAAAATTTACTACTATGTGTTCTCTTTATGAGTTCAAGAAGATCTCTTGGTGAGTTCTTCACCCTCCTCGATCTCTTAGTGAGTTCGCCGGAGAAGACTAGATCTCTTTGTGAGTTCTAGTTCGTGCTAACTAATCTTGTGGAAATTCAACGAGAAGACATTTGAGGTTAGTAAATCCGTATTCGTCGTCGCCGTGGAATTTCCATCTTCTTTCTCCCCGTTGCCTTGCCGCCGCCCCTCCCAACTCTTTAAAATCGCCGGCCACCCTACCTCCCCTTTCCGCCGGCCAGATCTGCCACCGCCGGCCAACCAGCCATCGGCCAGCCGCCAGCCTCCCTCCGGCCAGCCCAGCAGCCATCTCCTGCCGCCCCTTGTTTCCTTTAATTCCTTGAGTTTGAATTTCAAAATGTGTTTACACTCTTTCCTAATTGGTTCCCTATCTTTATGGGAGCTCATTAATGAAATTAACTCCTAATTTGAAATTCAAATTAGATTTCCCTCTCATTTTGAATAATGGGAAGTTACTTAAGCCACAATTAAATCTGAAATTAAAATTCAGATTTAATTGAATTTCTTACTTAAACTTGGGCCCCACATTCATAACTCCCAAACCTTCCACTCTCCTCCTCATATGGCCGGCCACTCTTAGTGGGCTTCTCTCTCCTCCAAATGACATAATAACACCACAAATTCAGCCCAAATTTCTTCCTTTTTATCCGCCCCATTAAACCATTTGAATTAATTTGAATTCATCAAATTAATTCCCTCACCCCCTTGCTAAAAACTGAAATTATTGCTGAAAATTTCAGTTTTGTCTTTTGGAGTCGTTCTCTACTTGCTATCACAATCAGTTCTCCTTCCCTATACCAGCCACCTACCTTCTCCCCTCATATCTCCGTGATATTTGGACTCCCCGGCAAGATGCATGGCGGATCCTGAAGTGGATAGCAGTTTAGTGCTCGGTGAATACGGAAGCATACACATAACTCGTTCGCCATTCTTCGATGTCGGGTTTGGATTCGACGACAACGTCGAAGACTATTTGAACCGCATCTTCCCGACACTCGGGGATGTGGTAGACGAGCAATTTGAAGACGACGACTGGATCATCAGCGGACATCCACCGGCTTCTCCAATTCCGACTTCCTTCTCGGCGATAAGTCCTCTCAAGATCACTTGCCTATTAGTGGCATCGCTAAGTTGACCTACGGTCCTCTTCCGCTAGCCACCACTTTCAAAACGAGTGAAGGACCTCAAGGTGAATGATCTAGATTTTAAACGTGTGGCTTTAGTAGTAGCTATTTGCATTATCTAATTTATTTTGGTTATCTTTTGCTAGACTCATGCAATTCTTAAATGTAATCACTGCCGTTAACATAATTTATCACGAATTTTCTTGAATCCAACTTGAGTAAGCTAGATTTTATCGTTAACATTGCAAAGCTAAACTCTCATTAATCTCTAACGTGCAAATCATGTTTCACCGCATATCGTTTCACATCAATTATCATGTCATAAGCGCACCACCCTGTTTACAATTCTAACCATTTTTATTTTTTTCATTTTTTTTAATGAAAGAAGAAAGTCAATTTCCCAAAAGATTGGAATGAAAGGATAGAGATAATTTATCATTTCTCATTCTTCCATTGCTTTATTGTTTCAAATTTTCTTTAGCTTAGCAAGTTTTTGATATCATGAGTATTTATTTGGTCAGGAACATACTTGTAACAGAAGTTACGTTTTTGTCATTGTGTGATGGAGGTCATTTTCTAAATAAAAACATTTGGGTGATATTTCTGAAAATATGTTCAATTTCAGTGTTATGCACTAAACTTCCCTATTTATATTTCTTTAAGCGATGAAGCATATTAAAGCTTCTTTTTTTTAAGTGTTTCTTCTAACAATTTTCAAAAACTTCCTATATGTCTATTTTAGTAATATAGGAATTGCACTACTTAATTAATTCCCCGCAGATTTTGCACCACCATCATGGCTTCAAAATATACAGAAGTTTGAAGAGAGGATCCTCTGAGCATAACAAAAAAACATGACAATCACACAAAATGAAGCCCGAGATAAAATTACAACTTTTTATTTATTATTACATTTTTTACACAATTCTTTTTATCCCACTAATATTATATTTATAAAGAAGCATCATGATGTTCACATAATTGTATTGTTGATATCTAGAAAGCCAATTGCTGACTTATTTGTAATTTTTTGCAGGATCCGTAAGAACGTGCAAGTTTAAATAATTTTTTACCTTACTCTAATGAATGAACAAATTAATGTATGTTTGTATTTCAAGAATATGGTTGTTCCTCATGCTTTCATATTTGTATGCATATGACGTATTATTATTTATTCCACTGTGCTTACATCCATTCACTTGTCTATCATTATAATGTAGCTAAGTGGCTTCTAATGTTAATGTGAAGGTGCTAAGAAGTGAAATGGGTTGCGCATAGATAAACTTCTTAAATGTCATCAACTAAATTTTATTTTAAGTTAGAATTAGAACCATTTTAAAAACATAAATGTGAATAATTTTGAAGGTAATCGAAATAATTTGAATTACTAAACTCAAATACTTAGCATAAAGATTGAGACGTTTTTGACAGTTGAAAATCATAATTGTCTAACATAATTAGTTTTAGATTTCAAGCTAATATTATTTAAGGAAAGTGATACTATTGTTGAAACTATTAACATTAAATAATCATTTGTATATAAAATGTTTGCTTGGTAAAACAGTCAATCTGCTTCTGCCTTGCATTTTTATGACGGAACTTCATGCATAGCTAAGAGGCCATAGCATGTTGTTCACAGTCTTAAGATAACAACAACAACATCAAGCCTTTATCCCACTACGTGGGGTCGGCTACATGAATCCTTTTTCTCCATTATGTCCTATTAAAGGTCAAATTCTCGTTTAAATCTAATACAGAAAGGTCATTCCTAATATTTTCTAACCAAGTCTTTTTAGGTCTGCCTCTATCTTTCTTAACATAAGTCAAATTTAATACCTCTACTCTCCTAACCGGGTCATTGGAAGGCCGTCATTTTATGTGACCAAACCATCTAAGGCGACTCTCTCTAATCTTATCTTCTACTGGAGCTACTCCAACCTTTCCACGTATATGCTCATTTCGTATCCTATCTCTAAGGGTAAAGCCACTCATCCACATGAGCATCCTCATCTCTGCCACACTTAACTTAGTATTATGCTTCTCTTTTAATGGCCAACATTCGGCACCATAAAGCATTGCAGGCCTCACTACCATCTTATAGAATTTTCCCTTAAGTTTGAGGGGTACATTTCTATCACATAACAAGCCCGATGCATTCCTCCACTTCAACCATCCAACTTGAATTTTGCTGATAATATCCCCATCTATTTCACCATCACTCTGAACAATAGATCCAAGATATCTAAAACGTGTACTCTTATTAATGACTTGATCGCCCAAAGTCATAATCCCCTCACTAGGTCTATTACTACTAAAATTACACTCCATATATTCCGTTTTAGATCTACTCAAGTGAAAACCTTTAGTCTCTAATGTTGACCTCCATAATTCAAGTTTACTTTCAACTCCCTCTCTAGTCTTATCAACAAGAAGAATATCATCAGCAAAAAGCATACACCAAGGTACATCCTCTTGCAAATATCTAGTGAGAACATCCATGACTAAAGCAAAAAGATATGGGCTTAAGGTTGATCATTGATGTAACCCAACTGAAATAGGGAAATACTTGGTCAAACCACCTTGTGTTTGAACACAAGTAATAGCTCCTGCATACATATCTTTAATGATTTGAATATAAGCATTATTAACTCCTTTCTTTTCAAGAACTCTCCATAGCACTTCTCTTGGAACTTTATCATATGCTTTTTCTAAATCAATAAAAATCATATATAGATCCTCCTTATTTTCTCGATATTTCTCCATCAAACCTCTTAATAAATGTATGACTTCCATAGTCGACCTACACGGCATGAATCCAAATTGATTTTGAGAAACATTAGTATCACGCCGCAACCTATGCTCCATAACTTGGTCCCATAGTTTTAAAGCATGACACGTTAACTTAATTCCTCTATAATTCGCACAATCTTGTGCATCACCTTTATTCTTAAAAATAGGAATTAACACACTTATTCTCCACTCATTTGGCATCTTTTTAGTATTCAAAATAGTATTAAAAAGTTTAATAAGCTAAGAAATTCCTTCATCTCCTAAGCATTTCCACAACTCAATTGGAATATCATCAGGTCCAATAGCTTTTCCATCCTTCATTTTCTTTAAAGCCTCTCTAACTTCGGTTTTACTAATACGTTGATAAAAACAGAAATTTTTATTTTCATTTAGGGTGCTAAGGTCACTATAGTCAATCTTATTTTCATAATTTTCATTAAAAAGTTTAGCAAAATGTCTCATCCACCTTTGTTGAATATCATCTTCTAATAAAAGTATTTTTTTATCTTCATCCTTAATACACTTCACTTGAACTAAATCCTTACTACTCCTATCTCTTTGTTTGACTAACTTATACATATATCTTTCTCCCTCTCTAGTATCTAATCTATTATATAAATCACTAAAAACTAATGTCTTTACATCACAAATTGCTTTCTTAGATTCCTTACAAGCCTCTTTATATCTTTCTCAATTATCAGAATTTTTAAAATTAAACCAATTTTTATAACAAATCTTCTTATTTTTAATCTTTTCTTGCACATTTGGATTTCACCACCAATTATTTTTACTATTATGAGCTTTTTCCTTTGATACTCCAAGCACATCTTTTGCAATATTCTTAATATCACTAGCCACTTTTTCCCACATAACATTAGCATCCTCATGCACAGATAAAATCTTAAGATCTAAAATTTTACTCTCAAAAATATTTTTGTTAATATTCTTTAAATGCACCCATCTAATCCTAGAATATCGTTTTACTTTATTTTTTATTTTCTACCTCTCTATCTTAAAGTCCAAAACTAATAATCGATGTTGGGTACATAAATTTCACTCAGAATAACTTCATAATCCTTGCAATCTAAACGATCTAATTATCTTATAAAAAATTAGTCAATCTGGGTTGTACTATATCCATTTTTATAAGTGATGAGATGCTCATTCCTTTTCTTAAATAAGATATTAGCAATTAAAAAATCATAAGCTAAAGAAAAATCTAATATAGCCTTGCCACCTTCATTTATCGTTTCAAAATCATAGTCATCATGAATGCTTTTAAAATCATCTACCTCTCTACTAACATTTCCATTTAAATCTCCTCCAATCAAAATCTTTCTTCTAGAGATATCTTTTGTAATAATCTTCTAAATTATTCCAAAAAATTAATTTAAAACTCATATCCAAACCTACTTGAGGAGCATAAGCACTTATAATATTAACAATCTTATCATCAACAACAATCTTTAAAGTTATAATTCTATCTCCAATCCAATTAATTTTTATAACATTATCTTTCAAACTCTTATCTATAATAACATCTACAAAAAAAAAAAAAAAACATCTACATCATTCCTAGTACGACTCCTACCCAAATACCACAGTTTAAATCCTAAACTATCAATTTCCTTAGCCTTTTCTCCAACCCATTTAGTTTCCTGAATGCACAAAATATTTATCTGCAGTTATGAGCCATCCTAGTAGTCAATCCATTTCTCAACCAAAACCATTCTAGGGACTCTCCTCTTGCCGCATCCAAATTTCCCAAATTATGGATGATTTGAATTAATTTTTAAATAGCATTCCCACTACAAAACTTGAAACTCCAAATTACTGACCAAAATTGGCTCCAATAAGTTGTAAATATTTTTTATTACATACATATCTATTTAAGGTAAAATCTAACTTAAAGTATTTTTAATTATCCAGCTTCCAATGAAATAACTTGCCAAATTTTTATGTTAAATTTTTGCTAGATATTATATTTACACTTTTATTTTCTCGTAGACCATATAACCAGAAATATTATAGGGATGCAAGCTGGAAAATTGGCAGAGCCTGTTTAGAGAATAAAGGAACCACATATTTACACAAGGCAAAAATTAGTTCAAATGTTACATGGATGTTAAACGTATTCTCATATGCCTTGGAGATAAAAAATTATCATCCCATACTTCAGAACTATGAACTATCGTTAAGCCTTTCCGCGTAAATATTCTGGTGATATTTAATGGAATACTAGATAAGTGCACTTGTTCTCAAAAGTAATAAACTGTTTTACACATCCTAGAAACAATAAAATCTGGAAAATAATTTACAATGAGAATCAAATTTGGAACACTAACATAACGATGTTAAATAGTTCGTATCAGCCACAACTAGAGAAAATTAATGAAAGCCCATATATCAAAAATGAAAAAAACTGAAAAATATTTAAAGGGTTCAATGGCATACCTTCTCTTTTTATTAACCAGATTCTCTTTATGCCATATGCTTGACCATAATCTTTCTGCATCTCTAAAAGATATGTCCATCCTAGAAGCTGCCATACCAAGATGAAATAGAAGAAAGATTAGATGACTCAAAGATAAATGACTAGAAAATCACACACGCAAATGCACTTTCATCATTTTTGAAGATGCGTGCCATGTTCAATGTCAATTGTAGTTGTCACCATATGAAATTGCAAGATTGAAAAGACAAATTATTATTGTAATATGCACGTACAAAAGTAGGAGAAATAATCTACCTAATTTGAAAAAGCTAATACAATAAGTTTGCATGTTGAAACTATTATCTATTAGTTTCTACACTCAACTATATTAGATTACACATAATAGATAATCAACTAATTCAATCCTATACAAGGCGCCACACAAGTAAGTTGTAGGCTCTAGGATTTAGCAAGTGAGAGAGTCTAAAACATTTTATTAATGTGAAATAATTAGCTCTACTATGCTTAGCTTATGTAATTAACTCATTACATAAAAAAAAAAATATACAAATGTACAAATATTAAACACAATATTTTGATGATATAAATAAACTATGCAATGTCTGAGAAATTGAAATCTAAGCATAAGTTAAAATGTTGACCCTATACAATTGCACTAAAGCAATAATCGCATTTATCACAATAATGGTTAACTAAGGGGACACTTGGTTGGCTAAAAAAGAAATACAAAGTAAAATGAAATGCAATGTAAATGGAATGCAATCTATTTGAAATATTTTGAGTATTTTGGAAGAGTGTAAATAAATGCATGTGACAGCTTTTTTGTTTAGCTTGAAGTAAATGAATGTAGTGTGAAGTAAATGAATGTAGTGTAAAGCCCCAAGATGATGGTGATCGGTGGTCGGCTGAAGGTGGCGAGCAACTATGGCCAACTGTGTCGCCAACAACTAATGGTGATGGTTGCAAATGGTGGTTGTGATTGTGGTGGCAGTTGGTGGTGGCTGCCGGTGACCTGTGCTGGTGACAGTGGCGTCAGTTGGTGGTTGTTAGCGGTGGTAGCAAAAGGCGACAATTGGTGGTGGCTGGCAATGTCAATAGAATGCGAACACTAGTAGCAAGCAGTGATGGCCGGCGGTGGTTGCAAGCGACAACGGGGAAAGGCTAGTAGCCAGGGGCAGCGAGCGACAATGATAGGTAGTTGATGTTGGCGGCAATGACAAAGAATTTAACTATGTATTTAGAAATTGATCTACAAAATACTGCACTAGTGGATGTATTCCAAATATATAAAAATTTTGCTCTGCGTTTCTTTTACTTCAGACCAAGCACTTATATTTTCAAAATCCCTGCTATTGGAATACTTTGGACCCCTTTTACTTCAAACCAAACCACTCCTAAACTAAAAAATAGCATTAAATTTTAAAATAATCTCCTGACTATTTGTATGAAACCATTTTAGTCTAAGAGTATAATATTGCTCCAATTTAGCTCCTCGACTATACAAAATTGATCCATAATGGTCCCTGAATTGGGATCAATTGTGTAAAGTCAAGGGAATAAATTAGGATCAATTTTATATCACAATCACAATATGAGGTAATATTTTGAATTGATTTTGTATAGTCGAGGGACTAAATTGAGGCAACATGATACACTAGAACTAAATTAACCATACACGAATAGTCTAGAAACTATTTTGGGATTTTTTTAAAAAAAAATATTCAAGAAAAGAAATAAAAAAAATTTAAGCCATAGAGCAATGAGGAAGGACATCATGATCTTTATATGGTTCGGTCAACCTCAAAGCCTATGGAGACCTAGATAATACCTAGAATAGGATTTTCACTATCCCAAATTTGCCTAAGTCCAACCCGATCTTTAATATAAGAGATAACTTCCTAAATAAAAGTTCTATCCAACTTCGAAGGTGAACTCTGAAAATTTCACCTTCCAATCTCTTACTCTCATAATCTCAAATAAAAGATATCAAAAGTAAAATGAAAACCTCAAAATACAAATACAAAACTAAGTTACAAATCAAGATAATCTTAATACAAACAACACTATAATATTAAGTTTGAGATACTACAAGAACTAAATACTCAAAAGATGATTTGATGGACACAAGAAAGCACCTGCTGAAAGCCTTGAAATTGATTGAACGCGTAAGCATGAAAACGCATTCCTAAAAAATCTTATAGAGGTCTCAGATTTTGGCATTTATGCATTCAGGCGTTACCTATTATCCCTCAAATACTTGGATTATTTATAAAATAAATAAAATTCCATTTTTGGAACCAATATAGTTGTTGGAAATATTGAAGCAATCAAGTTTACACATTTGGAAAGCTTACAACATCACAAGAATAATCGTTGGACCCATATTTCATTTAACGAGTCCTGATGATCCCAAAATAGGTTGCCACTTTTGCAGTTGTGAAAAAATTGCATTCGAGAGCATATTTGGCAAGCACAGGTTGCACAAACTAACGCAAATGGAAAGTCATGGGTGCACTTTGCATGTGCAAGTAAAACAGACAGGTGCGTAGAGGGCTTTGTGCAGCTGGTTTGTGCGGGCACTGAGATGGATGACTTCACACTCAACAAAGCGAGTGTGTTTGTATGCATGAGCACATGGCCATGAGCACATGCACATAAATGGCCAAAATCAATTGCTTCACTGCAACTCAACAAGCTGAAAAACAACCATGACAATCTCAGCTACTATCATAGCCAACAAATTGCTTCACTCAACACTAACCAAAACAAATCAATAGGAACAATTAAGAAAAACTTACCACATCAATAATTAATATACTAGGTGTCCAATGAAAACCTAAAATGATAGACGTGATTGTGTTTAGCACTATACAAAATCATTGCAATCATTACAGTAGATAAAATGCATGTTAAAGACTTAAACACAGTTAAAGTCAAAAAAAATAAAAAAAAAATCACAAGTAATGTGCTCGTAGCATAACCAAATCAGGGATAAATAAGTATGCACTCTCTTTACAAAATAGTATTGCAATTACACAATTTTTATGACTCCTAAAATAAATTCAAGTACAAACTTCAACCACAATTAATTCAAAGTCTGTAAGAGCCATCTCCAACGAGATCACTAAATAATTGGACAATCAAAAACCTATATGATGTAATACATGAAAGTGGTACAATCACTAAGGCAAGGGCAAAAGTACATGAGTTCAAGATATGAAAGATTCGTGAGGACTAATCACGAGAATCTACATCTTTTTTATATTTTATGAGTTTAACCTTCTGTATTTATGTAATTTCATATTTTTTTGGTGTTGTAAGTGCTATGTAGACTTCATATTATTGTATTTTGATTCGTTAGTAGTCATTTTATTAAGTCTAAGTCATTCTAAAGTAGTAAGGCTCGACCATGCTAGAGTATGAGTGTGCATCGAGAGAGTATAGGTAGTTTCCAAGTGGGTCCAAGCATGGAGCAAGAGGGGGGCGACCCCTCCTCTCTCTCCCCTTTACCTCTCAATTTAAGTTTGAATAAAGAGGTGTGTCTTTTCATTAGAATTCAGATGTATAAGTACTCCTTTGGACTGAAATGAATGATCACTACTATACTTAACATGTTTTGGACTGAATTTTAAATAGGCTAGAGAGTTTGGTGTGGGTCTGTCAAATCTTGCCCACGGTTCGAGTTCGGTTCCAACCCAACTTTGACCGCCAGTTTTTTAACTGACCCGAACCCAACCCGGTTTTGGATTCGGGTCACTTTTGCGAACCCGACCTCAACCTGGTTCGGGTTTGAGTCAACCCGACCCGACCCGAAATATAGCACGTTAATTAAATTAATACTGCATCAAAATCATTTGGCGCGTGGTAATAGGTAAATTTTATTAAAAAACTATACAATTTTTTTACATTTTTACATAATATATAATATAATACATTATAATTAAACTCAAATTACATAACTTATAAGTTACAAGCTTAAATTACAAACTAAACAATCTAAAATTATAAACTAGTCAAATTACAACTTACAACTTACAAGCTCCAATTACAAACTCAAATTACAACTTACAAGCTCAAACTCCTACACTTCAGATTGAATTACAATTCTATAGGAAACCATAACCAAATTCCTAACATTTGTCTGTTTTGAATAAAACTGTTATATATCTTTTCCAAAGTACATTTGAACCACATAAACCTCTTCAATCCTTAACCAAAATTTTCAAAAGTAAACTAGACAACATTCCCTTCAAATCAAGCCCAAGTTTGTTAGATTTGGATACTTGTAGAGGGAGAATTAATTGGTAGACATCTCTAGACAAATTAAAAAGCTTGCAACCTATCTCCCACATTTCAAAGCAATTAATCTCTAAAAATTGATCTTAACTCTTCTAATTCTATTTAGAAGAGCCACCCACATCCATCAATTGTTCACATCAGTGATCTAAAGCCCTCATCCATCCAACTATCCCTCATTGCTATTTAAACCATTTTAAAGAGTGATTTTAATGAGGTCATTGAGACAGTGTTATTAAGAAGAATTGATTTATTTAAATTACAACCATAAAATATTTTTATAAATGGTGATACTTTAATCATAATCATATCAAGCATGAGAATTTTGCCATATGGATGTGCATGTTGTATGGTTAACGTATTGTATGAGGTGGTGACTGAAACAATTTTTGTGGAGGAGTTTACCTTACCCTTGTAGGTGGGTAAGCTTGAAATTTTTTTGCCTTGAATTGAAATATAAAGTGTTCAATCTAACAAAATGTATGACATCGTTATCAAATAAGAGTCTTCTTGAAATGACATGGTCTATCTTTATTTGAAATACATCACACCATATATTATCCACAGAATCACCTATCTTAATTGGTACTAAATATCTAAATGTGATGGGTAAAGTAGTGACATTTAACCAACTCATCATGTATGGCTCTGGATGGGGTTTTGTTTTAAGCTTAGCTCTTGAAAGTGTGTGAGTAGAAATTACATTCATGGCACTACCCCCGTCAATTACTAATTTGCAAAACTTATTCCTATATTTAAAAATTGTAGTAAAAATATTCCTCCTTTGGCTATCTTCTTTATCTCTAGATGTGGACAAACATGTCATCTCACCTAAAAGATCTCCTATATGCTCAACTTCCTTATTACATAAAGGAGTATCATCATGAATTTCCTCGACCTCATCAGCCACTCACTCTTCATCTAATTCTTCTTTAACCTCATCTAAGAACATAGTTTTGACCTTACACGGATGTTGCATATGGCATTTCTTGTGACACTTGAAGTATATTAAGTTCTTAGTCTTAGAGGACGATTCATGTGTACTCTTTTTAGGCTAGAAACTAGATGAAATGAGTGTAGATCTAACGGTAGACCTCTGTGTAGAATATGAAGATGATTGAAGGGAAGAATTGGACCTCTAGTTCTAGATGAAGTTGTCTTTGTTATGTTGCTCTAGGAGTAAAGCATAATAAAAATCATCTTCTGAAGTATGAGGGTCCTGTAAGTTGACCTCATATATGATCTCACCAAAAGTGAATTTGTTGTCTAGTTAGCACCCTTTATCTGTGCAATTAGTCCTAGCAATTAAATCTCAAATAAGTTCATGTATTCAACCACTTGCATATTACCTGTCTAACAATCATCAATTGTTCTTATAATTTCTTGTCATGATTTATAGGATAGTACTTAGCCCTTAACATCTCTTCTATCTCAACCCAAATAAGTTGGTATCTCTATAACCTTTCATCCTTCACTAAGACACTGGTCCAATAAATTTTGGCATGGCCTATAACCTTCATCTTAGCATAAGTAATTCTTTGGTAGTCATCCATTTAATATCAATCAAAGAACTCTGTTCGCTTAGGAAATGTAAATGTTCATATGTTTGAGAAGTTGGGCCTTAATGCTTTCACTGAAAGTAGCCCGTATTTCGGGTCTTACGGCCTCTTTTAGAAGTAGCCCATGTATTTGAGAAGTTGGGTTTTACTATTTTCATTGAAAATAGCCCATGTAGCGGGTCTTACGACTTCGTTTAGAAGTAGCCCGTTGGTTGGGTCTTACAACCTAGTCATATAAGCAAGGTTGTCCGTGGGTTTGAGAGGTTTAGAATTGTTTACTTAGAAGATTCCCTAACATGCCGATCTTACGACTTCGCTTAGAAGTGGCCCGAATAGTGAGTCTTGCATCCTCTATTAGAGGTAGCCCAAGTTTGGATTTGTAGCTCCCCTTGGGAGATTGTGTGTATTAATTTAGCTGGTATTTACCCTATTTTAGCTAGTAGTTGCTTATTAGGCTGGCTTTAGAATAGTTGCACACCCTACCACCCAACGCTAATATTTTTGACCCTAGCTTTCAGTAGTGCACAATAGTTTTACTCGTACTTTCTTACTTCAGTAGCATGTCTTTTATTTTAGTAGTGTTGTTTGTTCAGTACCCGCTCTTTTACTTTCAATACCAGTTCTACTTTAGTACCTACTTATTTTACCAGTACCAAATTTATTATGACTAGTACTAGTTTTGTTTTACAATTACCAATTCATTTTTTTTAATACCTGCCTATTTTACCAGTACTTATTTTGTTTTACCAGTACCAGTTCTACCAACACTAGTTTTGTTTTATCAAGACTAGTTCGCTTTAGTACACCGTACATATGAATTTAACTAAATTTAATATCCATCAAATCCAACAATTCTACCAGAATTTATCAAATTCAAATTTACGAAATTTACCAAATTCTTCATTTAAAATCCTACTTACAGCCAAACAGCACCTAGTTGTTTGGTATCGGATTTACAGCGGGATTTAAGCTAAGGGGCTGTTTGGTTGCCTGAAAAAGAAATGTGGTGTAAAATAAATGCAATGTAAAGTAAATGTAATGCATTTGAAATACTTTGAGCTTGTTTGATCGTCTGCAAAATAAACGCAGGAGAATTGTTTCCCTTGTTTGGTTAGGTATATCCAAAGTAAAGTAAAAGCATTTTTAAATAATTTATTTTGGCATTAAAATAAATATATTTATAAAAGCAGTGTATTTTTAATAATTAATATTATTTTATTTAAAAAAAATTATTTAATTCAATTTATTTAAACCTAAAACCAATTAAGGTAAAATTTACTTCAATCAATTATGCTATTTCAGTATATCTGACATCCTCCAATCAAAAAAGATCTTGCGAAGCCCTTGCAACGCTAAATCTAGCCCTTTTAGACCACAATCGTTAAACAACTATGAGCTGATTTAATGTGCCTGAAGAAACATCATGTTGAAGTATGTCCGGATTGCTGTATAAGATCCCAAGAAGATCATTAATGGAGGCTTTGGTGGAATCTTGTGGACATAAATACAAATACTTGGTCAATATGCTTCCAAAGCTCCAGCTTCAGCCATAACCAATTTGTTGGCATCATTTGCTTCTGCTATCTGTGTAAGAAGATGAACAACAATTGGAGCAGCTCTTGTTCTTTTAGGCATTGGTCTAAGAAGGTCCACCAACAGGGGTATTGACTTGCGAGCAATGCCACCAATCCTAATATCTTCTACCTCAAACAAATGCTGGAGTGCAATGTTGTTAGTTTTTCTCACCAGATTACACTCTTCAGACAAAGCAACAAGGTTTGGCGATTCTAATTCTACATGACCAACTAAGCTGATTAGTCCTCCAATAAAACCTGTATTTGCAATAGCAAGATGAATTGCTTCTTCGCTGGTACAAACAAGACTACAATTGCTTGAGCATCAAAATATTTTGCATTAATTGAATCTGACATCAGCAACCAAGATAGTGAAGGTATTATGTTGTTGGTTGCTGCTGACCGAATAACCTTTTCCTCTTGAAATAAAATAGCTAAAAGTAGGGCACAGATCCATACACCCTCTGTATCATCAAACTCGCCCTGTATATAGAAAATTTCAAATCGAGAAATAGGCCAAATATAGCTCAAGATATCAACTAAAATAAATAGTCATTTTAACATAAATTTAATAAATAAGTGATAAACAGAAATGCTTCAAAATAAAATATAATATAATATTATGATTAATTTCACACTCACATTCTTAAACAATTTCACAGGTATAATTGTAAGCATGTAAAGCTTGGAGCCCAGTTGTAAATGGATGGCTATAAAATTTACATATCATGTAAGCACACTCAAAGTCTGCTTGGTTGGATTCATATATGTAGCACACGTTTCATAATGTTCAGGTAATAGATGGAAGTTGTATTAGAGTTGATCTAGAACATCCATGATCAACTACAAACCTTGAATCTTTAATTTTAAACAAGCTACCTTTAAGCACAAAAGTTGAAAATAAACTTCATAGTTTATTCCTCTCTCGTCAACAAAAATTTTAAGTCAATCGTATCTCAATACACAAGATAATTGTAATCAACTCGCAAAAAAACCAAGTTCTATTGTTCTCTTTTCTGCCATTATATGTTTTTCAACAGCGCCTTAATTATATACAGCTGTTCAAATGAAAATTTACAAGACTCCTTTGCTTGGTTGGATAGACTAGAATAATCATTACTAATTTTTTATTATCAACAAACACTATCAAAATAAATCAAAAGTGAAAATGACTATTTAACACTAATAAATGATAATTCTATCACTATGCTAACATGTAACATCAAATAAATATTTTTATAAATATGTTAATGTTATGACTAAAAGAAATATTACTCTTTCAATTTGTCGAACACAAAACAAGTAAAAAAGAGATCTTCATGTTCAAAAATATCTGCAAGCAATTAAAGGAGCTCTAACATGCTTCGCGTGATTCCAAGTTGCCGACAGTGATGCTTTCAGAAGCTCACCACCTCACAAATTACTGTTGTTCGCTTTACTTTACTAATATAGTTCCTCAATCAAAGAAAACATTTACGGGGAGAAAAAAGAACGAGAATCAACAATTACAAAAAACAAATACTTCTAAAAAGAAAAAACAAAGGCCAAAAAAAAAAAAGATTCCTAACGAAAGAAGAACGTGTTCGTCGGTAGGAATTCGAAAACCAGAATAATAAAATTCTATAAACGCAGACCGCGGCTCATTTTGAATCACCGAGTACCAAATTCGGAATCATCCACAGAAACCAAAGATAAAAGCAATATCAAATAAACCAACGAGGAAGAGAAAGAGAAACTGGTACTCGCAAACTCATGCACCTTCCCCTGCGGTGAGAAGATGATGACGCCAACCTCTACATCACAAAGAACAGAGAGCTCGAATGGCTTTTTAAGCAAACCTTACAGATGAGCCATTGGAGCTTAAGAAATTGATTGCGGTGCTCATCAAGAAGATGGTGAAAGCGCCATATCTCACCTAGGAAAAATTAGGGATTTTTTACCAAATCCTGTAGTTCGAAGGATTTACGGGATTTGGCTGAAGAAGCACGCGAAAGGGAGAAAGTTACCTTCAGAACTTGCGAACTCACGTCCGTCCTTCCGATGAAAATGTCGCAACTTCCGATCCGACAGGCTAAGGGAACGTCGTCGAAGGAGCGACGTCGAACAAGAACGAAGGAGCCGAAGAAGCCACTCGTGCAATCTTACACCTCCTGCGAAGCAATGAAGCCGAACAGCAACGACGATGCGAAGGATTTCATCGGCAGAATTTATAACCAGCGGGTTTCTATTACGCACGATACACCTCCAGTAATAACCAAACAATCAAAATTAGTAAATACATGTAATTGTTTACTTTATCCTCCTAATCCTAATTCAGACAACCAAACAGCCCCTAAATCCAGCCAAAAGGTTTTTGTGCGCGCGTTAACTCCCGGATTTAAGCATTTAGGGCATAAATCCGGGATTTACTAAATCCCTCGGTTTGGCGGATTTACGGGATTTGGCCGAAGAAGCGCGCGAAAGCGAGAAAATTACCTTCACAGCCAGCGAGCTCCCGTTGTTGCTTCCGATCAAAATGTCGTAACTTCCGATCCGACAGGAAGGGAAATTCGTCGAAGGAGCGTCGTCGAACAGCCACGAAGGAGCCGAAGAAGCTAAGCGTGCAATTTCTACACCTCTACGAAGCAATGAAGCCAAACAGCAACGACGAAAAGAAGCAAACCCTAGACGCCGCTAAGTTATCGTTGATTAACTTAATTAATATAATTTAAAATATTAATAATTAAGCAAATTAATTAAATAATTAATAACATAATTAGTGTATAAATTAATTATCTAATTTAACTTAATTAAATAATTAATAATTAAATATTAATATAATTAGCTTAGTTTATATATCTTAAAATATATATTATTAAATATATAATCAATAGTGCAAATAATAACTAATGAGTTGTAGAATTCTTAAATGATTATTGAGATAATTAATAAATCATCTTGTTTAAAGTTCTTACATTGAACACAAAAATAATCTTTATAATAAGTGATTGATAAGTATTATCTTCTCAGTTTATTTTATATAATATCCTAATCAAATTTTGCATTGTATCCATATTTAGGGAAATTGATTGTTCTGATTTCATCAATTTTGTTCTTAAAAATCCATCATATGTAATCTTGAATATTATTAAGACTCTCATTCAAATGCACGTAAAGAATATGAAGTAAATGGTAGGATATGTTTTGATGTACATAGTGCTGCAAGTTCAATACTAAATTCAAATATTAACCTATTTTCACATGTTTTCTATTAGGTCTTTGTGCTTTTGCATTTTTGTTTGTGACTCTACGCTATTTCGGCTTCAAAGATTAGGTAATGAATTATTTTTGCTTAATTGTTTTTATATATTTTGGTAGTTTCAATGAGTTTATGATGGATTCAATAGCCTTCATTTTTGTTTTATTTTGAAAACTATTATAATTTGAATATTTTTATGTTTTATTTTATTTACCCAATGATGGATGGAAACCAATGATCATGAGTAGTTTTGGTGCTCTTAAGTCATGTCAATCCTTTGGTTTGCTAGCTTTCTTTGGTTCTTTGGGTATTTATCTTTGGGTTGTTTTGTCTCTTATTGGGCTTGGCCCATTATCCCTTTGTTGTTTTGGTGTTTGGAGTTCTCAGATGTGGGTTTATTTTGGATGGTCGTGCCTCCTTAGTAATTGTTCAGCTGCTGGATGCTTGAGTTCCTGGGCTGGCTGTGCCTTTTCCTTGTTTTCTGTTGGGTTTCTTTACTGTTCCAATTTTGGCTGGTTGTTGGGCTGCTTGTCCATTCAGTTCTTGAGCTGGTTGTGCCTTTTTTTATGGGTTTATTCCCTCTATGTTGGTTGGCTGATTTGGGTGGCTGGTTTATGAGGTTTTTGCTTTCCTTTCCCTATTTATAAGGGCTGGTGGGTGCTGTTCGAGGGAGTGGTTGAATCTTATTTTGTCTCCAAAACATGAGGGTTTCTTCCAAAGCTTATAGCTTCTTCTCTACTTATTTCTTCTTCTAAGTCTTCTACATAGTTCTTTTCTCCACAAGTTACCCTTCCATTGTATCCTTTTTCTACAAGTGTGTTTGGTGTTGTTGGCCAGTTTGTTGGTATTTGCTGGAGGAGTTGCGACGGGTGTTGGATCAGGATTTTTGTGGTGGACCTCTGGTATGAACATTCAAGATATGAACATTATTGAAAAGAAGCCAGCACAAGAAGAACAATGGGAGACTGCAGTCTCCAAGAAAACTGTGAAGATGTTGAAACATCTTGAAGGAGTTCCATGTGTGAAATGGAAATCTCCCACGGAATTAGTGTTAGATCCCAAAGCTCTACCCGTGGTGCGAGCCTTTACTTCTAAACAATTTTCCAACCAAGTTGGTACTTCAAAGTCTGGAAAGAAAAAGTCCTCCAAGAAGAAGACCAAACTGAAGAAACCCAAGGAGAAGAAAACAACAACCCAAAGGGTTATAGACAGTTTGGATGAATACTACCAGACCACAAAACGTCCTATTAAGCTCGCTGACTTTATGTCAGAGCTCAAGGTTGACGAAGCAGAGGAAGCTAACGAGGATCCTCTTCCTACAGAAGTTTGTTGAGTCATTTCAGTAGCAAACTGTTGATGTTCTCTTCAAGAAATTAGATTTTGCCAATCTTTTTGGCCAGTTCATTCTTTATCAAATTATATATTAATAACACTCATTCCTCTCATTTTTGTTTACCATACGCTCATTTTTAAAAAATAATACACGAATCTCCGAAGCTAAGGAAATAGTGACTTTTTAAAGGAGCTTATTTAGGATTTTTTTGTTTGAGCGTTTTTTTGCCTTTTCCGTTTGGAAAAACAGAAGAATTTTTTTTGGTGCTGTTTGGTTCGTCAAATCACGTTCCCAATAACTTCATTTTTTCATTTTTCTGCAGTTTTGAGATATCTTTTTATATATGCTTCTCCGTTAGAAAACTCCATTTTCAAAACTAATGTTTTTTAAAACTGATTTTTACAAACGCACAAAAAAAAACAAACGAAGCCTTACTTATAAGTTTTAGAAAACCTATAAGCCTGTTCAACCTGCCAAACAACACCAAAAAAAACAAACGCACTAAGATCATGTGTTCATGTGCAATCTCTACGAGCCCTTACTATATTACTATATGGAATGGGGTAGTCCTCTTAGGCGGAGCTGGGCCAGTAGCGTGCACGTGTGCTGAAACACTGGAGTAAAGTGAAAAAAATTACAAGGTGCGACTTACAGGAGGATTTCATGCAGGAGTTTCTTGTAGTGGTCCAGTAAAGCCTATATCGCTTGTTTTTAGCCTTCATGGTGAATGGCCCACCCTATCTTTGAACCTTGTCAATGATCGAACTTCAAGATATGAAATGAGTGCCATTTGATGTTGGGTTTTAGATTATTCGCCGATGGTAACTAATTTATCTGGAAGTTCTAGAAACAAAAGAGATTAGAATAGAACCTTTAGGTGCTCAAATAAGAAGGAGTTTCGAGTTTTGAATTAGAAACAACCATCTAAGACAACTTGAATCACATAGAATGGTTGATATTTTGCATAACTTGAAATTAACAAATAATTTAAAGGCTTAAATGTTGGAATGATACCTGTGAAAAATAAAAGGAGAGCACTGAACATAAATGAAAGTGGCAATCAAATTAAGAGAAAGATTCACATTTTCAATAAATTTTTTTGCATTTTGATGATCAACAATCGAAATATTTAATTATAAAATTAATAAATATATATAATAATATATTTTAAATTTATTATAATATAATGATATAATTATTTTAAATTAAGAAATTTTAAAGTAATTAAATATTATAATACATGTTAACTAAAATAAATTTTACATATATATATTAAATAGAAAATATATAGTATTTAATTATAATCTTTTTTATTTTATTATTTATAGAAATTAAAAGATATGAATAATAGTAAAGTGAATACACAGAAGACGGTAGAGGTGTCAATATTTGACAAGACCCGAAATAGCGTCTCTAACCAGACCCAAAAATTTTGAGTTAGGGTCAACCCGAACCCAAAACGGGTCGGGTTTGGGTTCAACATTTTGACTCGTTTCATAAATCGGGGTAGGTTCGAGTTAACCCTTTGACCCAAAATTGACTCATTTTTGACCCGAAAACCCGATTTTGACTGAGCAACCCAATTTTGACCCATTTTTTACCCGAAAAAGAGGAGATTGACTCATTTTTGACCCAAAAAAACTAGCAATTTTTTATTGGAAATGAGTCATTCGGGTTATGTCAGGTTGAACCGGACCCGAAGGGGGTCGGGTTCGGGTTGACCCGAATAATGCCGGGTCAATTTTGGGTTCGACCCGAACTCGACCCATGACCCGAAATTGACACCCCTAGAAGGCATTGGTGGAAAACATGAAACCCTTTCCTTAATATTTTTCCCTAAAGTATCTCCGCAAACGGGAAATCCTTGGCGAACACGAATCCCTTTTCTTAGTATTTCTGTCCTAAACTATTTCCCCAAACGCAAAATCCTTCCTTTTTCTGCCTGAACGATCGACTGGCCAACTCCTGAACACCGCTCAAGCCCCGACTGGCATAGGCGGAGGGAGGGGGGCACGTGCCCCCCCCCCCCCCCCCCTAAAAAATTGAAAATTTTTATTTTTAAATCTCAAGACAAAATCAAGTTGGAAACTTCAAGAATTAAATTGGAGACCATATGAACTCTGATTTCAGTAAATATATAATTGAACTGAATGTCTCAAAAATATGAACCCAACAACACCAAATTCAACTCAATCCAAACCCAAATGACTCCAAATCAAAGACCCAAAGCATATTTGTGTTACTAAATGATTTCCAAACATGACATTCTTATAGTCGAATCGAGCGGCTAGACAAGATGAATCCAACGAGCCTAAGATCACCAAATTCTAATATCACAAAGTCATATAAATGCCCAATAAATGGTTCACGATTAAGATTGATCATCCATTCAAATCACTCCCAATTTAATTTCCTATCATTTACATTTTTTTCTTGATTGATATTATCTTAATACTATATTGATTCGATCTTAAAGAGATTTTATGTTTTTTTTTTGTGCAATGAGATTTTTAATATCACATATTTAGTTAATATATTAAACATATTCAAGCAGAAATCAGTGATTTGATGATTGAAGTCATTTTGTGAAGGAAGAAAATATACTAATTCACTACCAAAGTTTTATCATTTTTAATATTGATTATATTAGTCCTATGCCTGTGTGAAAGCCAGATTTCCTTCCAAGTTCATCCAAACGAATTGGAGATCATCCGGGACGATCAGTTCAAAATCTAGTGACAGAGAGATTCGTCCCAGGGTGAAGGTAGGTTCGTCAGTACGAAATTTCTCAAGAACACATTGTCCTGTGACGATAATTAATTTTTGTATGAACAAAATTTATCCTGAGACGATCGTCCCAGGAGGATCGGGAAATAGTCCGGGATGATCCTATTTTATAAATATCTGAACAGTCATTTTGAAGAGCGAGAAAAAGCTAAGGAGACAGAAAATCGGAGAAAGAGGAAGGAAAAGTGGATTTTGGGTGACTTTGGTCCGTTTTCATCTGTCGCCGTAGTTGAAAAAGTCGATTGACTTGAGGTAAGGCACATTATGTCTTTCTCAATTTTTCAGAAATGTGGATTTTGACGACTTTTTTGTTTCAAATTATGCTTCCGTTAGCGAAAATCTGATATCATTTTGTACTGATAAAACTTTTACCGCATAACTTTTCGTATGTTTTAGAGATTGTGTTTTTGCACATTTTGAGTATTTTTTGGAAGATTTTCACCAGGTATTTTGAATTCTGCAAAGTTTTAATCGAATAATGAATCATCTGGATGTTAAAAACTATTTCTTCAGTACAATGAAAGTCTTAAAATGATGTTTTACACTATATGTAGTAATTTGGTAATTTTTTGAAACTGTGATTTGATATGTTGAAATTTCTATAGACTGTCGTTATGTCGCTGACGATTTTTCTTAAGTAAAAGGTTTTTTTGAATTTGATGATTTGATGTGTTTGTATGATATTAGAAGGGAGTTATAAGGGGTTAGAAGCCTTTGAGATTCTGTCTGTGTTAGGGAAGGGAGTTATAAGGGACCAGAATCCTTTGAGATTCTTTCAGGGTCCGGGAATCTAAAAATAAATTCTGATCTGATAATTCTTTATATCTGTTATATTCTGGTACTGTAAGCACAAGGAAGGCATAAGAGGTGAAAATCCTTTGAGATTCTGTCTATGTAAGGGAAGGGAGGCATAAGGGGCCAGAATCCATTGAGATTTTATCTAGGCTGTTATATGATATGTGATATGTGATATTATCTGCTTTGACAATGTGCTTTATGATTTGTACGATTCCGTAATCTATGATTTGAAGATAAATTTGATTTGAATAATTCTGCTATATGAAATGAATTCAGTTCTTTCGTATAAGTTATTTGATTTTTGTTTGATTATTTATTTTATACGAGTATCTGTATTCTGTCTGATTATATGATTTTCTATACAATTTTCTAAATTCTATACAACTACTTGAATAACTATTCTGATGTATTTTTGGAGGTGAGTTTCTAGAGATTTAGATTGACTAGTGTAGTCTTGCTGAGCTATTAGCTTATACTTGTTTTCTACGTGGCTTTTAGGTTCTGGAAAAGGAAAGTAGGTCTTGGACTAGCCGTTCAGCGTCTGATATGAGATTAGGTTTTTTGTACTTTTGATTTTTGTACAGTCATGGCTTTTCTGTTATGTTCTGTTCTTTCTTTTTGTAGCCATGCACTGTAATGTATATGATTATTTTGATGAAAGAAGAAAAGAAAATATTAGATGAATTTCTGTATATTTGGATGTTTATAGTAGCTATGTGTTTTTTGTATGTCTGATTTTTGGAAGAAAGTCTGAGAGCAAATTCCAAAGCTAGATCGTATATTTAACCGTCGCGACTCGACACGATGGGATTCGTTCCGATCGGGTTGGGTAATGACAATTAAAGTGGTATCAGAGCAATAGTTTTGGAATATGAGATTGTAAGACAGAGCTATAGAAATTGATCTATAAGTTTGTAGGATAGTTTCAGTTTGTCTGAATTTTTATTATGTTGTTTTGTGTGCATAATTGTATTCTGTATGATTATGGATCTGCTAGACCTAGATATGATTGATGGGCAGAGTGCTAGTTAGGCAGCTCCTATAAATGGTTCTGCCCTAGTGGTTGGTTTAGATACAGTTTCCCAATTTGCTACGTTGGCTGGTTAGATAATGAGTGAGACATAGAATAGAGTATCTACTATTAGATCTGAAGATGTAGATAGACATCTTCAATTTTTTTTGAGATTGAAGCCTAAGAGATTTGAGGGCAGTATTGAGCCCAGAGCAGCAGAGGATTGGTTGTGGAGGTTGGAAAAGACATTTGATGGTATGCAATGTCCTCCAGATAGGAAGGTACCATTAGCAATTTTTCTGTTGGATGGTGAGGCAGAGCGCTGGTGGATGGGCCAGCAGGAGGAGAATTTCCAAGGTAAACTGAACTCTCTGATTACTTGAGAAGAATTTTCTGAGGTATTTAGATCTTAGTTTGTACCCCCTTCTATAAGACAACAAATGCAGGAGACCTTTCTGAGGTTGGTTCAGGGGAGCAAGATAGTTATGCAGTACGAGGCAGAGTTTACTGCTTTAGCTAGATATGCTCCATAGTTTGTGAGTACTTCTGCTGAGAAGTGCTATAAATTTATGAGGGGACTACGAGATAGTCTGAGGCAACCCCTAGTACCAATTAATATATCTGATTTCTCTGAGCTTGTGGAGAGAGCTCGACTAATAGAGAATGATCTGATGGCTGCTCAGCAGCGTTGGACTGCTAGTAGGAAAAGATTCAGTGATGATACATCTGACAGTAGTTTTTCTGGGAAGAAAAATAGATTTGTATCTAGAGACTCCAAGAGGAGTGGGTAGTCAGCATCTGCTACAATTTCTAGTAGTGGCAGTATGGCTAGTTTTGGTTCAATGAGTGGGGCCCGGGTGTGCCAAAATTATGGATGACGACATTTTGGCCAGTGTTACTAGATGATTGGTAAGTGTTTCAGATGTGGTCAGCTAGGACATCGGATTATAGTGTCCAGAAGCCGGATTTGATCGACGATTTGAGTCCAGATCTGACAGCTTTGTTAGACCAGCAAGAAGGCCAAGGACAGTTCCTCCCCGTACTATTTCTGAAGGATCAACTAGAAGAGATGGTGGTTCGGGTTCTATGGCAAGGAGACCACCTTGTGGTAATCAAAGGGAGCTTAGTAGTTCCGTAGCTCCAGCTCCAGTTCAGCCATGTATGTAAAGTTCAAACCAGCAAGATGCTCGAGATGCTCCGGATGTGGTGATAGGTACGGTTTACATTTCTGAACACCCCTGTCATTTTTTGTTTGATTCTGGAGCTAGTCATTCATTTTTTTTTTAGCGTTATTTTGTTGCTTTGCAACTGGATTCTGTTATGTTACCTTTTTTTTTTTCGTTCTTTTGCCTGCTAGGAATAATTTTATAAACCAGAAGTTTTGTTTATATAAGATTGAAATTTCTGGCAAGAAGTGGATGTCTTGTTTGATTTTATTGCCAATTTTTTCGTATGATATGATTTTGGGCATGAATTGGTTGAGTCTGTATGAAGCTCAGATTGATTGTTTGAAGAAACAAGATAGTTTGTTCATGGATGGTGAAAGGTACATATTTTAAGGGTTAAGAGGTGTTTTATCATGTTTGATTTCTGTGTTGGTAGTAGAAAGGCTGTGGAGGAAGGGTTGTGTGGTATTTTTGGCTTCAGTATGAGATATGAATATTGATGCAGGTTCTATTTCTGATATCCCGGTAGTACGAGATTTTTCAGATGTATTTCCTGAGGAGTTAGTTGGTTTATCTTTGGATAGAGATATTGAGTTCTGTATTGATGTATTTTCGGGTATAGCTCTGATATCTAGGGCTCTGAACAGGTTGGCACTGAAGGAACTTACAGAGTTGTATATTCAACTCCAGGAGTTGGTGGATAGAAGATTTGTTCGTCCTAGTGTTTCTCCTTGGGGAGCACCTGTTCTGTTTGTAAAGAAGAAGGACGGGACAATGCGTATGTGTCTTGATTACAGAGATTTGAATAAAGTTACAATAAAAAATAAGTATCATTTACCATGGATTGATGATTTATTTAATCAGCTTGTTGGTTCTTCTGTCTTCTCAAAGATTGATTTGAGATCATGATACTATCAGGTGAAGGTAAAAGAAGCTGATGTGATGAAAAAAACTTTCAGTACTCGGTATGGGCACTACGAGTTTTTGGTTATGCCATTTGGGATAACCAACGCACCGACTATTTTTATGAATCTGATGAACAGAGTGTTCAAAGAATACTTGGATCAGTTTGTGATCATCTTTATAGATGATATTCTGGTATATTCTGCTTCTAAGGAAGATCATGCCAGACATTTGAGAAGTGTGTTGGAGAGTTTGAGGCAACACCAGTTGTATGCTAAATTCTACAAGTGCGAATTCTATCTGAAGAGCATTTCTTTTCTGGGACATGTGGTGAGCGGTGAAAGTATTTCTATTGATCCCCAGAAAATTCAGGCAGTTGCTAATTGGCTAAGGCCTACTACGGTGTTTGAGATACGTAGTTTCACGGGCATGGTTGGATATTATCAAAAATTTATGAAGGGATTTTCTCAGATTTCTGCACCTCTGACGAGACTGACTTAGAAGTCAGTAGCTTTTGTTTGGACACCAGAGTATAAAGCTAGTTTTTAGAGATTGAAGGATTATTTGACTTATGCTCCACTATTAGAACTTACATCTGGTATGGAAGGATTTCAGGTATTTAGTGATGCTTCACTAAAAGGTTTGGGCTGTGTTCTGATGCAGCATGGTCAGGTAATAGCTTATGCCTCAAGATAGTTGAAACCACATGAAAAGAATTACCCGACGCATGATTTAGAATTGGTTGCTGTTGTATTTGCTTTGAAGATTTGGCGTCATTACTTGTATGTCATCAGGTGTGAGATCTTAACGAATCATCAGAGTTTGAAGTACATATTCACTCAGAAGGATCTAAATTTTAGGTAAAGAAGATGGCTTGAGTTGATCAAGGACTATGATCTGACTATTCAGTATCAGCCTGGTAAGGCTAATGTGGTAGCAGACACTCTGAGCAGGAAGTCTTCTGGATCATCATGTGTTTAGCTCACTTCTGATAAGTATCTGATACGAGATATGGAAAGATTATAATTGGAGGTGATTTCCTCTACTGGTCCGAATTTGGGTATTTTGACTCAGATGAATATTCAACCTTATTTGGAAGAGAAGATTCATGAAGCTAAGAAGACAGACGTTGACTATTTGAAGTTGCTTGATCAGATCGAATCTGGTAAGAAACCTGAACTACAAATTTCTAATTATGGTATTATTTTTTGTAAGAATAGGTTGTGGGTTCCTATGTTTGGAGATTTGAGGAAAGAGATTCTACACGAATCTCATTATTCAGGCTATACCATTCATCCAGGAAGTGGTAAGATGTACAGAGGTATGAAAAGCTTATTTTGGTGGCCTGGAATAAAAAGGACATAGCGGAGGTTGTTTCGAAATGCGAAGTCTGTCAGTTAGTAAAGGAAGAGCATCAACGACCAGGAGGTTTTTTGGAGTCGTCACCTATCCCTGAATGGAAGTGGGAGGAGGTAACGATGGATTTTATAATGGATTTTCCTCGATGGAGGCAAGAGCATGATGTGATTTGGGTGATTGTTGATTGACTGACGAGGTCTGCACATTTTCTTCTGATCAGACAAAAGGATCCAGTGGATAAGTTAGCTCCGATATATGTTAAAAAAATTTTTATATTTCATGGCGTGCCAAAAGTGATTGTATCTGATCGAGATGGACAGTTCACTTCCAGACTTTGGAGAGTTATTCAGCAAGGATTGGGTACGAAGTTGTATTTCAGTATGACTTTTCATCCGTAGACTGATGGACAGTCTGAGAGAACTATTCAGGTACTGGAAGATCTTTGGAGGTTATGTGTTTTGGATTTTGGAGGCAGTTGGGAGGATCACATCCCTTTGATAGAATTTGTATACAATAATAATTATCAGTCTAGTATTGGTATGACACCTTACGAAGCTCTGTATGGCCGAAAGTGTAGAACACCTTAGACTCTTGCTGAAGTGGGAGATAGATAAGTGATGGGTTCAACTTTTGTGGATGAAACCGTTATGAAAATCAATTTGATTAAAGAAAGATTGAAAGCTGCATAAGATAGATAACAGAAGTATTACAATCAGAAGCACACATTTATAGAATTTTAGTTGCGTGATTTTGTCTATGTCAAAGTTAGTCTGATGAAAGGTGTCAATAGATTTGACAGAGTGAGCAAGCTCAGTCCAAGGTATGTCAGACCTTTTGAGATCATCGAAAGGGTTGGTAATTCTGCTTATAGATTATTATTGCTTAATCAGATGTCTGATATACATAATGTGTTTCATGTATCCTCTTTGAGAAAGTGGATGTCTGATACTGGAAAGAAAATTTCTGTTGGTGATGTGAAGATTCAAGAGAATCTGCAGTACAAAGAAGAGCCTGAAAAGATTTTGGCTTAAGATATAAGAAAGTTAAGAAGTAAACAGATTTCTATGGTTAAGATTCAGTTGAAATATAGAACAACAAGAAAGGCTACTTAGGAGAAGGAGCCGGATATGAGACAGTTATATCCGAGTCTATTTAGACTCATTTTTCCTTTGGGAATGTCGAGGACAATATTGTTCTGAAGGTGGGGAGATTGTAAAAGCCAGATTTCCTTCCAGGTTTGTTCGGAAAAAGTGGAGATCATCCGAGACGATCAGTTCAAAATCTGGTGACAGAGAGATTCTTCCCGTTCGTACAAAATTTCTCGAGAGCCCATCGTCTTGTGACGATAATTAATTTTCGTTTGAACAAAATTTGACCAGAGGCGATCGTCCCGGGATGATCGGGAAATTTTCCTGGACGATCCTATTTTATAAATATCTTAACAGTCATTTTGAAGAGAGAAAATGTTGAGGAGAGAGAAATTCAGAGAAAGAGGAGGGAAAAGTGGATTTTGGGCGACTTTGGTTCGTTTTTGTCTGTCACCGTAGTTGGAAAAGTTTATTGACTCGAGGTAAGAAACATTATGCATTTCTCACATTTCAGAAATGTGGATTTTGACGACTTTTTTGTTTCAAATTCCGCTTCTGTAAGAAAAAATCTAGTATCATTTTGTACTGATAAAACTTTTACCGCATAACTTTTGGTATATTTTAGAGATTGTGTTTTTGCACGTTTTAAGTATTTTCTAAAAGATTTTCATTGGGTATTTTGAATTCTGTGGAGTTTTAATTGAATAACGAATCATCTAGATGTTAAAAACTATTTCTTCAGTACAATGGAAGTCTTAAAATGATGTTTTACACTATCTGTGGTAATTTGATAATTTTCTGAAACTGTAATTTGATCTGTTGAAATTTCTAAAGACTGCCATTATACCGCTGACAATTTTTAAAAAGTAATCCGATTTTTTTAAATTTGATGATTTGATGTGTTTGTATCATATCAGAAGAGAGTTATAAGGGGTCAGAATCCTTTGATATTCTTTCTGTGTCAGAGAAGGGAGCTATAAGGGGCCAGAATCTTTTGAGATTCTGTTAGGGTTCTGGAATCTGAAAATAAATTCTGATATGATAATTCTGTTTATCTGATATATTCTGGTGTTATAAGCACAAGGGAGGCATAAGGGGCCAAAATCCTTTGAGATTCTGTCTATGTCAGGGAAGGGAGGCATAAGAGGCCAGAATCCGTTGAGATTCTGTTTGGGTCAGGGTTATGTGATATGTGATATGTGATCTTATCTGGTTTGATAATGTGCTTTACGATTTGTACGATTCCATGATCTGTGATTTGAAGATAATTCTGATTTGAATAATTCTGTTATATGAAATGAATTCAGTTCTTCTGTATTAGTTATTTGATTTATGTTTGATTATCTATTTTATACGAGTATCTCTATTATGTTTGATTATATAATTTTCTTTACGATTATCTGAATTATGTACGACTACTTGAATAACTATTCTGATGTATTTTTGGAGGTGAGTTTCTAGAGATTTAGATTGGCTAGTGTAGTCTTGCTGAGCTGTTAGGTCATTCTTGTTATCTACGTGACTTTCAGGTTCTAAAAAGGGAAGGATGTCTTGGACTAGCAGTTCAATGTCTGATTTGAGATTAGGTATTTTTTACTTTTGATTTTTGTATAGTCATGGTTTTTTTGTTCTGTTCTGTTCTTTTTGTTTGTAGTCATGCACTGTAATATACATGATTATTTTGATGAAAGAAGAAAAGAAAATGTCAGATGAATTTTTGTATATTTGGATGTTTATAGTAGCTTTGTATTTTCTGTATGTCTGATTATTGGAAGAAAGTCTGAAAGCAAATTCCAAAGCTAGATCCTCGATTCTTCATTCGCGACTCGACACGATGGGATTCTTTTCGGTCTGGTTGGGTTGAGACAACATGGATGTAAAAAGTTGAAGGAAATTAAAAAAAAAAAAAAAATTTAGGCCCCCTAGATATATTTTATGGCTCCGCCACTACCGGCTGGCTGCTCAAGTGTCTTTCATGTTCATTCTCCTAAACACAACATCTTGAACCCTCTCGTTTCTCCTCTCACTGGCCAACATCAACGGTAACTTATTAATTTAAAATAATTATATTATAATAAATTTAAAATATTTATATTATGCATATTTATTAATTTTATAATTAAATATTCATATGGCTTGTCATCAAAATGCTAAAAAAAGATACATGTCAAAGCAACAGGGTTGATGGATTCTAGAAATAATAAAAAATAATGCCAAAGTTCAAGGTTCAATTAATTTTACCGTCCATGCTAGCCGGTGAGAGGTGAAACGAGAGGGTTCAGGACGGTGTGTTTGGGAGAATGAACAAGAAAGACGCTTGAGCGGCCAGTCGGAGCTTGAGCGGCGTTCGGGAGTCGGCCAGTCAGTTATTCGGGCAGAAAAAGAAAGGATTTCACATTTGGGGAGATAGTTTAGGGCATAAATACTAAGAAAAGGGTTCATGTTCGTCAAGGATTTCGCTTTTGGGGAGATACTTTAGGGAAGAAATAAATACTAAGGAAAGGGTTTCGTGTTTGCCACCACCGCCTTCCGCGTATTCACTTTACTACTATGTTTTAATTTCTATAAATAATAAAATAAAAATAATTATAATTAAATACTATACATTACCTATTTAATAAATATATAAAATTTATTTTAGTTAACATATATTATAATATTTAATTATTTTAAAATTTATTAAAATATTTATATTATGTATATTTATTAATTTCGTAATTAAATATTTCGAGCTTATTCACGAGTTTTGAATCAAATACTAATTGAGCTCTTATCAAGCTTAATGTCGAGCTTATTTACGAGATTCAAATGATGCTATTCGTGAACATAAGTAAACCGAAAACATTAATGTTCAAGATTTTAAGGTGACATGATCAAACCATTATTCAATAAGAATATCTCTATATGACCAGAGTCCAAACTTCATACATATGGAACTACACACTTGTTTGTATGTTCATTCAGTTAGAATAATCTCAATTATAAATTTTCTTGGTTGAAACCCTATGATTATCTCAAAGGGATTTTTACATACTTAACACTCAAAACACTTCTATTTACACATCTCACACCCAAACTTCACTTTTACTATTATACCACCTAAAAGCCCTAACACTCACCAAATATAACACTCTGTTTGCTTATGTCAAAAACCAGTTCACAAAAACAGCCTTTTGCGTACGGGAAACCTGTCCGAGCATCTCTCTCGCATTTCTTCTCCCCTTCTCTCCTTCCCATCGGACCGACGTAGCTCCCCTTTTTGCGAAACAGAGCAGGTGAGCAGCTCCCCTTCTCTCTTTTTCATCGGACCAACACAGTTTTTGCGACACAAAGAAGAAGACGTTTTCTTGTGCTTTAAATAGATTACGTTTATGTTTGGGTTCATTCTATTTGTTTTGATTTGAAGAATAGTATTTACTGTATGTGGAGACATTTTTTTACCTTTTGAACCGTTTGAGCGATTCTTATTGAGGATGAACACAGCTGCCATTTGGATAGATATAAAGCAACTAACAAAACTAGAAGGTAAGTGATGAAATACCAGGCTATGGTCTCCTCTTGTTTCTGAATCTTCTTATTCACAAGTCAGAAATCACGGTATGTTTTAAGTTCTAGAAAATGTTTTGTCCAGTCACACCTTTTCTTCCACTTATAAGTTTTGGATGAATTTAAATCAGATTCAGTGAATGATACACCAGAAATCTTTCTGTTTGAACCAGAAAAAATTATGAATCACACTACTTTCACATATTTGTTGAAAACATAAAACCTAGATTTTGAAATAGAGAAGAACTGCATACCTATGCGACTTATGGAGGAGTGGAGGCCAAAAACCATTCCAAGAGAAATGCAAAAGTCCCAAAGAGGAAAAAGAGATGTTGAAATGGAGAAGAAAATACTTAGCCGAGAAAAATGAGTTCCTACCGAGTAGGGGAAAGTCGCTGAAGGCAAAGCAATTTGGTGATGCTCATTTAACGGGAGCAAACATAGTGTTGTATTTGGTGAGTATTAGGGATTTTAGGTGTTATAAAAGTAAAAAAATGAAGTCTGGGTGTGAGGTATGTAAATAGAAGTGTTGCGGGCTGAATGATTTGTGGTGGTAGAGTGAGTAAACTTTTCGTCTTAGCGATGCACAGATATCCAACACACAAACAAAAAAAGAGAAGTAAAACACAAATCTTTTTTATGTGGAAAAACTGAAGAGGGAAAAACCACGGGGCCGTGCTCAGGTGAAAAGATTCCACTAAACTTGAGTGAATTACAAGGGTTAACCCATCCCTCAATTTAAAGGCGGTTGAATTACAGTAATTTGGGGAGCTAGTAAAAGGTTTGGAGACGGTCGTGCAAATGTCCGGTGGCGATCATCAGCCAGGCAAAGGTCTGGCGGTGGGCGATGGTCCGACAAAGGTTTGGGCTAAAGTTTGACGGCGGGAGGCGGTCGGGCGGTAGTCCGGCTATAAGCGATGGCCGGGCGGTGGTCCGACGAAGGTCGGGATGAAGTCCGACGGCGGGCGGTGGCCTGGCGAAAGTCCGGCGGCAAGCAGCGACCAAGCGGTGGTCCGACGAAGGTCGGGCTGAAGTCGGGTGGCGAGCGGCGGCCGGGTGGTGGTCCAATGAAGGTCAGACTAAAGTCCGACGGCTGGTGATGGTCTGGCGGCAGGCGGCAGCCGGGCGATGGTCTGGCGGTAGGTGGCGGTCGGGCGGTGGTCTGATGAAGGTCGGGCTGAAGTCCGGCGGCGGGCGAAGGTCCGGTGGCATGTGGCATCTTGGTGGTGGTCTGGCGGCCTAGCAGTGGTTTGGCGGCAAGCGGAGGTAGGGTGGTGGTCCGACGAAGGTTGGGATGAAGTCCGGCGGCGGGCGGGGATGGGCGAAGGTTTGGCGGCAGGGGGCGACCGGGCGGTGGTCCAACAAAGGTCGGGATGAAGTCCGGCGGCGGGCGGTGGCCGAGCGGTGGTCCGACGAAGGTCGGGCTTAAGTCTGACGGTGGGCGGCGGCCGGACGGTGGTCTGGCGGCGGGCGGCGGCTTGACGGTGGTGCTAGAGCTGTTGAAGCTTTAGAGCTCTCTCAAATCTCCAGCAAAAGGTCCCGTTCATGTAGAGAGTGGAGGTCTATTTATAGATTTTCATGAGTGGAACACCCCGTAAATCTAGAGAAGATCTGGGGCAGGTTTGGAGTGCTCCATCGGATGGCTCATATTGATTCCGCTGATTGTACAAAGTTTATCAACGATTTATGTGCCTTAACGATGTTGGAATTCAGAGATCTTGGGCTCGTTGGATTCGTCTCGCCAAGACGCTCGATTTGATTACAAGCATGTTATATTTGGATATCCTTTCATTATCCAAATAATGTCTTGACCCTTCCAAATATGGTCCGGGCCTCGATTCAGACCCATTCGGGCTTGTGTTGGACCAATTATGTTGTTGTCTGGTTCGCCTCTTTGAGATGCTCAATTTGACTATAAGTTTGCTGAAGTTGGAATTCAGATGATCCCAAATTTAATTTTGAAAGTTTCTAACTTGAATATGCCTCAAGATTCATGCTTGATCAAGGCAATTTTTGAGGACGTATCAGTTGCTCCCCTATTTTGGACGTTGAATCGTATAGTCCAAAAATATATCTGTGATTTTAGCATTCTACAAAGTCAAAGCGTTAATCAAATAAAAAAAAATGTCAAAAAAGTTTACTCCAAAGATTTTCAAATAGCTCAAAACATATCATAGAGACTCTTTTGAGCTTGAGAAGTGTCAAAATCGATTCGAGAACCTAGAAAAATGGCTCCGAGAACTAAAAAAATGTTAAAATCGGACATCCCGAGATAAGAAAATATATAATTAATTGGATAATTAATTAATATTAATTAATTTACTAAAATCGTATTAGCAGTAATAAATAAATAAATAATATCAATTAAGTATGCCTCAAGCTTGATTCATGCTTGATCAAGGCAATTTTTGAGGACGTATCAGTTGCTCCCCTATTTTGGACGTTGAATCGTATGGTCCAAAAATGTTAAAATCGGACATCCCGAGATAAGAAAGTTTATAATTAATTGGAAACTATAGTATTAATCGTATTAGCAGTAATAGCAGTAATAAATAAATATTAAAATCGGACAAAAATGTTAAAATCGGACTCTACAATAATATTAATTAAGTATTAGCAGTAATAAATAAATAAATAATATATTTATTTGCCATTATGACGCATGAGATTATTACCTTATATATAATAGTTAAATATTAGTATGCGTTAAAAACCACTTAATGAAGGGAGCTACAGTATCCGCACCAAAAAAGCGAAATTAATTTAATTAATTTAATTCTTTAATAGTATAATACTATTTTTGGCTCAAATAAGATCCGAAAAAATTCTTTAAAAAAATCCAGAATCTATTCTTCATTGGAAATAAATAATTTCCTGCATATTTATCATATTTTTAATAAAATTGCTCTTAATTTATTTCCAATTTCATTTTTTCAGCAGTAGGAAATTATTTAATTTTTGGGCATTTAAAAATTCCAAAAATTAATTAAAAATTCAGAAATTTGGCCCTCAAACCTCCTTTAAAAAAGCTATAAAACCCCTCTCAGGGGCTAGGGAGAAGACACCACATCTCTTTAGTCGGTTCCAAAACGTCTCCTATAAAGTTAGGAAAAGTCGGACTGGCAAAAATAAATTTTTTTGGTGGCGACGACTAAGACCTGGTACTCTTACGCAGGCTCCAGTTCACTCCCGTCGGGGGAAAAACTGTCCTTCAAGAGTTTAAATACTGGAAGCGGTGATCAAGGCTCGATACGCAGGCTCCAGTTCACTCCCATTAGGAGAAAAATTGTTTTGCAAGAGTTTAAATACTAGAGGCGGTGATCAAGGCTCTGTATTCTTACACAGACTCTAGTTCACTCCCATTGGGGAAAAAACTGTCCGACAAGTGTTTAAATACCGGATGTGGCGATTATGTCCCGGTACTCTTATGTAGGCTCCAGTTCACTCCCATCGGGAGAAAAACTGTCCGGCAGGAGTTTAAATACTGGAGGCGGCAATCAAACCTCCATCTCTTTTTCAAGTATTTGAAAGACTTGTTTTGTTGGAAAAATATTCTCAAATTTTATGACATTTAAGAAGTTACTATTATTATTAAAATTATTTAGGTTTTTTGTTGTTTATTTTGATTTTATAGGTTATGTAGCTGTACGAGAGTATCATTTCAATTTTTTGACCTAAATCCTTTTATGAGAACCTATGAATGATTGTTCTGAGTTATTCTCATTGCTTGCAGTGGTCTTTTAAAGGTATTAATAATTGTTATAGAGTCCAATTTTAGATCTTCATACTGAATATTTCAAAAATGACAGTAGAGGTGTGAATGAGTCAAGTCGAGTCGAGTTTAAGTCTTTATTGAGCTTGGCTCGTCGGGTTGACCCGAAGCGGGTTAGGTTCGGGTCCAGAAAATCGACTCGTTTGCAAAAACTGGTCGGGTTGACCCGAACCCGAATAGTCCTGGGTCAATTCTGGGTTCGACCCGAACCCGAATTGTGACCCGAAAGTGACACCCCTAGGTATTATGATGTAATATTTTATGTTTATATTTTCTAAAAGTTACTTAAAATATTATTTGTTTTATTTAACTAAATTCATCATTGGTGATAATTTTATTTTTTTAAATTAAATAATTAGAATAATATTTAATATTTTATTATAATATCCTAATCCACTCTTATATAATTTTATAAAAGCTTTGCATTTTTGTTTTTACCAAAATAGAGAACATGTAAGAAAAAAAGAGAAAAAGAGGGGAGGGAAAGAAAAAGTTTGATTTTGGAGGTCTTAAAGTTGTTTTTGCCTATCGATTCAGCCGAGAAATTTATGTCTCGTGGTAGGTAACACAATGCTAATGTCACTCTTAAAAATACATAATATTTATTGATTTTTTCGATTAAAATTTAATTTTTGTTACTGAAAAATATGTATAACTTTGCATTGATTAAATTTTCAACGCGTTATTTTTTATATAATATAGAGATTAAGATCATGGGCATTTTAAATATTTCTGGAATTTTTACAACTTGGTTTTGAAATTTATCATATTTTTGTTTAATAAAAAAGTATTTGAATGCTAAAAAATTAAATTAGTGTTAAATTAAAGTCTTAAAATAATATTCTACATAATCTTTGGTAATTTGTGTATTTATTAAAAATGTTTATTACAACATCATGAAGTCTTCTCTATCAAAATATTTAGAGAATTGACCCATTCTTAGATCCAAAAAATAGTAATTTTTTTGTTGGAACCGGGTCATTCGAATTGGGTCGGGTTGACTCGGACCCGAAGCAGATCAGGTTTGGGTCCATGAAATTGTCACCCCTATCGTGAATACTCAACAGTCAACACTTTACGTTACAGGTTGTAATGGAAATTCATTGACTTTCAATTAATCTTTTGATGTATTACATTAAATGAGATTTGACGTTCATAGGTTTAATCGGATTTAAATTTGCGTCATTATTAATGGAAAGGCTGTTATAAATAATCAAATGGAATGCAATTGGAATACATTAACAAAAATGTATAATGAAGCATGGCTTTCAACTTCCAGTTTGGTGTTCTTTTCTTATTAACATCAAATGAAATAACAAGCAACATGAAAGAAAGCAAAATATTAAAGTAGAGCAATAGTCAATATAGAACCTGTAACGTAAAGTGTTGACTGTTGAGTATTCACGATAGGGGTGACAATTTCATGGACCCAAACCTGATCTGCTTCGGGTCCAAGTCAACCCGACCCAATTCGAATGACCCGGTTCCAACAAAAAAATTACTATTTTTTGGATCTAAGAATGGGTCAATCTCCTCTTTTCGGGTAAAAAACGGGTCAATCTCGGGTTGCCCGGTCAAAACGGGTATTTGAGTCACAACGGGTTAATTTCTGATCAAATGGTCAACAGAACTCGACTCGTTTTTTGATAGAATTTAGTAAATTTTTTTAAAAAAAATATTATAAGAACTTTTAGCAAATATAAACCTGGAATGTTACATCATAAATAAGATGGACAATCGCACATATTTTTACCTATAAAATTTATTTTTTTTAACAATATTAGTTGAGATTTAAATCAATATTCTCAAATCTCAACAACTGAAAAAGATAACACTCATCTTTCTAATTAAAAATTGTAAAATATGTAATTCATGTCTTTAAGAAACTCAAATTAAGAATGAACTTTAACAAGCTGATTAATATGATCCTATGATAAGAATTTTAGTTTATTTAACTGCTCAAACTCCTAAGCTTTTATTATTACATGATGATTTAATTTCAAACCATTTGACACTATTTAGAAATTAAAATCACAATTAATTATCTTTGACACTATTTAGACATTAATATCACAAATAGTTATCTTAATAAATCATCGTGCAGTAATAAAAGCTTAGGAGTCAAGAGTCAATAAATGTGAAAGTGATTTCTGAAAGTGGGATATCACACCCAATTTGGAATCTAAAGAAAGGAGAATATACCTTAAAGGATTATTCTCTTTTATTTGGAAAGCCAAATTAGGATGATTCAATATCCAAATAGAAAAGAAAATACCCCTCTTAGGGATGTGTTTCTTTTCATTTGGATATCTAGAACCCGGCGGACCCGAGAAGCTCGTAGAAGAAGAAAAGATAGAACGAGAAGATTGAAGAAAGAAGATGAAGAAATAAAGATTCAAGGAACAGTATATCCCATTTCAAAAATCACTTGCGTCATTCTTAGGATTAGAATCCATTTTTGTTGTCAGTGGTGCCCGGCCACTTTACTTTTTTACAAATTCTAGGTGTAATATGGACACTGGACATTGGATATTATAATTTTGGATTATTTAATTTGTTTGTTTACATTGTTTGTGCAGTAGCTTTTTTTTAGGGCCCTTGCATGTCGTGTTTTGTTTTAGCCTGGATTCGAATCAGAGAGATTTTTTTCGTAAGGGTACGCTCAAAATTCTTTTACTTGAAATTCTAATAAAATTTTTAGGCTCACATAGTAACTTTAACGATCTAAGAAGTAAGCTCGGGATCGTCGAGAGTCAGCATAAGCATATTATTACTTTCTTTTTCTTGTTAGGCACCTCCTCGCCTGCGGGTTTTGGCAGACCACTTGACCTATGAGGGTGCAGTTCTGTCAAGGGGAAGTTGTGCAATCTCTAGGGAAAAACCTATTTTCTAAGCCTAATTTTAAAACTGCTTCATATTCATTTTATGCATTTGAGTCAATTAGTATGCATTGCATTAGATACAAATTAAAAAGAGTCTAAAATATTAATTGCATTATTTTTTAGGCATAATTCACCCTACATAAGTTAAGGGGCCAATTAGGAACTGTCTTAGATGTCGGCCCCCAATTCCTTAAAATTTAAACAACATCCCTACCCATCTTTTGTAAGAGACCGGACACATGGTTTTAAAGCGCCTAGGTGGTTAGCTGGCTCCCCAATCCAGGCCGGGATAAGTCCATATTTGCACTTCATTAGTTAGGTTCGGGTCACTATTTTATAGTACCCAAATTAGATTTAGGTTATGAGGCAGATTCTTTTTAGATCTTAAGTCCTCACCCTCCAGGAATATAAATCTCAAATTTCTAATAAAATGTCAACTTAAATATAAAATTTTCTCCTAAAATATAAAGCCCAACATAGGGTAGACTGAGGTCGCCTCTGAGTTTCTCAAAATCCGACATCTCCTACTTTTCCTCATTTGACTCTCTAATAAATGTTCAACATTGAGCTTTCTCCTTGAAAACTCTTTACTTATATTCCTTGTCTTCTACTTTGTAGTCAAAAGGGTATGAAATCACTGCTTTAATCGAGAGTTTTCTTAGGAGTATTCCTCCTAAGATGTAATTAACTATAGGGGCTTGCTCCTATAGGGATTTGAGAATCCCAGTTTAAAATAAACCTTGTTTTATTTATATAAAATAAGGGAAAAATATTTGGTAATGCAGATGTCTTTAAAACTTTATTTCTAATTTTAAATATATTTGTAGGATGTTATTATTATCTTTTCAGATAATATAATATCCTGCTTATTATATTCAATTTTAGAAATTATGAGTTTTATAAAATCTATTCTTGTTTTGGATATCTTGAAGAATGTTATGTTCTTCTTTCAAGATGATATAATATTGTCCTTGTTATATCTAAATAAAAGAATGGATAAACTTTTTCAAAAACTTATTTCTATTTTTAAACATATTTTATAGAATTTTATATTCATCTTTCGAGATGATATGTTATTCTTTGAACTATGTTTGATCATAGAAATATATATTTTTAAAACCGTATTTTGATATTGAATCCATTGTAGAATATTGTGTCAATCTTTCGAGATTGTACTTTATTCTTAATGCAGTATTCGATTACAAAATAGGAGAAATGAAAATCTGCGTGCTGACATAATTTTTCCACCAGTAAATTTCTAAAATTGTGAATTCTATGGAATTTCCGTATACTGCCATTATGCCGCTGACGATTTTTCTAACAAAATCTTATTGCTGAATTTGATGATTTGATATGTTTGTATGCTATCAAGGGAGTTATAAGGGGCAAAAATCCTTAGAAATTCTGTTAGTGTCCGGGAATATGAAATCTAAAATCTGAAATCTGAAAATAAGTTCTGTTCTGAAAATTATGTATATCTGACAAATTCTGGTGCTGTAAGTACAAGGGAGACATAAGGGGCCAGAATCCGTAGAGTTTCTGTCTGTGTTAGGGAAGGGAGGCATAAGGGGCCATAATCCGTTGAGATTATGTATGTGTCAGGGAAGGGAGACATTAGGGGCCAGAATCCGTTGAGATTCTATCAGGGTCCGGGAATCTGATATGTGAAATTTGATGTGTTATCTGATATGTGAAATGTGATTTTATCCGATTTGAATTCTGTTATGTACGATTCTATCTATTTTGTACGATTCTATCTGTTATGTATGATTCTGTTTGTTCTGTGAAATCTGACTTGAATATTTTGTTATATGAAATGAATTTCGTATGTGGTTTGATTTCTGTTTGTTCAAGTATCTGTATCCTGTCTAATTGTATGATTTTTTGAACGATTATTCAAATTCAGTATGGCTACTGTATTGATATATTTTGGATGTAATTTTTGGAGATTTTGATTGGCTAGTGTAGTCTTGCTGAGATGTTAGCTCATTATTGTTATCTGCATGATTTTCAGGTTCTAGGAAAGGGAAGGAAGTCTTGGACTAGCCGTTCAGTGTCTTATCTTATTTGGTATTTTGTACTTTTGATTTTTGTACAGTCATGGTTTTTCTGTTCTGTTCTTTATCTGTAGCCATGCACTGTATTGTATATGATTATTTTGATGAAAGAAAGAAGAAAATTATTGATAAACTGTTATGTATATTTGATGTTTATAGTAGCTCTGTATTTTCTGTAAGTTTGATATTTGGAAAAAAGTCTAAAGCAAATTCCAAAGCTAGATCCTGGAGTTACATACGTCGCGACTCGATGCGATGGGATTCGTTCTGGTCGGGTTGGGTCGTGACAAGGGCACCTTGAATTTGGCTGAAAATTTGGGCTCTCTTAAATTTTAGGTTTTGGGCTCTAGCGGCGTCTAGAGATTGGGAGAGAACGATCATCCTCTCGAATAAAGGATCAATTGTATCTTACTCTTTCCTTTCAGTGTTATTTGATTTCATGTTATAAAATTAATGTTTTGCTATTTTTTAATGGAGTTTGGAAGCATTTTCTCACTGTTTTTTTAGAAATTGATAGGATATATTTGAAATCTTCAAGTGTTTCATATCACAAACATGGATGAAAAAAAATTAAATTTATCAAAAAATATGTTCATAAATTGATTTTCATTCAAATATGAAATCAATCATGATAGTGGAGAGTATTATTATTATTATTTTTTTATGTGTATGTGTGTTCAATTACATATTCTGTGTGATTATGAATATAAAATACAAGCAGAGTGTCAATTAGGTAGCTCTTGTATATAGTACATTTCAAACAGTCAATTTTGATATAATTTCATACTTGACTAGTCTGATAACCCAAATGATGGATAAGGAACATATTAGGATTCTTGTTTTGAGATCTAATGATGTAAATAGACATATATAGATGTTCCTGTGATTAAAGCCTTAGTGATTTGATGGTGCTGTTAAGCCTCGGGCAGTAGAGGACTAGTTGAGGAGTATGGAGAAAATATTTTATCATATGCAATGTCCTATTGTGATGGAGAGGGATGATTAAAACGTTAAAATAAAAAAAAATTCAAATGTTTCAAACTTAGGTCCCTTCTCACGCCTTTTCCTGACACCTTCCTAGTTTAACCTTCCTGATCAGATATTTGAATTCATCATTTAGGGATAGGTGTGAGTCCCCATATTTAGGCATCCTTTCTTTTAGGATTCGGTTAGCTAGTGTTGGAGAACGCCTTTTACATGCACCTTCATGGTCAGATATTTCAATTCGTCCTTTAGGGATAGGTTTGAGTCCCCATACTTAGGCATCATTTCCCTTAGGATTCGAGTACCTAGTGTTGGAGAACGCCTTTTATAGGCACCTTCCTAGTTTAACCTTCCTGATCAGATATTTCAATTCGTCATTTAGGGAAAGGTGTGAGTTCCCATACTTAGGCATCCTTTCCTTTAGGATCCAGTTAACTAGTGTTGGAGAACGCCTTTTATAGGCACTTTCCTAGTTTAACCTCTATGATCAGATATCTCAATTCGTCCTTTAGGGATAGGTGTGAGTTCACATACTTATGCATCTTTTCCCTTAAGATCTGGTTAGCTAGTGTTGGAGAACTCCTTTTACAGTTTAACCTTCCCGATCAGATATTTCAGCTCGTCCTTTAGGGATAGGTGTAAGTCCTCACACTTAGGCATCGTTTTCCCTAACGACCTGGTTAACTAGTGTTGGAGCACGCCTTTACAGTCATCTTCTTAGTTTTTCCATCTTGATATTTTCGTTAGTCTTCCAAAGGATAGGTGTGAATCTCCACACTTAGGCTTCCTTTCCTTAGAAGCATCCTCTAGTTTATTGGAATAGGTGTGAGTCCACATACTTAGACGGCCTTTCCTTGAACTAGAAAGGTGGGAATTCCTATGTTCAAGTATCCTCCTTTTAGAATTAGGGGACCCTTTCAAACTCAATCTAATTAAATTTATCACATCCAATAAATCAATTTAAATTCAAGCTCTTCATCTCATGTCAAGCTAAAGAACTTTGCAAATATAAAATCAAAATAAACTTTTTTACTTATTTTTGGATTCTATTGATTGCTCCGGTCCATGCCAATACGTGTGGTGTACTCTTACAGAATCCACCACACCTATTGAGGGTCCATTTGTTGACCTCACTTTTGGTGAGGTCGATCTTCCTCTAGGATTCTTCTAAACTTAGGGTCCTTTGCCGTAGTGTTGAAGTCACATTTATGATTACCTTTAGGTGGATTTCAGATGACATTGCATCGACTCAATCTCGATTGGCCTAAGTTAACACACTTTGAATTAATTAAAACTATATCAACACCAAGAAACCAAATCGAACCCAATCCGACGTCAATAACTTCAATTGATGCTGGCTAGCTCGTTTCGAATTTAATTTGAATCAAATTAGTGTTAATTAAAACAAATATTTAAATAAAAAAATAAAGTTATCACTAATTGAACTTAACCAAATTCACACTCAAATTTGATATTAAAATAATGTCAATCAACTTCCATTTATTTAATTAAGTATATTTTAAATTTAAAATAAAACCAGTTTGATCAAAATCAGGCTAAATCGGGTTATGTTGAGTCGATTCAACTCGATGCTGAGTCAAGACTATCTCTCAATACCATCGTCGACCAATTAAATTAAATTGAATCTTAAACACAAATTAATTAAAATTTAACTTTAATTAAATATATTCGATCAACAACATTAACTCATTTTGACTCGACGTCGGGTTAAATTAACTCGATTTGAGTATAATTTAACTGACCCAATCTAACTTAAGTACAAACTAAATATATTAACTGACCCAAATTAAATATATTCCATGGACACTAAACAAACCTAAGTACAAACTAAAACTCAAACTCCAAAAACAAATTAAGCATAAACTCAAACTCAAATAAAAAACTCAATCAAACTCAAACAAAACTCTATAAAAGATTCACAATCATATCCTAAAGCTCCAGGTAAGCTCCTAGCAGTGTGGGCTCCAATTACTTGAAAACAAAACAAATAGAGGCCAACTCGGTACTCCAAATAAAATAGTAGTGCTGAAGAGAAGAAACAAAAGTGTTGTAACAAAACTGTAGTGCTAGAAATAAAAGTACTAAAATTAAAGCAAGAGTGTTGAAGCAGAAAGAAAAATGGTAAAGCAAGATAAGTAAAGTATTGAAGCAAAAAATATTAGTGTCAAGGCAATAGAAAAGTGCAAACTAAGTAACTGTTGTTCGATCTATCCTAAATTAAAAATTGAATGCTCATGCAACTTTCAATGAAAGCATGACAACTTATTATTTGGATAACTTCTAAGAGACCCAAAATTAAACTACATGCCAATTTTGATGGAAGAAGTGAACCCTATATAAAAAATAATGCTCAGACAACTTTTAGTAAGGCCTGCCTCAAATCAAGGCTACAGGCTACCAAGGAAAATAGTTAGACATAATTCAATAAAAATAAAAGGGAAACTTCTCAGAGAAGTATTTATCCCTAAATCAAATTCAAACTAAAGCAAATGAATGAGCCATCTTACCTATAAGGCTAGGTTGTAAGGCCCATCAATTAGGCAACTCTTAAAGGAGAGCAATAAACCTTAGCTTAAAGAAAATTAAAAGCCACTTCCAAGGGAAGAAGTAAGAATTACCCAAATCAAAACTACGGGCTACTTCCAAGGGAAGTAGTAAGAGTCACTTCTAAATGAAACTAGACTATTTCTAATAGAAGCAGTAAGACCCTATCCTAACTTAAATAAGGCTACTTTCAATAAAAGCAGTAAGACATATTCTTAAGCTAAATTAAGCCACTTTTAAGTGAAGTAGTAAGCCTTATTTCTACCAAACATCTAAAAAACTAATGGGCAACTCCTAAAAAGCCCCATCTCAAATAAAATTAATAGGCAACTCCAAAGAAACTGTAAGCCCCATCTCAATTAAAAACCTTGGGCAACTCCTAAAAGTAGCCGCAGGACACAAACTAAACAAACATAATGGGCAGCGCCTAAAAAGAGTCGTAAGCCCCAAACTAAATAAACCAACCATGATAACTTTCAATCGAAGCGATAATATATGTTTTAACTAAATTGGGCAACTTCTAATAGAAGTTGTAAGCTCTGAACTTAAAAAACTTAAAAATAAAAAAATGCATCTACCTTATGTATCTATTTATTGGGGTGAGAAATTTAAAACTAAATTAAGCTCATAAATAGAAAATCTCATGTTGGGTGTATCACTTAAATTTATTCTCAAATAATCTTTTGTTAGTAGGGATGTGGCACGTGCCCTCTGATTGAGTGATTTTACTTCAAAATGGTACAACTATACTACGATCATGGCCAAAGCTTGTTTGTTCCCTAACGGCTTCTAATTCTTGAGTAATAAATCATAGGATATGCTCGATAGGCACAAATACCTTTTTCTCAGCTAAGATGGACTCAAATCTATCATCTTTGAAAAACGTCAACCCTAGGTCTATAAGGTATCATTGAAAGAAGCAACTCATGGCTGCCGACAAGATTCCTTCTATCAAGTTGGGTTAATTATCTCCTTTGACAGTAGACCAAGGACTATGACAGCCCTGGCTAACGGAACCAAAGGATCTTGATTGGGCAACATCATCATTCCCCCCACAAACAAGACTAAAACCCAAAATTTTGAGCCTGTGCTAAGTGATTCATCCTTAATTAAGAGTGCTCTCCTACGAAGTAGGAGAGCTAATTAACTATAAGGGTTTGATCTCATAAGAAGTAAGAACTTAGATTAAAAAAAACCTGGATACAATTTTTAGGAGAAATCTCATTAATTAAAAATTAATATACCTTTGGTATAATGAAACCTTAAGCCTAAAAAGGCGTGTTCATGCTAAGCGCCACTTGAGTGAACAGTGTTACAGAGCATCTTTTGTGATTGTCAAATTTATATCTATCGTAATTTTATTCATTAAGGAACTAAATATAATTTCTACTTCATTCATTTAGAATACAATTAGACAACAGAATGACTGGATTGTGAAATGGATCCAATGAGATGTAGAATATATTATTAGAACACTTGTGTACTTGTAGGTTCTTTTCATCTTCATCATGTGGTAAACCAGATTTGCACTTATTATAGGGTAGGTGATGTTTTTCTAGAACATTCGGGGCATGATGAACTTCCTATTTAATCTTTATTATACATTATTGATAGGTTTGAAGCATGTGCTAAAGAGCAATGTATCATGCTTAATATATCTGTCATAATAAGACATTTCAGTATATATAATATAAATTAAGCTTTCTCACTACTTTCTTTTTAGAAATAAGTTTATCTATCATAAACATTAGCATTGACAATAATATATTTTTAATTCTTGAGCAAATAGAGTATTTATAATTATTCATTCTCATATAATATTTATAGTAAAAAATCTATCACATGTATTTATGTAATATATCATCATTATTGAGAATATTTTATTTCCATTATTGCTTTATTCTCTTGCCTTTATATAGGCATATATGTATTAGCACAAATTTGATCAAACAAAAATGTAGCATTTTAAAATTTCTAATACTCCAAAAAAATAGGTCAATTATTGTGGGAGAAATTGATGGACTAGAGCTACGATATTTTTGGTAGTCCGCACCAACGCCTAGTTGACAAAAATTACATTTACTAAAACAAATTTTAGAATGTTTAATTTAAATTTATCTTAATAAATTCGGCATAGTTCGGCCTCCTTGACTCACCAATCCCAAATCACAACTAGAAGGTGCCAAACTTTTTGGTGTAATAGCGTGAAAACGGCAAAAAGTTTGAACAGAAAATGGGAAATAATTTGACGTTTTCATCATAAATGCAGCATATGCTAAATAATTTTATGGCTCATTTTTGAATAACTTTCCGACACCGCTCCTTCTAAGGCTTCGTTTGTTTTTTTGGTGCTTTTGTAAAAGACAATTTAAAAAAACATTAGTTCAGAAAATAGAGTTTTCTAACGGAGAAGCATATATAAAAAGCTTTCTAAAAAATGCAGAAAAATGAAAAAAAGTAGTTATTGGGAACGTGATTTGACGAACCAAACAACACAAAAAAAAAATCCTCCATTTCGGAAACGGAAAAGGCAAAAAAATGCTTAAACAAACAAAGCCTTAGACTTTAAAGTTTAAGGCTTCGTTTGTTTTTTTTTGTGCGTTTGTAAATAGCAGTTTTAAAAAATATTAGTTCTGAAAATGAAGTTTTCTAACGGAGAAGCATATATAATAAGATATCACAAAACTGCAAAAAAAATGAAAAAATGGAGTTATTGGGAACGTGATTTGGCGAACCAAACAACACCAAAAAAAATTCTTCAATTTTTCCAAACGGAAAAGGCAAAAAAATCCTCAAACAAACAAATCCTAAATAAGCTCCTTTAAAAAGTCACTATTTCCTTCGCTTTGGAGATTCGTGGCTTATTTTTTAAAAATGAGCGTACAGTAAACGAAAATGAGAGGAATGAGTGTTATTAAGATATAATTTGATAAAGAACGAACTGGCCAAAAAGATTGGCAGAATCTAATTTCTTGAAGAGAACATCAAACAGTTTGCTACTGAAATGACTCGACAAACTTCTATAGGAAGAGGATCCTCATCAGCTTCCTCTGCTTTGTCAACCTTGAGCTCTGACACAAAGTCAGTGAGCTTAATAGGACGTCTTGCGATCTGGTAGTATTCATCCAAACTGTCTATAACCCTTTGGGTTGTTGTTTTCTTCTCCTTGGGCTTCTTCAGTTTGGTCTTCTTCTTGGAGGACTTTTTCTTTCCAGACTTTGAAGTACCAACTTGGTTGGAAAATTGTTTAGAAGTAAAGGCTCGCACCACGGGCAGAGCTTTGGGATCTAACACTAATTTCGTGGGAGATTTCCATTTCATACAAGGAACTCCTTCAAGCTTTTTCAACATCTTCACAGTTTTCTTGGAGACCGCAGTCTCCCATTGTTCTTCTTGAGCTGGCTTTATTTCAATAATGTTCATATCTTGAAGTTAATGTTCAACCTGCCCTTTCTTCAGATATGAGAATTTCTTAATAGATAGAGGATAGAGATCTGGATGTGGGGTTTCCATGGTACTTGTTGGCTGGTCGACCAGTGCTACGTGAGCCTCCAGATGCCTCCAAGCAAGCGAAGGTTTTCAGGGTGATCGCCGCGCGTCCTTCCCGTTAAGACGGCTTTCTCGACCAAAGACTTTTTTTTTGTTCATACGGGGTCTCCAACCAAGCCACACAATCGCAACAGGCACGATGTTCTCACAACTCGGAGTAGAGTTCTATGGATTTCATTCTTTATGAATGACATTCCTTCCAGTCTCAAAGCAATGTGGTATCCATGGGTCAATCATATTCGTACCAGTAAGTAAAGGGATTTCCTTCATATCTCCCGGGCACACATGGATAGGTAAAAAAGGGAATATGATTGACCCATGGATAATACAAACGTCGTGGGATTCCCTTCCTTAAAAAAAGGTGAGCTTACTATAAGCTAGGGTTGCTTTGGCGCACCACTCACTTCACGCACCTATAAAGAAAGATGAAAAAAAGAAGGCGGCTCAGGTTTGATGGCTCCCTCTCTGCCACGCGCTGGCACCGCCGGTGCCAACGTTCTATCTTCAATATGTCAAGGGGGAGTCAGGCAAAGTGTTGCAAAAGCAAAGATTAGCGAGGAAGGGCGTAGCAGGTCATGCCTTTCTGGCGAATCATCAGCTAAGGTCTCCTCCCCCTCTTGAAGGATTATCATGGTACTCATTATGAATTTTATATCTCCAAAACACATTACAATCGGCGAATAATTTAAAACCCAACATCAAATGGCACTCATTTCATATCTTGAAGTTCGATCATTGACAAGGTTCAAAGATAGGGTGGGCCATTCACCATGAAGGCTAAAAACAAGCGATATAGGCTTTACTGGACCACTACTAGAAACTCCTGCATCAAATCCTCCTGTAAGTCGCACCTTGTAATTTTTTTCACTTTACTTTACTCCAGTGTTTCAGCACACGTGCACGCTACTGGCCCGGCTCCGCCTAAGAGGACTACCCCATTCCATATAGTAATATAGTAAGGGCTCGTAGAGATCGCACATGAACACATGATCTTAGTACGTTTGTTTTTTTTGGTATTGTTTGGCAGGTTGAACAGGCTTATAGGTTTTCTAAAACTTATAAGTAAGGCTTCGTTTGTTTTTTTTGTGCGTTTGTAAAAATCAGTTTTAAAAAACATTTGTTTTGAAAATGGAGTTTTCTAATGGAGAAGCATATATAAAAAGATATCTCAAAACTGCAGAAAAATGAAAAAATGGAGTTATTGGGAACGTGATTTGACGAACCAAACAACACCAAAAAAAATTCTTCTGTTTTTCCAAACGGAAAAGGCAAAAAAACGCTCAAACAAAAAAATCCTAAATAAGCTCTTTTAAAAAGTCACTATTTCCTTAGCTTCGGAGATTCGTGTATTATTTTTTAAAAATGAGCGTATGGTAAACAAAAATGAGAGGAATGAGTGTTATTAATATATAAATTGATAAAGAATGAACTGGCCAAAAAGATTGGCAGAATCTAATTTCTTGAAGAGAACATCAACAGTTTGCTACTGAAATGACTCAACAAACTTCTGTAGGAAGAGGATCCTCGTCAGCTTCCTCTGCTTCGTCAACCTTGAGCTCTGACATAAAGTCAGCGAGCTTAATAGGACGTTTTGCGGTCTGGTAGTATTCATCCAAACTGTCTATAACCCTTTGGGTTGTTGTTTTCTTCTCCTTGGGTTTCTTCAGTTTGGTCTTCTTCTTGGAGGACATTTTTCTTTCCAGACTTTGAAGTACCAACTTGGTTGGAAAATTGTTTAGAAGTAAAGGCTCGCACCATGGGTAGAGCTTTGGGATCTAACACTAATTCCGTGGGAGATTTCCATTTCACACATGGAACTCCTTCAAGATGTTTCAACATCTTCACAGTTTTCTTGGAGACTGCAGTCTCCCATTGTTCTTCTTGTGCTGGCTTCTTTTCAATAATGTTCATATCTTGAATGTTCATACCAGAGGTCCACCACAGAAATCCTGATCCAACACCCGTCGCAACTCCTCCAGCAAATACCAACAAACTGGCCAACAACACCAAACACACTTGTAGAAAAAGGATACAATGGAAGGGTAACTTGTGGAGAAAAGAACTATGTAGAAGACTTAGAAGAAGAAATAAGTAGAGAAGAAGCTATAAGCTTTGGAAGAAACCCTCATGTTTTGGATACAAAATAAGATTCAACCACTCCCTCGAACAGCACCCACCAGCCCTTATAAAATAGGGAAAGGAAAGCAAAAACCTCATAAACCAGCCACCCAAATCAGCCAACCAACATAGAGGGAATAAATTCAGAAAAAAAGGCACAACCAGCTCAAGAACTGAATGGACAAGCAGCCCAACAGCCAGCCAAAATTGGAACAGTAAAGAAACCCAACAGAAAACAAGGAAAAGGCACAGCCAGCCCAGGAACTCAAGCATCCAGCAGCTGAACAATTACTAAGGAGGCACGACCATCCAAAATAAACCCACAGCTGAGAACTCCTAACACCAAAACAACAAAGGGATAATGGGCCAAGCCCAATAAGAGACAAAACAACCCAAAGATAAATACCCAAAGAACCAAAGAAAGCTAGCAAACCAAAGGATTGACATGACTTAAGAGCACCAAAACTACTCATGATCATTGGTTTCCATCCATCATTGGGTAAATAAAATAAAACATAAAAATATTCAAATTATAATAGTTTTCAAAATAAAACAAAAATGAAGGCTATTGAATCCATCATAAACTCATTGAAACTACCAAAATATATAAAAACAATTAAGCAAAAATAAATTCATTACCTAATCTTTGAAGCCGAAATAGCGTAGAGTCACAAACAAAAATGCAAAAGCACAAAGACCTAATAGAAAACATGTGAAAATAGGTTAATATTTGAATTTAGTATTGAACTTGCAGCACTATGTACATCAAAACATATCCTACCATTTACTTCATATTCTTTACGTGCATTTGAATGAGAGTCTTAATAATATTCAAGATTACATATTATGGATTTTTAAGAACAAAATTGATGAAATCAGAACAATCAATTTCCCTAAATATGGATACAATGCAAAATTTGATTAGGATATTATATAAAATAAACTGAGAAGATAATACTTATCAATCACTTATTATAAAGATTATTTTTGTGTTCAATGTAAGAACTTTAAACAAGATGATAATACTATGAATCCCTTATAAGATGAAGTAAAAGCCAATTGATGATGCTTTTAATATGTAAAATATATTAATATACTTTAAGAATAATAGTATGATTATAAAATAAAGAATAACTTTGTATATAATATAAAATTTAAATTTGAACTTGCACTACTATCCACATAAATAAAGAATATCCATAGAATTGCATTTTCCTCTTCTATACATGCACTTGAATGATAAACTTATAAGAATCTAAAGAAAAACCTAAAATTAAAGTTAAACATAACATTGTTAAAACTAGAGATTTAAGAGGGAAAAGCTTGTTCTTATTCATTAAAATCTTCCCTATTTATAGATCTATACAAGATATCTTAATGCGGAAATAAAAGACTACATATTTAATACATAAAAATCTTTCCTAAATTCATTCCTTCATTATGGCGTGATCCATGAGAGCATCCCACAGATTGATCTTTTGTTCGTTGGATCCTTTGCACAGGGAACGGCTGGATTTCAACACTCCCCTTCAAGCTGGGAAATATGGATATATCATTCCCAATTGTTGATCATTCTGTGAAAGGCAGAACCTTCCAATCCTTTTATAAGGATATCTGCAAGTTGATCCTTTGATGGTACATGGTCGACACTTACTAGACCAATGTCTAGTTTTTCTTTAATGAAATGTCTGTCCACTTCTATGTGCTTGGTCCTGTCATGATGGATTGGATTATGGGATATGTTGATTGCTGATTTATTGTCATAATGTAGCTTCATGGACTCATCCCACTTGACCTTCAAATCTTCTAGGATTATTTTGATCCATAGTAGCTCACATATTCCTAAGGCCATAGCTCAATACTCTGCTTCTACACTGGATCTTGCCACCACATTCTATTTCTTGCTTATGCATGTAACTAAGTTACCTCTAATAAATGTGCAATATCCAGAGGTAGATCTTCTATCAACCAGTGATCCTGCGTAGTCGGCATCCATGTATACTTCTAGGGTTATTCCACGATCTCTCTTAAAGAGAATCCCTTATCCTGGATTTCCTTTAAGGTAGTGCAATATCCTGTCTACCGCTTATATGTGAATCTACTTTGGATTCTGCATAAACTGACTGACCATGCTTACAGCAAATGCTATGTCTAGTCTAATGTGGGAGAGGTAGATCAAATTCCCTACAATTCTCTAGTAGGCCCTTTATCTACTTCTAGATCTTCTCTAGCTTCTCCCAATTTAAGATTAGGTTCTACTGTAGTCGGTGCTGGTTTACAGGCTAGTTTACCTATTTATTTTAGAAGATCTTTGATATATTTCTGTTGTGACATGAAGATTCCTTTGCTAGAGTGAGCAACTTCAATTCCGAGAAAGTATTTTAGTCTACCAAGTTCTTTGATGTCAAATTCCTTAGTCCTTAAACTAACTTTCTCCTCTTCATTATCTCCAATCAAAATAATATCATCAACATACACTAATAATATTGTGACTCCCCCTGAGTTTAAGTGTTTAAAGAATAATAAATGATCCCCTTGACTTTGTCGATACCCGTTAAGGAGCATGAATTTAGAGAATCTTCCGAACGAGGCTCTTGGTGGTTGTTTGAGCCGATATAGAGCCTTTTTCAATCTGCAAACCCTGTTGCCTTCAGATTTTTCTTTAAACCCTGGCGGTATTTCCATAAATATCTATTCTTCTAAATTGCCATGCAAGAATGCATTTTTCACATCTACTTTTTCCAGATGCCAGTTGTACTTAGCTGCTAGTGAGAGTAGTATTCTGATAGTATTCCTCTTGGCTACAGGCGCAAACATTTCTTGTTAGTCAATGCCATATGTTTGAGTGAACTCTTTTGCCACCAGTATTGCCTTATATCTCTCTAGTGTGCCATCAGCTTTGTATTTTACTGAGAACACCCATTTGCAGCCGACAAATTTTTTCCCTATAGGTAGATTAATGATCTCCCGAGTTTTATTCTTTTCTAGGGCCTGCATTTCATCCTTCTTGGCATTTTTCCAATTCTTATCAGATAAGGCCTCAGAAATATCTTTAGGAATATGGATATCTTCTAATGAAATCAGAAAATTTTTTTGTGACGATGTGAAGTTGTTGAAGGATATAGAGGTTCTTATAGGGTATAAGGGAGGTGGTGAGCTTACCTTATTTCTAGGAGATGGTTCAGATTCTTTGATCTGCTTTGGAGCAAAGCTTGAGCTTGTACGTCTGGAGTAAGCCTTTCCAAATCTAATGATAGCTTTATCATTTGTTTCCCTATCTTGGGTTTTAGGTGGATTGGTTTGCGATGGTGGAGGAAGGTCAAGAGGTGCTAGTTCATTTTTCTCATATTCTTTAAGTTCAGTCTCCCCCTGAAGATATGATTTTGAAAAATAGGAATTTTGCTCATCAAAGGTAACATCAATAGAGATAAGGATTTTTCTTGTGGGTGGATGATAACACTTATAACCTTTTTGGGTAGCTGAAAAGCTCATAAAGATGCATGTGAGTGCTCTTGGATCTAATTTTCCTCTCCCCTGGCTGTGAATATGAACATAGGCAGTGCACCAAAAGATTTTAGGCGTAAGATTATGATGGGTTCGAAACTCAGGGTAAAAAGAGGATAAAGTATCCATTGGAGTTTTGAGTCCTAAGGCTACTGAAGGTAGTCGATTTATGAGATAAGCTGCCGTTAAAAGAGCTTCCCCCCAATAGGATTTAAGTGTATTGTAGTGAAATAGGAAAGCTCGGGTAGAGGCTAGAATGTGACCATTTTTCCTCTCTGCAACCCTATTTTTGTTGTGGGGTGTGAACATAGGAGGACTCATGGATGATCCCTTCACTTTGGAAGTAGGAGGAAAGAGTTTGGTTTAAATAATCTTTGGCATTATCGGAGCAGAATCTCCTTATTTTTACCCCGAACTGATTTATGTTTAAGGAGGTAGATCCAAGAGCCACTAGTGCAATCATCAATGAATGACACAAACCAGTGTGCCCCAGAGATATTGGGGATTTTAGAGGGTCCCCATATATCACTATGAATAAGGTAGAAAGAGTAGCACATATCTCACTTTTATTTGGGAATGAGTTTCTTTATGTTTAGCCAACTCACATGTTTCACAATAAAAAATTTTATTGTCTAATTTTTTGAAAAGGTGCGAATACATATGTCTTAGGACATCAAAATATGGGTGTCATAGTCTATAATGATGAAGCCAAATAGTGGAATTCCTATCGATTAGGGATAACAAAGAACAACTCTTTTTAGTTTGGTTTGGTTCTTCAAGGTAGTACAATCCTGCTTTCTCCTTAGCAAGTCCAATCTTCTTCCCCGATCTCTGGTCTGGAAATAAGCAATAAGTAGGGTTAAACAAGGCTTGACAATTATGTTCATTGGTAAGTTTTTGTATTGATATCAGATTTGTGGATAATTATGGTACATTGAGCACATTTTTTAGGGTGAGGGATGGAGATAATATGATGTCTCCTTGGCCGGCTACCGTGGTAAGAGAACCATCAGCAGTGATGATTTTTTTGTTATTTGGGCAAGGAGTATAGTTTATGAGGTGGGTGGGTGAGTGGGTCATATGATTTGTGGCTCCTGAATCAATAATCCATAATTCCTTTAAATGATTTCTGGAAGCACTTAAACTAATAGAAATTGGAATCTTACCTGAGAGTGCAAGTGAAGAAGAAGCATTTGGTTTATCAATATATTATTTATTGAATTCTCCGAGGCTGGATTGTGCTTCTGGCTTACTTGTAATGTTGTTGGCACGTGATATGCTCCTTGTTTCACACTTTTGGTTCCACTACTTATTGGGGGATTTTCCATATATTTTTCAGCATGTTTCCTTTGTGTGTCTTGACTTTTTGCAATAGCTGCACCAAAGTGAGTCCTTATCTTTGAATTTTGAAGGATCTTTACCTTTCTCCTTCCATGATGATTCTTTGTTCATCACCATCGCTGAGCTTTCAATGACCTTTGGTTCTAAAATCACTCCTTGTCAACTTTCTTCTATGCGGATGAGAGAAATGGTTTCGTTGAGTGATGAAATCTCCTCTTTGCCAAGGATCTGAACTCTAACTTGGTCAAATTCTGCACTTAGTCCTGCAAGAAAATAATAAACTTTATCTCTTTCAATAAAATTCTTTAGGATTGTAGCTTCTTCCAGACATCTAGTTTCTATGTACCTATAGTGATCAAGTTCCTGCCACAAATTTTGTAGAATGGTGGCATACTCCGTCAAGGTCTTACTCCCCTGTTTCGTTCTTCCCATTTAGACGATTGGAAGGTTGTCTAGCATCTCATATGCTTTACAGTCGAAAGGAACATAAATGTATCACCTGAAATTCGTCCTACATGCCCCAAATTTGTATCCTTTTTTTAGCCTCCTCCAAAGTGTTGATGTATTTACCATAGAATCCTCAAGTTGGTTAGTGTTTGGTGCAAGAATCCTCAAGTTGGTTAGTGTTTGAAGAAGAGTTAATTTATCACATTATGATAGTAATTAAGACTATCTATATGTCCTTGGTTAGCGATGAAGGCTTCCCGAAATAAATTTCCCTTGTCGACAATAAAGGTCGATAATAAGGATTTTTTCCATTTTTTTAGCCTTAAAAAAAAGGTTCAGATTGGACTAGGGCACGACCGAGCCTCTATATGTCCACCCCAAGTCGCACGCTAGCTTCCTCCCGCGAGTCACAGACATGGATCGAGCTTTTGATCAGCTTCATCTCGGACCTGGGATCAGAAGAGGAGAGATCGAGCCTTTGGGATGTGCGATCGGAGTAGGGGGTGGGTCAAGTGCGACTGCCTTTGCTCCTTCATCGGTTTTCTCTTTCTGATGGATCGAGTGGATGCTCCTTTGGTAACTTCGGCTTTCCTCTGGGATCAAAATTTCTGATTGGAAGTTCCGATCGAGTAGCTCGTCTTGTCTGGCGTAGATGGATCGGTAACGATCTATGCCCCGGGCTTCTTCTTTTTTTTTTTCCTCCTCCGATCGTTCTTTGACGGTAATTAAGCCGTTGGCTATGATACCATGTTAAAACTAGAGATTTAAGAGAGAAAAGCTTGTTCTTATTCATTACAATCTCCCCTATTTATTGATCTATACAAGATATCTTAATGCAGAAATAAATGACTACATATTTAATACTTAAAAATCTTTCCTAAATTTGTTCCTTCATTATGGCGTGAACCTTGAGAGAATCCCACGGATTGATCTTTGTGTTCGTTGGATCCTTTGCACACGGAACGACTAGATTTCAACAAATATCATAACTAAAACCAAACACAAATCATAACCTAAACAATGCATGTCTTAAGCAATCTCTAATATCAAATTCAGGGTGAACAAAGGATTGCATTTAAAAGTTGTATTTTGAAGGGAATAAATCTTTGATTTCATATAAACTCATTGCAACAACCAAAATATAGAAAAACAAACCAACACTGATAAATTCATTACCTACTCTTTAAAGCCCAAAGATCAGAGAGTCAAAAACGAAATGCAAACCACGAAGGACCTGATATAAAAAATGTGAATAGGTTAAATTTTGAATTTAAATTTGAACTTGTTTTACTATCTAAAACATATCATACATTTTGCACCATATTCTTTAAGTTATATAAATAATTAGCATTGGTGAGATTACAATTTTGTTGAGAACAATCACACATGAATATTTGAAAATGATGAAAAACAAATAAATTTTGTAGTACTTATATTTAATACTGTGAAAGGGATGTTGGTGCAAGGGAGATTGGATGAAACAGGGACCTAAGTTGAGCTTGGACAATAATGGTCTAATCTGGTTTTAAAACTAAAGTTTAAAATAAAAGGATAGAGTCAACTACTTTATAATACAAATATATTTTTAATCTATTTGTCATCAACCTAAACATGAAACTCTAACATTACTTGAAAATTTCTCATGTGAAAGCTCTCTACATTATCATCACTACCCTTAAATGGAAGTTGTTTTAACATCACCAAGTACCATGCCATCCTATCATATGAGAGCTCTTCACATTAGTCACCACTCCCCTAAAACAAAAGTTTTTTTTATATCACCAAGTATCATGCCATCATGCGAGAGTTCTCCACATTGGCTGCTACTCTACTTAAACAAAAACTTTTTGATACCATCAACAATCATGCACCAAGTGTCACTCAACCATACAGAGTCACCACATGAGTAACCCACTTTGAACCTCACAAAACAATGATAGATGGAAACAAACACCCGTGGGATCCACAATTGAATGCATTACTCAATTCTAGGATTTTGTTGCTGCTTGTTGGGAAGAGGTTTATATCAAAGAGGACCAAAGTAGAATGTGAATGCATAGTGAATCAATAATCAAATTCATTTTCAAGCCAAAAACACATAGTGCATGAATCACTTGTTCCATTCCAACCATTAAATTCGACACTACCTGTAGGTGAGTATCCATTGAAGGGGACCAGATTTGGGCTTGAATGTGTAACACACTAATGGCCACACTCATTTTTCAATAAAAAAACATAAACCTATTAGAGAGGCCAATCCTACATGGAAACAATCCTCTATACTCTCATGCACCTTAACACTTGGCCCTCTAACATTATCCAAATGCATCATGTAGTCATGACACTTAACCACTCGCATCATACAAATTGCATGCAATTCACTAACACACTCTTTTCTTGCACATTATCTCCAATCAAGCAATAGGTCACATACACTTGTGAATATAAACATCTAGGAGAACACAAAGAAAAAAACAAAATAAATATGGTCGCAATAACTTCCAATGATTACTAAAATCACTCTAGTATGCAAGAAAATTCACATCTGGCAAGTGTTGATCAAGTTAACAAAATCTAAATCCTTTCATCCAATTTAACTCAAATAACACAAAAAAAAAAAGCCATAGGATCAAGAATTGCACTAAAATATAAAAGATCCCCATAAAACTAGTTTACACCAATAGCAATGGTTACACTTGGTAGGAGAACATACCTAACTTCCAATGATTACTAAGTAAAGCAACAAAAGCCATCTTGATCCTTCACCTTGAGTGGAGGTTAGCGAAAGAGGATTGCAAGCGCACTTAGATATACCACTATTACACAAGTGATGCCGAGGGAACTAGTTGCCAGGGAAGAAGCGGGAGTTGGGGAAGCGGGTGGGTGACCGTTGATTATCCACTTGTCATCTGGAAGTTGCTAGTCAAGGATGTACACGAGATGGGGGATTATCCAATTCAACTAATCTTCAATGGTATCGTCAAAACTGAATCCGACGTCAATGAATGGTGATCGGACGACGTCGATGTCTCCTTGTGAGTCGAGTACGAATCTGTGATCAACTTCGGGATTCACCATGCATCCTTACCGAAAATAAAAGAGCACCAATAGGGAGAAAGGGGAGATGAGGTCGGGTGGGCTAAGTGGGACTGACGGAAAATTATAATTATGAATTTGAATTTTAATTAGGTGGAGTGTGGGGAAATTAATTTGAAAATCAAATTATTTCCAGTGGAGGGGGCTGGTGGTTTATAAGGGATTAAGGGAGTTTAATGGAGGGGCAATTAATGTAATAAGAGAGTGAAAAGCCAAAGAGGGAGGGGTCGGCCAAGCATAGAGAGGGAGAAGGGAATTAAAATTAAGTAGGTGGGGCCCACATGATTAATCAAAGATTTGAAGAAAATCTGAAGTAAATTTCAGATTTTGATAAAAGGAAAGTTTCATAATAGGAGGGCTATCAATTAGGATTAATTTGAATTTCAAATTCAAATTGAAATCCAATTAATATGATAGCCTAAAATTAAGGAGTTATTTTAGGAAAGTAGTAAATGCCTCATGGGAAATTTGAATTTCAAATCCAAGACCCAAGAGGGGCCGACGACAAGGCTGGATGGCTGCAAGGGTGTCGGTAGGTGGGGCTCTTTGCTGGCGGTGGGGTGTCAGCCGGCGGCAAGGTGGGGAGGGGCGGCGGGATGGGGTTTTTGGGGAGAACCATGGGAGGAAATCAAGGGGAGAGTGCCACGGATCTTTGGAGGAGGGAAAGGAAATTCAAAGTTCATAAATCTCAACTCTTCCTCCACTAGAACTCACAAAGAGATCTAAGATGCTCTCTCTTCAAGAACTCACAAAGAGATATAGAAAAGTTTTGGAACTCACAAAGAGAACAACAAGATAACTTTTTTTCATTCATCAATAATAAAAAATTACATAGCATGAAGCCTTTTTAAATAGGCCAAAATAAAGTAAAATGCAAATGACACAAATGCCCTCTGGGCTACATAAGTGACTCAATGCCCACAGGGGCAAACTAGGAAGAAAGTAAAAAGTGCAAACATAAATAAAATACAAATAAATCAGAAATACAAGCTCTGGATGATAGCTGTCGATGTGCGTCTCCGGCGATGGTACACGTGTCAAAATCTGATGTCCTCATCAATTTTACTTGACTTTTATAATTTTATGATTATGACCTATAGCTTAGAAAACATTGTCAAAATCTAGTAACACATTAACACAGAACAAAAGTTAATGTAATACAATATGAAGGTCGCATGCTTCATAGATATGTCGGGGGTGCAAGGGGGTAGCGCCCCCGGAACAAATTTTGATTGTAAGGGCATTTTGGAATTCCATTTTTTTTATGCCCTAATTTTGTGTTTGATTCATCGTTCCCTAACACAAAACCAAAATTTCATGCAGTATCGCCAAAGACCTACTCTTCAATAGAAAATTATCTCAATTGTGAGAACTAATTTATCTGGAAGTTCTAGAAACAAAAGAGATTAGAATAGAACCTTTAGGTGCTCAAATAAGAAGGAGTTTCGAGTTTTGAATTAGAAACAACCATCTAAGACAACTTGAATCTAATAGAATGGTTGATATTTTGCATAACTTGAAATTAACACATAATTTAAAGGCTTAAATCTTGGAATGATACCTGTGAAAAATAAAAGGAGAGCACTGAACATAAATGAAAGTGGCAATAAAATTAAGAGAAAGATTCACATTTTCAATAAATTTTTTAGCATTTTGATGTCTGCAATCGAAATATTTAATTATAAAATTAATAAATATATATAATAATATATTTTAAATTTATTATAATATAATGATATAATTATTTTAAATTAAGAAATTTTAAAGTAATTAAATATTATAATATATGTTAACTAAAATAAATTTTACATATATATATTAAATAGGAAATATATAGTATTTAATTATAATCATTTTTATTTTATTATTTATAGAAATTAAAAGATATGAATAATAGTAAAGTGAATACACAGAAGACGGTAGGGTTGTCAATATTTGATAAGACCTGAAATACCGTCTCGAACCAGACCCAAAAATTCTGAGTTAGGGTCAACCCGAACCCGAAACGGGTCGGGTTTGGGTTCAACATTTCGACTCGTTTCAAAAATTGGGGTAGGTTCGAGTTAACCCTTTGACCAAAAATTGACACTTTTTTGACCCGAAAACCCGATTTTGACCGAGCAACCCGATTTTGACCGAGCAACCCGATTTTGACCCATTTTTTACCCGAAAAAGAGGAGATTAACTCGTTTCTGACCTGAAAAACTAGCAATTTTTTGTTGGAAGTGGGTCATTCGGGTTGTGTCGGGTTGAACCGGACCCAAAGCGGGTCGGGTTCGGGTTGACCCGAATAATGCCGGGTCAATTTGGAGTTCGACCCGAACTCGACCCATGACCCGAAATTGACACCCCTAGAAGGTAGTGGTGGAAAACATGAAACCCTTTCCTTAGTATTTTTCCCTAAAGTATCTCCCCAAATGTGAAATCCTTGGCGTACACGAAACCCTTTTCTTAGTATTTATGTCCTAAACTATCTCCCCAAACGCGAAATCCTTCCTTTTTCTGCCTGAACGACCGACTTGCCAACTCCTGAACACAGCTCAAGCCCCGACTGGCATAGGCGGAGGGAGGGGGGGCACGTGCCCCCCCCCCCCCCCCCCCTAAAAAAGTTGAAAATTTTTATTTTTAAATCTCAAGACAAAATCAAGTTGAAAACTTCAAGAATTAAATTGGAGACCATATGAACTCTGATTTCAGTAAACTTATAGTTGAACTGAACGTCTAAAAAATACAAACCCAACAACACCAAATTCAACTCAATCCAAACCCAAATAACTCCAAATCAAAGACCCAAAGCATATTTGTATTACCAAACGGTTTCCAAACATGACATTCTTATAGTCGAATCGAGCGGCTAGACAAGATGAATCCAACGAGCCTAAGATCACCAAATTCTGATATCACAAAGTCATATAAATGCCCAATAAATGGTTCACGATCAAGATTGATCATCCATTCAAATCACTACCAATTTAATTTCCTATTCATTTACATTTTTTTCTGGATTGATATTATCTTAATACTATATTGATTCGATCTTAAAGAGATTTTATGATTTTTTTGTGCAATGAGATTTTTAATATCACATATTTAGTTAATATATTAAACATGTTCAAGTAGAAATCAGTGATTTGATGATTGAAGTCATTTTGTGAAGGAAGAAAATATACTAATTCACTACCAAAGTTTTATCATTTTTAATATTGATTATATTGGTCCTAAACCTGTGTGAAAGCCAAATTTTCTTCCATGTTCATCCAGACATAGTTGAGATCATCCGGGATGATCAGTTCAAAATATGGTGACAGAGAGATTAGTCCCAGGGTGAAGGTAGGTTCGTCACTATGAAATTTCTCAAGAACACATCATCCTGTGACAATAATTAATTTTTGTCTGAACAAAATTTATCCTGAGGCGATCGTCCCGGGAGGATCGGGAAATAGTCCGGGATGATCCTATTTTATAAATATCTGAACAGTCATTTTGAAGAGAGAGAAAAAGCTGAGGAGAGAGAAAATCGGAGAAAGAGGAAGGAAAAGTGAATTTTGGGCGACTTTGGTCCGTTTTCATCTATCGCCGTAGTTGGAAAAGTTGAATGACTTGAGGTAAGGCACATTATGCCTTTCTCAATTTTTTAGAAATGTGGATTTTGACGACTTTTTTGTTTCAAATTCTGCTTCGGTTAGCAAAAATCTGATATTATTTTGTACTGATAAAACTTTTACCGCATAACATTTGGTATGTTTTAAAGATTGTGTTTTTGCATATTTTGAATATTTTTTGAAAGATTTTCACCAGGTATTTTGAATTCTGCAGAGTTTTAATCGAATAACGAATCATTTGGATGTTAAAAACTATTTCTTCAGTACAATGAAATTTTTAAAATGATGTTTTACACTATCTGTAGTAATTTGGTAATTTTTTGAAACTGTGATTTGATCTATTGAAATTTCTGTAGACTGTCGTTATGCCGCTGATGATTTTTCTTAAGTAATCCGATTTTTCTGAATTTGATGATTTGATGTGTTTGTATGATATTAGAAGGGAGTTATAAGGGGTTAGAAGCCTTTGAGATTTTGTCTGCGTCAGGGAAGGGAGTTATAAGGGGCCAGAATCCTTTGAGATTCTGTCAGGGTCCGGGAATCTAAAAATAAATTCTGATCTGATAATTATGTATATTTGTTATATTCTGGTACTGTAAGTATATGGAAGGCATAAGAGGCCAAAATCGTTTGATATTCTGTCTATGTCAGGGAAGGGAGGCATAAGGGGCTAGAATTCATTGAGATTTTGTCTAGGCCAGGATTATGTGATATGTGATATGTAATCTTATCTGCTTTGACAATGTGCTTTATGATTTGTATGATTCTGTAATCTATGATTTGAAGATAAATCTAATTTGAATAATTCTGCTATATGAAATGAATTCAGTTCTTTCATATAAGTTATTCGATTTCTATTTGATTATTTGTTTTATACGAGTATCTATATTATGTCTGATTATATGATTTTCTATACAATTTTCTGAATTTTGTACGGCTAATTGAATAACTATTCTGATGTATTTTTGGAGGTGAGTTTCTGGATATTTAAATTGGCTAGTGTAGTGTTGCTGAGCTATTAGCTCATTCTTGTTATCTGCGTAACTTTCAGGTTATGGGAAAGAGAAGTAGGTCTTGGACTAGCCGTTCAGCGTCTGATATGAGATTAGGTTTTTTGTACTTTTGATTTTTGTACAGTCATGGCTTTTCTGTTTTGTTATGTTCTTTCTGTTTGTAGCCATGCACTGTAATGTACATGATTATTTTGATGAAAGAAGAAAAGAAAATATTAGATAAATTTCTGTATATTTGGATGTTTATAGTAGCTCTGTGTTTTATGTATGTTTGATTATTGGAAGAAAGTATGAGAGCAAATTCCAAAGCTAGATCCTATATTCAACCGTCGCGACTCGACACGATGGGATTCATTCCGATCGGGTTGGGTCATGACAATTAAAGTGGTATCAGAGCAATAGTTTTGGAATATGAGATTGTAAGACAGAGCTATAGGAATTGATCTGTAAGTTTGTAGGGTAGTTTCGGTTTGTCTGAATTTTTATTATGTTATTTTGTGTGCATAATTGTATTCTGTGTGATTATGGATCTGCTAGACCCAGATATGATTGATGGGCATAGTGCTAGTTAGGTAGCTCCTATGAATAGTTCTACCCCAGTGGTTGGTTTAGATACAGTTTCACAATTTGCTACATTGGCTGGTTAGATAACTAGCGAGACACAGAATAGAGTATCCACTATTAGATCTGAAGATGTAGATAGACATCTACAAATTTTTCTGAGATTGAAGCCTAAGAGATTTGAGGGCATTATTGAGCCCAGAGCAGTAGAGGATTGGTTGTGGAGGTTGGAAAAGATATTTGACGATATGCAATGTCCTCCATATAGGAAGGTACCATTAGCAGATTTTCTATTAGATGGTGAGGCAGAGCGCTGGTGGATGGGCCAACAGGAGGAGAATTTCCAAGGTAAATTGAACTCTCTGATTACTTGAGAAGAATTTTTTGAGGTATTTAGATCTTAGTTTGTACCCCTTTATGTAAGACAACAAATGCAGGAGACCTTTCTGAGGTTGGTTCAGGGGAGCAAGACAGTTATGCAGTATGAGGCAGAGTTTACTACTTTAGCTAGATATGCTCCATAATTGGTGAGTACTTTTGCTGAGAAGTGCTATAGATTTATGAGGGGACTACGAGATAGTCTAAGGCAACCCCTAGTACCATTTCATATATCTGATTTCTTTGAGCTTGTGGAGAGAGCTCGACTGATAGAGAATGATCTGATGGCTGCTCAGCAGCGGTGGACTGTTAGTAGGAAAATATTCAGTGGTGATACATCTAATAGTAGTTTTTCTAGGAAGAAAAATAGATTTGTATCTGGAGACTCCAAGAGGAGTGGACAGTCAGCATCTACTACAATTTCTTGTAGTGGCAGTATTGCTAGTTCTGGTTCAATGAGTGGGGCCTTGGTGTGCCAAAATTATGGATGACAACATTTTGGCCAGTGTTACTAGATGACTGGTCATTGTTTAAGATGTGGTCAGCTAGGACATCGGATTGCAGTGTCCACAAGCCGGATTTGATCGACAATATGAGTCCAGATCTGACAGCTTTGTTAGACCAGCAAAAAGGGTAAGGACAGATCCTCTCCATACTATTTCTGAAGGATCATCTAGTAGAGATGGTGGTTCGAGTTCTGTGGCAAGGAGACCACCTAGTGGTAATCAAAGGGAGCTTCATAGTTCCGTAGCTCCAGCTCCAGTTCAGCCATGTGTGTACAGTTCAAACTAGCAAGATGCTCGAGATGCTCCGGATGTGGTGATAGGTACGGTTTACATTTCTAAACACCCCTGTCATTTTTTGTTTGATTCTAGAGCTAGTCATTCGTTTATTTCCGAGCATTATTTTGATGCTTTGAACTGGATTCTGTTACGTTACCTATTTTTCTTTTCGTTCTTTTGCCGGCTAGGAATAATTTGATAGCCCGAAAGTTTTGTTTATATAAGATTAAAATTTCTAGTAAGAAGTGGAAGTCTTGTTTGATTTTATTACCAATTGCTTTGTATGATGTGATTTTGGGCATGAATTGGTTGAGTCTGTATCAGGCTCAGATTAACTATTTGAAGAAACAAGATAGATTGTTCATGGATGGTGAAAGGTACGTATTTTAAGGGTTAAGAGGTGTTTTATCATGTTTGATTTCTGTGTTGGTAGTAGGAAGGTTGTGGAGGAAGGGTTGTGTGGTATTTTTGGCTTCAGTACGGGATATGGATATAGATGCAGGTTCTATTTCTGATATCCCGGTAGTACGAGATTTTTCAGATGTATTTCCTGAGGAGTTAGTTGGTTTATCTCTGGATAGAGATATTGAGTTATGTATTAATGTATTTTCAGTTAAGATATCTAGGGCTCTGTACAGGATGGCATCGAAGGAACTTACAGAGTTGAATATTCAACTCCAGGAGTTGGTGGATAGAGGATTTATTCATCCTAGTGTTTCTCTTTGGGGAGCACCTATTCTATTTGTAAAGAAGAAGGATGGGACAATGCGTATGTGTGTTGATTACATTGATTTGAATAAAGTTAAAATAAAAAATAAGTATCATTTACCACGGATTGATGATTTATTTAATCAGCTTGTTGGTTCTCCTGTCTTCTCAAAGTTTGATTTGAGATCATGATACTATCAGGTGAAGGTAAAGGAAGCTGATGTGATGAAAATAGCTTTCAGTACTCGGTATGGGCACTATGAGTTTTTGGTTATGCCATTTGTGATAACCAACACACCGGCTATTTTTATGAATATGATGAACAGAGTGTTCAAAGATTACCTGGATCAGTTTGTGATCATCTTTATAGATGATATTCTGGTATATTCTTCTTCTGAGGAAGATCATACTAGTCATTTGAGAAGTGTGTTGGAGAGTTTGAGGCAACACTAGTTGTATGCTAAATTCTCCAAGTGTGAATTATGGGTGAAGAGCATTTCTTTTCTGGGACATGTGGTGAGCAGTGAAGGTATTTCTATTGATCCCCAGAAAATTCAGGCATTGCTAATTGGCTAAGGCCTACTACGGTGTTTAAGATACGTAGTTTCATGGGCATGGTTAGATATTATCAAAAATTTATGAAGGTATTTTCTCAGATTTCTGCACCTCTGACGAGACGGACTCAGAAATCAGTAGCTTTTGTTTAGACACCAGAGTATGAAGCTAGTTTTTAGAGATTGAAGGATTGTTTGACTTATGCTCCAGTGTTAGCACTTTCATCTGGTATGGAAGGATTTCAGGTATTCAGTGATGTTTCACTGAAAGGTTTGGACTGTGTTCTGATGCAGCATGGTCAGGTAATAGCTTATGCATCAAGAAAGTTGAAATCACATGAAAGAACTACCCGACACATGATTTGGAATTGGCTGCTGTTGTATTTGCTTTGAATATTTGGCGTTATTACTTGTATGGCATCAGGTGTGAGATCTTCACGGATCATCAGAGTTTGAAGTACATATTCACTCAGGAGGATCTGAATTTTAGGTAAAGAAGATGACTTGACTTGATCAAGGACTATGATCTGACTATTCAGTATCAGCCTGGTAAGGCTAATGTGGTAGCAGATGCTCTGAGCAGGAAGTCTTCTGGATTATCATGTGTTTAGCTCACTTCTGATAAGTATCTGATACGAGATATAGAAAGATTACAATTGGAGGTGATTTCCTCTGCTGGTCCGGATTTGGGTATTTTGACTCAGATGAATATTTAACCTTCTTTGGAAGAGAAGATTCATGAAGCTAAGAAGTCAGACGCTGGCTATTTGAAGTTGCTTGATCAGATCGAATCTGGTAAGAAACCTGAACTACAAATTTCTAATTATGATATTATTTTTTGTAAGAATAGGTTGTGGGTTCCTATGTTTGGAGATCTGAGAAAATAGATTCTGCACGAATCTCATTATTCAGGCTATACCATTCATCCAGGAAGTGGTAAGATATACGGAGATATGAAAAGCTTATTTTGGTGGCCTGGAAAAAAAAAGGACATAGCAGAGGTTGTTTTAAAATGCGAAGCCTGTCAGTTAGTCAAGGCAGAGCATCAACGACCAGGAGGTTTTTTGCGTCACCTATCCCTGAATGGAAGTGGGAGGAGGTAACGATGGATTTATAATGGATTTTCCTCGATCGAGGCAAGGACATGATGCAATTTGGGTGATTGTTGATTGATTGACGAGGTCTGTACATTTTCTTCTTATCAGACAAAAGGATCCAGTGGATAAGTTAGCTCAGATATATGTTAAAAAAATTGTCAGATTTTATGGCGTGCCAAAAGTGATTGTATATGATCGAGATGGACGGTTCACTTCCAGACTTTGGAGAGTTATTTAGCAAGGATTGGGTACGAAGTTGTATTTCAGTACGACTTTTCATCCGCAGACTGATGGACAGTCTGAGAGAACTATTCAGGTACTCGAAGATCTTTTGAGGTTATGTGTTTTGGATTTTGGAGGCAGTTGGGAGGATCACATCCCTTTGATAGAATTTGCTTACAATAATAGTTATCAGTCTAGTATTGGTATGACACCTTACGAAGCTCTGTATGGCCGAAAGTGTAGAACACCTTTGACTTTGACTGAAGTGGGAGATAGATAAGTGAAGAGTTCAACTTTTGTGGATGAAACTTTTATGAAAATCAATTTGATTAAAGATAGATTGAAAGCTGCACAAGATAGACAACATAAGTATTACAATTAGAAGCAAAGATTTATAGAATTTTAGTTGGGTGATTTTGTCTATGTCAAAGTCAGTCCGATGAAAGGCGTTAGCAGATTTGGAAGAGTGAGCAAGCTCAGTCCAAGGTATGTCAGACCTTTTGAGATCATTGAAAGGGTTGGTAATTCTGCTTATAGATTATTATTGCTTAATTAGATGTCTGATATACATAACGTGTTTCATGTATCCTCTTTGAGAAAGTGGATGTATGATACTGGAAAAAAATTTTTTGTTGATGATGTGGAGATTCAGGAGAATCTGCAGTACAAAGAAGAGCCTGAAAAGATTTTGGCTTAAGATATAAGAAAGTTAAGAAGTAAACAGATTCAAATGGTTAAGATTCAGTTGAAACATTGAACAACAAGAGAGGCTACTTAGAAGGAGTCGGATATGAGACAGTTATATCCGAGTTTGTTCTAACTCATTTTTGCTTTGGGAATGTCGAGGATGATATTGTTCTGAAGGTGGGGAGATTGTGAAAGCCAGATTTCATTCCAGGTTTGTCCGGACAAAGTGGAGATCATCCGGGATGATCAGTTCAAAATCTGGTGACAGAGAGATTCATCCCAGGATGAAGGTAGGTTCGTCCGTACAAAATTTCTCGAGAGCCCATCGTCCTGTGACGATAATTAATTTTTGTCTGAATAAAATTTGACCAGAGGCGATCATCTTGGGATGATCGGGAAATTGTCCTGGACGATCCTATTTATAAATATCTGAAAAGTCATTTTGAAGAGAGAGAAAAAGCTGAGGAGAGAGAAAATCAGAGAAAGAGGAGGGAAAAGTGGATTTTGGGAGACTTTGGTTCGTTTTCGTCTGTCACCATAGTTGGAAAAGTTGATTGACTCGAGGTAAGACACATTATGCATTTCTCAATTTTAAGAAATGTGGATTTTGATTACTTTTTTGTTTCAAATTCCGCTTCTGTTAGCGAAAATCGAGTATCATTTTGTACTCATAAAACTTTTACCACATAACTTTTGGTATATTTTAAAGATTATGTTTTTGCATGTTTTAAGTATTTTCTGCAAGATTTTCATCGGGTATTTTGAATTCTGTGGAGTTTTAATTGAATAACGAATCATCTAGATGTTAAAAACTATTTCTTCAGTACAATGAAAGTCTTAAAATGATGTTTTACACTATCTGTGGTAATTTGATAATTTTGTGAAACTGTGATTTGATCTGTTGAAATTTCTGAAGACTGTCGTTATGCCGCTGACGATTTTTAAAAAGTAATCTGATTTTTCTAAATTTGATGATTTGATGTGTTTGTATGATATCAGAGAAGGGAGTTATAAGGGGCTAGAATCCTTTGATATTCTTTCTGTGTCAGAGAAGGGAGTTATAAGGGGCTAGAATCCTTTGAGATTCTATCAGGGTTCGGGAATCTGAAAATAAATTCTGATCTGATAATTCTGTTTATCTGATATATTCTGGTGCTGTAAGCACAAGGGAGGCATAAGGGGCCAAAATCCTTTGAGATTCTGTCTATGTCAGGGAAGGGAGGCATAAGGGGCCAGAATCCGTTGAGATTCTGTCTGGGCCAGGGTTATGTGATATGTGATATGTGATCTTATCTGCTTTAACAATGTGCTTTATGATTTGTACGATTCCATGATCTGTGATTTGAATATAATTCAGATTTGAATAATTCTGTTATATGAAATGAATTCAGTTCTTCTGTATCAGTTATTTGATTTCTGTTTGATTATCTGTTTTATAAAAGTATATGTATTATGTCTGATTATATGATTTTATGTACGATTATCTGAATTATGTACAACTACTTGAATAACTATTCTGATGTATTTTTGGAGGTGAGTTTCTGGAGATTTAGATTGGCTAGTGTAGTCTTGCTGAGCTGTTAGGTCATTCTTTTTATCTACGTGGCTTTCAGGTTCTGGGAAAGGGAAGGATGTCTTGGACTAGTCGTTCAGTGTTTGATTTGAGATTAGGTATTTTGTACTTTTGATTTTTGTACAGTCATGACTTTTTTGTTCTGTTCTGTTCTTTCTGTGTGTAGCCATGCACTGTAATATACATGATTATTTTGATGAAAGAAGAAAAGAAAATGTCAGATGAATTTTTGTATATTTGGATGATTATAGTAGCTTTGTATTTTTTGTATGTCTAATTATTGGAAGAAAGTCTGAAAGCAAATTCCAAAGCTTGATCCTGGATTCTTCAGTCGCGACTCAACGCGATGGGATTCGTTCCAGTCGGGTTGGGTCGAGACAGCCTAGATGTAAAACGTTGAAGGAAAATTATAAAAAAAAAAAATTTAGGCCCCCTAGATATATTTTATGGCTCCGCAACTGCCGACTGGCCGCTCAAGTGTCTTTCATGTTCATTCTCCTAAACACAACATCCTGAACCATCTCGTTTCTCCTCTCACTAGCCAACATCAACGATAACTTATTAATTTAAAATAATTATATCATTCTATTATAATAAATTTAAAATATTTATATTATGCATATTTATATAATTTTATAATTAAATATTTATATGGCTTGTCATCAAAATGCTAAAAAAAAGATACATGTCAAAGCAACAAGGTTGATGGATTCTAGAAATAATAAAAAATAATGCCAAAGTTCAAGGTTAAATAAATTTTACCGTCCTTGCTAGCCGGTGAAAGGTGAAACGAGAGGGTTCAGGACGATGTGTCTGGGAGAATGAACAAGAAAGACGCTTGAGCGGCCAGTCGGAGCTTGAGCGGCGTTCGGGAGTCGGCCAGTCAGTTGTTCGGGTAGAAAAAGAAAGGATTTCACATTTGTGGAGATAGTTTAGGGCATAAATACTAAGAAAAGGGTTTCATGTTCGTCAAGGATTTCGCATTTGGGGAGATACTTTAGGGAAGAAATAAATGCTAAGGAAAGGGTTTCATGTTTGCCACCACTGCATTCCGCATATTCACTTTACTACTATGTTTTAATTTCTATAGATAATAAAATAAAAATAATTATAATTAAATACTATACATTACCTATTTAATAAATATGTAAAATTTATTTTAGTTAACATATATTATAATATTTAATTATTTTAAAATTTATTAAAATATTTATATTATGTATATTTATTAATTTTATAATTAAATATTTTGAGCTTATTCACGAGTTTTGAATGAAATACTAATTGAGCTCTTATCAAGCTTAATGTTGAGCTTATTCACGAGATTCAAATGATGCTATTCGTGAACATAAGTAAACCGAATACATTAATGTTCAAGATTTTAAGGTGACATGATCAAACAATTATTCAATAAGAATATCTCTATATGACCAGAGTCCAAACTTCATACATATGGAACTACACACTTGTTTGTATGTTCATTCAATTAGAATAATCTCAATTATAAATTTTCTTGGTTGAAACCCAATGATTATTTCAAAGGGATTTTTACATACTTAACACTCAAAATACTTCTATTTACACATCTCACACCCAAACATCACTTTTACTATTATACCACCTAAAAGCCCTAACACTCACCAAATATAACACTCCGTTTGCTTATGTCAAAAACCAGTTCACAAAAACAGCCTTTTGCGCACGAGAAACCTCTCCGAGCATCTCTCTCGCATTTCTTCTCCCCTTCTCTCCTTCCCATCGGACCGACGTAGCTCCCCTTTTTACGAAATAGAGCAGGTGAGCAGCTCCCCTTCTCTCTCTTTCATCGAACCAACACAGTTTTTGCGAAACAAAGTAGGAGATGTTTTCTTGTGCTATAAATAGATTAAGTTTATGTTTGGGTTCATTCTATTTGTTTTGATTTGAAGAATAGTATTTACTGTAAGTGGAGAAATTTTTTGCCTTTTGAACCGTTTGAGCGATTCTTATTGAGGATGAACACAGATGCCATTTGGATAGATATAAAGAAACTAACAAAACTAGAAGGTAAGTGATGAAATACCAGGCTATGGTCTCCTCTTGTTCCCGAATCTTCTTATTCACAAGTCAGAAATCACGGTATGTTTTAAGTTCTAGAAAATTTTTTGTCCAGTCACACCTTTTCTTCCACTTATAAGTTTGGGATGAATTTAAATCATATTTAGTGAATGATACACCAGAAATATTTCCGTTTGAACAAGAAAAAATTAAGAATCACACTACTTTCACATATTTGTTGAAAACATAAAACCTAGATTTTGAAATAGAGAAGAACTGCATACCTATGCGACTTATGGAGGAGTGGAGGCCAAAAACCATTCCAAGAGAAATGCAAAAGTCCCAAAGAGGAAAAAGAGATGTTGAAATGGAGAAGAAAATACTTAGCCGAGAAAAATGAGTTCCTACCGAGCAAGGGAAAGTTGCTAAAGGCAAAGCAATTTGGTGATGCTCATTTAACGGGAGCAAACAGAGTGTTGTATTTGATGAGTATTAGGGATTTTAGGTGTTATAAAAGTAAAAAAAATGAAGTTTGGGTGTGAGGTATGTAAATAGAAGTGTTGCGGGCTGAAAGATTCGTGGTGGAAGAGTGAGTAAACTTTTTGTCTTAGCGATGCATGGATATCCAACACACAAACAAAAAGAGAGAAGTAAAACACAAATCTTTTTTATGTGGAAAAACTGAAGAGGGAAAAACCACGGGGTCTTGCCAAGGTGAAAAGATTCCACTAAACTTGAGTGAATTACAAGGGTTAACCCATCCCTCGATTTAAAGGCGATTGAATTACAGTAATTTGGAGAGTAAGTAAAAGGTTTGGAGACGGTCGTGCAGATGTCTGGTGGCGATCATCAGCCAGGCAAAGGTCCGGCGGCGGGCGATGGTCCGACGAAGGTTTGGGCTAAAGTTTGACGGCGGGCGGCAGTCGGGCGGTGGTTCGGCTGCAAGCGATGGCCGGGCGGTGGTTCGATGAAGGTCGGGCTGAAATCCGATGGCGGGCGGCGGCCGAGCGAAAGTCCGGCGGCAAGCGGCGACCAAGCAGTGGTCCAACGAAGGTCGGGCTGAAGTCGGGCGGCGAGCGGTGGCCGGGTGGTGGTCCGACGAAGGTTAGACTGAAGTCCGACGGTGGGCGATGGTCCGGTGGCAGGTGGCAGCCGGGCGATGGTCTGGTGGTAGGTGGCAGCCGGGCGGTGGTCCGACGAAGGTCGGGCTGAAGTCCGGCAGCAGGCGAAGGTCCGACGGCAGGTGGCATCTTGGTGGTGGTCTGGCGGCCTAGCAGTGGTTTGGCGGCAGGCGGAGGTCGGGCGGTGGTCAAACAAAGGTTGGGATCAAGTCCGGCGGCGGGCGGCGGATAGGCGATGGTTTGGCGGCAGGCGGTGGCCGGGCGGTGGTCCAACGAAGGTCGGGATGAAGTCCGGCGGCGGGCGGTGGCCAAGCGGTGGTCCGACGAAGGTCGGGCTTAAGTCCGACGGTGGGCAGCGGCCGGACGGTGGTCTGGCGGCAGGCGGCGGCCGGGCGGTGGTGCTAGAGCTCTTGAAGCTTTAGAGCTCTCTCAAATTTCCAGCAAAAGGTCCCGTTCATGTAGAGAGTGGAGGTCTTGTTATAGATTTTCATGAGTGGAACACCCCGTAAATCTAGAGAAGATCTGGGGCAGGTTTGGAGTGCTCCATCGGATGGCTCATATTGATTCCGCTGATTGTACAAAGTTTATCAACGATTTATGTGCCTTAACGATGTTGGAATTCAGAGATCTTGAGCTCGTTGGATTCGTCTCGCCAAGACGCTCGATTTGATTACAAGCATGTTATATTTGGATATCCTTTCATCATCCAAATAATGTCTTGACCCTTCCAAATATGGTCCGGGCCTCGATTTAGACCCATTCGGGCTTGTGTTGGACCAATTATGTTGTTGTCTGGTTCGCCTCTTTGAGATGCTCAATTTGATTATAAGTTTGCTGAAGTTGGAATTCAGATGATCCCAAATTTAATTTTGAAAGTTTCTAACTTGAATATGCCTCAAGATTCATGCTTGATCAAGGCAATTTTTGAGGACGTATCAGTTGCTCCCCTATTTTGGACGTTGAATCGTATGGTCCAAAAATATATCTGTGATTTTAGCATTCTACAAAGTGTCAAAATAGATTCGAGAATAGCTCAAAATAGTTTACTCCATAGATTTTCAAATAGCTCAAAATATATCATAGAGGCTCTTTTGAGCTTGAGAAGTGTCAAAATAGATTCGAGAACCTAAAAAAATGGCTCCGAGAACTACAAAAATGTTAAAATCGGACATCCCGAGATAAGAAAGTTTATAATTAATTGGAAACTATAGTATTAATCGTATTAGCAGTAATAGCAGTAATAAATAAATATTAAAATCGGACAAAAATGTTAAAATCGGACTCTACAATAATACTAAAATCGTATTAGCAGTAATAAATAAATAAATAATATATTTATTTGCCATTATGACGCATGAGATTATTACCTTATATATAATAGTTAAATATTAGTATGTGTTAAAAACCACTTAATGAAGGGAGCTACAGTATCCGCACCAAAAAAGCGAAATTAATTTAATTAATTTAATTCTTTAATAGTATAATACTATTTTTGGCTCAAATAAATCCGAAAAAATTCTTTAAAAAAATCCAGAATCTATTCTTCATTGGAAATAAATAATTTCCTGCATATTTATCATATTTTTAATAAAATTGCTCTTAATTTATTTCCAATTTCATTTTTTCAGCAATAGGAAATTATTTAATTTTTGGGCATTTAAAAAATCCAAAAATTAATTAAAAATTCAGAAATTTGGCCCTCAAACCTCCTTTAAAAAAGCTATAAACCCCCCCTCAGGGTCTAGGGAGAAGACACCACCTCTCTTTAGTCGGTTCCAAAACGTCTCCTACAAAGTTAGATATGTTACTAACTGCTCGCTGGTTATTAGAATTTACAATACTCCATCTTTGCTTTCCTCCTGGATGTTTAACTATTACTCATCACCTTGAAAAAACCCTTCACCTGCTGCATCAATATATTATGTGGAAAAGTATCTGTTCTTCTGCCATTAAAGCAAAAAAATAGTTTTGGTTTCAATGTCTAGCTGTCCAGTTCCTTATCCCTGCTATGGGATCAATCCTTGGTGTCCGTATTGGTGTTATTATTGATTCTAACAGTTGGAATCTTCCTGATTCTTGTCCCGTTGCCATCAGAGATAAAATTCGGTCTTTTTCTATAAAGATGCTAGTAAATATTGTTTATTCAAGATTTTTACAAGGAAGAAAATTTAGTACCATGGTATTCTATGGCTGGCACAAACATTATACTCTCAGATTTTTACAACCGTTATAAAATCAAGCATCTATTCAAAGTTGGTTACAAGAGTTCTCCGTATTCCACTTGCTTAGGCAAAGAATTACATGAAAATTGTAATTTTGTTTTTTAGCCATTTACTTGTAATTTTGGTTTTTCTTTTATTTTTGGGCTTTTTCAAGCCAGCCGTAAGGCTTTAGCATTTCTTCACACCTGTAATCTTTTTTATTAATAGAAGGGCTGTGCCCAATTTTTTCCAAAAAAAAAAATAATAATAATAATAAATTAAGGAAATCGATAGAGACGTAATAACTTCAGAAGCTTTAAAGCTGGAGAGAAAAAGCTGGATAGCTGGAGAGAAAATGGACTCTAGCTCTTTCAGAGAGAAGAAAACAAAATTGTCAAGCGTAGAGGCGGAGGACCACGACAGAGGTGAATGAGTTACTCGATATGCGTGAAATGGCTGGAGATCAGGCCCTTAGACGAAGCCCTTTTTTAGTCCTGAGTCCTGACGCAACTAGGTCCGGGTTTCCGCACCTGATAATTCTCTTGACTAAAAATTTGGAGTCCGCGACTAATAATTATTTCTGGATTCTTTCTCTCTTCTAGCCATTTCTTCTACGCGCTGTCTTTCTTTTCCGCCATCTCCAAGTTGCTTGTCGGAACGGAAATCGCGCCCGGAGCTCGCCGCCAAGGTACGTGCTTCTTCGTTTGTTGTCGGTTCAGAAGTCGCGTGGGAGCTAGTCGCGAAGGTAACGAGATTTCTATAGTATTCGCGATCTTCAAGACTTCAAATATTGCATTGGTAATAGATATGTTACTAACTGCTCGCTGGTTATTAGAATTTACAATACTCCATCTTTGCTTTCCTCCTGGATGTTTAACTATTACTCATCACCTTGAAAAAACCCTTCACCTGCTGCATCAATATATTATGTGGAAAAGTATCTGTTCTTCTGCCATTAAAGCAAAAAAATAGTTTTGGTTTCAATGTCTAGCTGTCCAGTTCCTTATCCCTGCTATGGGATCAATCCTTGGTGTCCGTATTGGTGTTATTATTGATTCTAACAGTTGGAATCTTCCTGATTCTTGTCCCGTTGCCATCAGAGATAAAATTCGGTCTTTTTCTATAAAGATGCTAGTAAATATTGTTTATTCAAGATTTTTACAAGGAAGAAAATTTAGTACCATGGTATTCTATGGCTGGCACAAACATTATACTCTCAGATTTTTACAACCGTTATAAAATCAAGCATCCATTCAAAGTTGGTTACAAGAGTTCTCCGTATTCCACTTGCTTAGGCAAAGAATTACATGAAAATTGATCAAAACAATTTAATTGAAGGTGTGATATGACTTGTGAAGCTTGCAGACATGATTGGGTAGTTGAGAGTCAATGAATCTGGGCGGTTGTCGCATGTAGACGTCTTCAGAAAGGTCGCCGTGGAGAAAGGCATTTGAGATGTCCAGTTGAAGAACAGACCAGTTGCAATGGAGAGATAGAGTAAGTAGAATGCGTATGGTCGATATTTTGGCGACTAGACTAAATGTCTTGTTGTAGTTGATGCCAAACTATTGCGAGAAGCCTTGAGCCACTAGTTTGGCTTTGTATTTATCTACTTGTCTTGATGGGAACATTCTTTTTTTGTAAGTCCATTTGCAACCAAGTACTGGTTTATTGATTGGGTGAGGCACTAAGGACCAGGTTCCTTATTGTTGTAAGGTGAGAAATTTGGCGAACATAGCCAAACACCAGTGTTGATGTTTGACAACCTGAGAGTAGGTCGTTGGAGACTAGTTGAAGGGGCAGAGGAGACATGCTGAGAGGGGGTGTTCTTTGTTTTAAATAACCGTTTCTGATTGCGGCCGCGAGGTGGGTTGGAGGCGGAGCAAAGAGCAAGTGTGCCCGTGAAGGAGAGAGTTTCTTTATGATGTTCTTGTTGAATGTGAATTTCCTCGCTACAAAGAAGCGAGTAAAGGGTATCAAGATCGATGGGAAGAAGAGAGGTTCTGATGGCGGTTTTAAAGGAATTATAAGTGTATGGGAGATCGTTTAGTATATAGAGAACGATGTCTTCAGGATCAACTGTAGAGCCTGAGGCAGCAATAGTATTGACGATTGCTTGATTTGCGCTAGGTATTGCTGCATTGAGCAATTCTTTAGTTGGATGTGGTGTAACTCGTTTTTGAGTTGAAGAACTCGAGAACGGCTGGAGGATTGAATGCATCTTTCAAGAACGGTCCAAGCTTCATGAGCAGTGGAGCATGAAAGAACGTAGGGAAGGATTGAGGGGGAGATTGTAGAGAATAGGGCGGAAATCAAATTCTTGTCGACAAGATTCCATAGAGTGAAGTCGGGATGTGAAGAATCGGTGGGGCAGTTGCAAGCACCGATGAGATGTCCGACGAATCCGTTAGCTGTGAAATGTTGAAGTAGTTGAAGGCACCACATTGCGTAGGTATCGATGGTGAGTTGAGTTGGAACCAAGTTCTTGAGATTTGATATCAAGAACTTCAATGGCGCCGGCACAGTGAAGTCAACGAAGGAGGAAGAGAGAGATGAGTTCGGTAGGTGGGAGGTCGCCGAGTTTTGGTCTGTCATGGATCTCTCTGATACCATGATTAAATTGTTTTGATCAATTTTCATGTAATTCTTTGCCTAAGCAAGTGGAATACGGAGAACTCTTGTAACCAACTTTGAATGGATGCTTGATTTTATAACGGTTGTAAAAATCTGAGAGTATAATGTTTGTGCCAGCCATAGAATACCATGGTACTAAATTTTCTTCCTTGTAAAAATCTTGAATAAACAATATTTACTAGCATCTTTATAGAAAAAGACCGAATTTTATCTCTGATGGCAACGGGACAAGAATCAGGAAGATTCCAACTGTTAGAATCAATAATAACACCAATACGGACACCAAGGATTGATCCCATAGCAGGGATAAGGAACTGGACAGCTAGACATTGAAACCAAAACTATTTTTTTGCTTTAATGGCAGAAGAACAGATACTTTTCCACATAATATATTGATGCAGCAGGTGAAGGGTTTTTTCAAGGTGATGAGTAATAGTTAAACATCCAGGAGGAAAGCAAAGATGGAGTATTGTAAATTCTAATAACCAGCGAGCAGTTAGTAACATATCTATTACCAATGCAATATTTGAAGTCTTGAAGATCGCGAATACTATAGAAATCTCGTTACCTTCGCGACTAGCTCCCACGCGACTTCTGAACCGACAACAAACGAAGAAGCACGTACCTTGGCGGCGAGCTCCGGGCGCGATTTCCGTTCCGACAAGCAACTTGGAGATGGCAGAAAAGAAAGACAGCGCGTAGAAGAAATGGCTAGAAGAGAGAAAGAATCCAGAAATAATTATTAGTCGCGGACTCCAAATTTTTAGTCAAGAGAATTATCAGGTGCGGAAGCCCGGACCTAGTTGCGTCAGGACTCAGGACTAAAAAAAGGGCTTCGTCTAAGGGCCTGATCTCCAGCCATTTCACGCATATCGAGTAACTCATTCACCTCTGTCGTGGTCCTCCGCCTCTACGCTTGACAATTTTGTTTTCTTCTCTCTGAAAGAGCTAGAGTCCATTTTCTCTCCAGCTATCCAGCTTTTTCTCTCCAGCTTTTTCTCTCCAGCTTTAAAGCTTCTGAAGTTATTACGTCTCTATCGATTTCCTTAATTTATTATTATTATTATTTTTTTTTTGGAAAAAATTGGGCACAGCCCTTCTATTAATAAAAAAGATTACAGGTGTGAAGAAATGCTAAAGCCTTACGGCTGGCTTGAAAAAGCCCAAAAATAAAAGAAAAACCAAAATTACAAGTAAATGGCTAAAAAACAACCATCAGAAATATACTAAAATAAAAACTGCGAAAAAAACCAGCCGCCAGATACAGCGAACTACCACCAAATAACTTGAACAAAAACACAGCTTCAGAATTTTCAAATGAGCTAGATGATATTATGCCTATATCTTCAATATGATGCAGAGAATAACCATAACTTGCAAAAAATCTTCAAGAACAGTCAGTGAAAAACATTCCACCAGCAACTCCAACTTCTGAAATCGGAACTACTCATCAGCAGCCAAAAAACAGAACTGGGATAAGAACATGCCCCTGGCCTAGAATCAGTCTGGACTCAGAGAAAGGTGATACATTTGAAGAAACCAACAATCCCTGGTTGCCCCAAAGGCCATCCAAGGGATCAACAGCAAGGGGCATCATCATTGTCCAGACTGGCCACAAAATTGCTGCAAAATAAGACATCGCATCCCATCTAGATTCCCTTAATTTATTTTGAAACAGTAAGAAATATTGAATGGGAGTTTCCTTTTCTCTTCAGCTTTCGAACTCCTCATACATTTTTTTTTTTTTTGGAAAATTCTGGGCAGTGCCGTTTTCATTAAAAATGAATTAGTTACAAGTAAAATAAAAACCTGTAAAGAAAATACCTTGTCCCAAGGACCAAGGAAACAAAAATTGAGGCAACAACAAAAACCTCAACACTAAAAAGACCAACAAAAGTAAAGCAGAAATAAACAGTGCTCTGAAGAAAGGAAATCTAGAAAAAACTTCAGACGGAGGGAAACAGCAAACCCCGGGCTCAGGAATTGCCGCTCTCTCAACCTGGTTGCAAAAACTTAAAGTATTCTGCCATCCAAAGGAAAAAATGGCAATTCGTCATCCTTGCCCAATTTCCCTTCAAATCGACAGAATACCAAAAATACTGAAGCAAACCGAACTGCGATCACAGCAGTCACCCACAGCAAATACCAGCAGAGTGTACAAACAGCAAAAAGAAATTCCTCCCAGAATTATAGAACAGATTCCAGTGCTCCCTACAGCAATTCCATTAGAGTAACAACATCCTTCCTTTTCAGAATTTTCAAAAAAACTGCTGCCTTAATTTTATGAACTAATGAAGTAGAAGAAGCAGATATTGCACCAAATTTTATGTCATTTCTTTCTCTCCATATATGATATACTGAGCAACATATTATAAGGTAGTAAAAGTCCTTGTTGCTATTATGAGTATCCTCTATGTATTCAAAAATTTGAAGAATATTGGGCCTTAGAAGTAAAAAACCCAAATTACTCATGAGTTTCGAAATAACAGTGAAAGAGTAATCACACTCAAAGAAAAGATGACTGGTATTTTCATATTCGTGATGACACAGAGCACATCTAGCATCCACTAAAATACCTTTTGCAATAAGTGAATATGCAGTTTTTAATCCCCCAGATATGGCCATCCAACAAAACGACGAGTATCTAATGATATACCGTTTATGCCATACAAATTTCCACCAGTTAACCTTGGCATGTTGTTTATAAAAGAACATTTGATAATCTCTGTTTTTGCATTTCTTACCACTTCCCCAGTATATGTTTTCATGGGATCCCGGTGCAATTACAATATCAGAAAAAGCCTTGTGTACAGCATGTGGCAAAGAGGAGGGAAGTTTCCAGTTTTCCCCTTCTAAAATAACAGAAATGCTATCATTAACAGGAAAAGAACTGAGAAAAGCAGTGAAATTGGCTACCTCTCTAAGACATTTGTCTTTATACCAATGATCCCAATAAAGAGCAAACTTAGAAAAAGCAGTAACTTTAAAGTGAAAGCAATCCTTGGCAGAGTTAGCATCACTGCACACTTGCTTCCAAAATTTAGAGGATTTTGAGGTAGGTTCTTTCCAAGGAGTAATATAAACTTTAAAGAGCCAAATACTCAAAGGACTGTGAGTATTGTATATTCTAGAGATTAGTGAACAATTAAAGCTAAACTGGAGAGAGTGAAATGACGGCAAACCAATACCTCCCATTTGTTTAGGTTTACAAGTATTCCTCCAAGAAATTAAGTGCAGCTTTTTAGCTTTGGTGTCCCCAGAATAAAGGAATTTAGCACACAAACTATCAATTTGCTTTATAATAGTTTTAGGTATTATACCTCCACATATCCAGTAAGCAATCGTGTTCCAAATGGTATACCTAAGAAATTGAAGCCTACCAGCAAAGGATAGAGCTTTATCCTTCCACCCAGACAATTTTTTTATGATGCTTTCCATAAGCAGTGTAAAACTAGCAAGTTTCAGATTGTATGGAGACAAAGGAAGCCCAAGATAGCTCATAGAGAAGACAGGATTTGAAATATTAAGAGAGGCACAAAGATTTTCAGCATTGGTACATTTAGAAGGCAGTATAATAGAGCTTTTTTTATAGTTCACAGTTAGACCAGTAGCATTAGAGAAGTCTTTAAGAATTTATGCAAATCTAACACAATTAGCAAGGTCAGCTTTTCCAAAGAGAATCAAATCATCCGCATACATGAGATGTGAAATCCTATAGTTTCCAATAGAGAGGGTGTGAGAGCTCGTAGCTCGTTTCTTTGATTTCCTTCTGGGATCGTTCGGGACGATGTCGAGATCGTCCAGAACGATCAGAAATGGCTGATTTCTGGGTGGATCGTCCAGGCCAATTTTGGATCGTCCTGGGACGATCAGTTCATGGCTCAAGTCAGTGAGCAAGGGTTTTTATCGTCCAAGGAAAATTAATTATCGGCCTGAAATATTGTCCTGGACGATTGGATTTTGTTCACATCGTCCTGGACGATGTGGCGATCGGCCGGGCCGATCAGGTCGATTTTATAAGAAAATCAGCTCGTTTTGAGGAGAGAGAAATTTATTTTATAAAAAAATAAATATCTGAGGAGAGAGAAAGAGAAGGAAAGTAAAGGAAAAGTTGGTTTTCGGAGACCGCGGCGCGCTTTTCGTCTGTCACCGCTGTTGAGTAAAGTGTTGATCTCGTGGTAAAAACTCCGAATCCTATTTCTGTTTTCAGAAATATTGAGTTTTGATCGTATTGTGACATGTTTTGTGTTTTTGTAATCGAAAAATGGACCCGGTTTTGTATTGACACAACTTTCACCGCACAAATTTTAATATGTTATAGATATGATTATTCTATACGATTTGATTCTTTTCTGGAACGATTTTACCGGTTATTTTGGGTTCTATGCAATTTTGATCGAATAGAAAAATATCAGGATGTTTATTGTTATTGATTCAGTAGAAGTATAGTCTTATATTGTTGTCGTGAACAGTCTATTGTAATTTGGTGAATTATGATTTTGTAGGATTTTTTGTGTAAATTTGATAGACTGCCGTTACGCTGTCAAAATTTCGTACGATTTCCAATTTTCCCGAGATTGATGAATTGAATAGTTATGCATATGAATGTTGATATGATTGCTCTACATTGTTCTTATATTGACTATATTGACTATTGAATTGGCTATTGATACTGAAAGACAAGCCTGGTTGAACGTTGGTTGGAGATTGATTGACCTGTACAGGATGGTGGGCCGACGGGCTTTCCTTTAAACTATTGATTGATATATTGATTGGGAGGCATAAGGAGATTCTTATGCCGACGGGCACAGAGTGACAACTCTTATTGAAAACAATGTATGGATATCTACAACAACAACATGAATTTCTACAACAATAATTATTGATAGCCAGTGATTGTACTTGTTCAGTATTATTGTATTGCATGCGTACAGTATTGACATATGGATTTACTGCTTTTTAGATTTGATCGGATTTATGGATTTATTGTATCGTACGATTTCATTAATTTCATTGATTGACTTCTGAGCATAGATATTGATATGGATTGATATAGATATTGTATTGATTCATTGATATTATTGTTTCTACACCATTTTAACCTGCTGCATTTGATTCTTTGCTAGTATAGATTGAGTTTTATTTATCGGTTCTTCTATTGCTGCATCGACTATTGATTTCATCGACTATAGATTTCCGTACTGCATTGACTACTGATTGGATTTCTGCTGCATAGACTCATTGACCATTGACTGTTATGGATTTGATTGACTGACATGCATATTGATAGCAGTACCGTGCTTTGATTTCAGTTGTAGGCTTTGGTGACCTGCTGGGCTATTTAAGCTCATTATATGTGGTTAATATTTTCAGATCAGGGCAAGGGAGCAGGTGATTTAGGTTGATCAGGATCTATAGATTTCTATTCTTTTTGATTGTAGTGATTCTTTTGTACTCAGGACAGGATATATTTCATTTCATGTATTTGGTGTAGTTCTTGAGTATTGTATATGATCTTTTGAGATGAACAGAACTGTTATATTGATGTTTTAAAATGTTATAGAGTTTTGTTAGACTGTTATATTGATGTTATAGATAGCTCTGGTAAATTGTTGATGGTTTGATTGAAATTCTTTCCAAGTTAGATCTTGGGGCGTCACAGAGGGCCTTAAACCTGTTACCATGTAAACTTTGATCAAGCAAGCATGAGAGAGCATCCATCACAATGCTAAAAAGGTAAGGACTAAGTGGACATCCTTGTCTAAGCTCATTGCTAGAAGAGAAATAACCTTCCAATGCACCATCTATGCATACAGAATACCTAACATCCTTAATACATGCCTCAATCCAATCCACAAACATGTTAGGGAATCCTTTTTGTATCATTCTAGCTCTAAGAAATTCCCTGGATACACTGTCAAAAGCTTTTTTAATATCTAGCTTAACACACTTAAGCTGAATTTTCTGGAATTTTCTAGAATGTTGAAGAATTTCATTAGCTAGTATCACATTATCTGTAGAAATTCTGTGTTGTATGAAACCGGCTTGATTTTCCTGAATTATTTGGTTCATTAAAGGTTTCATTCTAACAGCCAACACTTTAGCTATGATTTTATAGGAAGTATTGCAAAGTGCTATAGGACGAAAATCAGATATACCCTCAGCATGATTGGATTTGAGAATTAAAGTGATGGCAGTTGCCTTTATAAAGTGAGGTATATAAGCCTTATTATAGAAGCACTTCATAGCATTACAGACCGTGGAACCAGTGACCATCCAGGTGGATTTAAAGAACTCAAAATTAAATCCATCTGGACCGGGGGAGGAATCAGAATCACCTGAGTAAACTGCATGCTTGATTTCAGATTCAGTAAAACAAGCAGTAAGAGAAGAGATAAATTCCAGAGGAACTACATTACAATGAGGGAATATACTTATATCAAAATCCAGATTCTGGGGTGCATTATACAGATTTTGAAAATAGGAGATAGAATCAGATATAGCAGTTTTCTTTGTAGAGCCCGTATTAGACATGGCAAGAGTGATGGCAGTGCTCTTGTAATCCCTCCTCATACGTATCCTATCATACAAGAATTTGAGATCATCTTCGCCTTGGGCTAACCATTTAGATTTAGCCCTTTGCTTAATCCATGAAAACCACATAGAAGAGGCATTCCCCAACTGCTTATTTATGTTTTTCAGCTCAACAGAAGTATGTAGAATATTATCCCCATTGCCTAATTTATTAATACAAGATAATTATAACTCTTGCAGATTTCTAATATGCTCAGCCATTCTGTTGGAAGATGCCCACAATTTTCCTTTAATTGCTACTTTCAGTTGTTTGAGTTTAGCACAAAGATCAACTAGAGGGTTGATACTAGCTTTAGCCGCAAAAATATCAAACAAAATGTACCAAAATTGCTCATATTTGAGCCAGTAGTTTTTAAATAAAAAGCGGTGCATACTACTCATACAATCCCTGGACTGGAGGATGATGGGGCAATGGTCCGAGCCAGCAGGACTCTTAATGATGTAGTAAGAGTCAGTATAGATGGTAAGCCATTGATCATTTACCAGCATACGATCTAGTTTAATATGAATTGGCCTATCCGATTGCTGATTATACCAAGTGTAAGAGGGGCCTATTGAGGCCAAGTCTTTAATATTAATATAAAAAATGACACTGTTAATATCAAAGAGCTGATTTTGATGAAGAGGATTGCCTCCAAGTTTTTCAGAAGGAAAACGACAACAATTGAAGTCTTTTTTTATATTAATATAAAAAATGACACTGTTAATATCAAAGAGCTGATTTTGATGAAGAGGATTGCCTCCAAGTTTTTCAGAAGGAAAACGACAACAATTGAAGTCCCCCAACAGAACCCAGGGAAGGTCCCCAGTAGGATTAATGCTCCTAAGATCATCCCAAAGAATCTTCCTTTCAACCTGATTATTAGAGGCGTAGATCACAGAAAGTAGAAAAGGAGAGATTGAGCCATAAGAAAACATACCAACAATCATTTGAGAAGAGAAGAAAGAAGGTTGAAAGACAAGTTTATCTGGACTCCATTTGATCCAAATCCTACCCGAATTTGAACAGTGAAAGTTATGAAAACTAGATTCATAGTCATACACCCTATGACTATTGTTAAAGCTCTGATCAGAGAGACTAGGAAGCTGTATTTTATTTTCCAGAATACAAATCATGTCCAGTCATAAAGACAGAACCAACATTTTGCAGTGGGAAACCTTATTAGAGGAAGAAAAACCTCTAATATTCCAAGCAGCTATGGATGGACTGATCATTTACGTTTGGAAGAGGAAGCAGGTGGCTTTTTAAAACCATTCCCTTTGTTACTTTTGGACTTTGATGTCTTGGCTTTATTGCCCCCAGACAGGTTAGATTTCGGTTTTGAGAAGGAGGAGCTTTCATATTCAGAGGCAGATAAAGGAGGGTCCTCCTCACCTTGAAGAGATGCATATTTATTACTCATATTAACTATGGGATGAATAGAAGTGGAGATTTGTCCAGTTTCAGTATCCCCTGTACCTTCCTCCATAGGCGAATTAAGGTTTGGAATTGGAATCAATTTCGGATCAGTAGTAACTCTACTAGAAGAAGCAATATTAACCAGACTTATTCTAGTAGGCTTAGAATAATTGGAGGCAATGTGTATTTCCTCAGATAAAGCCACCTCTTTATTCTTGACATTTTCAATTTCCTTGGGCTTCCAAATAACCTGGGAAGGAATGAGAGCAAGTTTGGAAGGGGAAACTACCGTGTTAGGATTGGAGGAGTTATGGGAAGCAGAATGAGTAGCTATCTCTCTCCCATTACTTTGTTGAGTGGCAGGGGGCTTAACTTGAGAATTCTTGCGCGGTTTCCTAGAGGTACTGCGTCCCATGGGAGGAAGATTGACAGTTTGAACTGGTTGTGGATTCGTAGGGCACTGGGAAGTAGAATGTGCTAAGGAGCTACAGGAAGCACACAGTATAGGTTTCCATTTGTACTGAATTTGAAGTTTGATAACCTCCCCTTCTATAGAGACAGAGACAGTATCTGGAAAGAAGGAAGAAGTAGAAACTTGTATACAAATCCTAGCGTATGTAAGTCTAGTTTTGGCTGTAGTTCACTCATCAATTGCAATCGGGATCCCAATTTTTGATGCTATTTTAGATATGCCTTTAGAGTTCCAACATACTAAAGGGAGATTGTGAATCCTAACCCAAATCGGAACAGTATTAAAATTTTCTCTGGTTGGATGAAAATTTTTGATCCATTTTTTAAAAATGAAAGGCTTTCCATGAAAGAACCACGCCCCTTTGGACCATACCATATCATAATCTTCCAATAGAGAGAACTTGAACAAGAAGAAGCCATCCGTAAGTGCCAGGAAAGAGAGAGAGGTAGAGATAGAGAAAGAGAGGAAAGAGAGCTATAAGCCTAAAAAAAACAAAATGTTGATGTTAAAAAATGGCAATAGATAAAGAGTGAATTTTTTTTTTCTGCCATGATTACATAATTTTATATGAATTTGTTTTTTTAGGGGGGGGGGGGGGGGGGGGGCGCACGTTTCCTCCTAAGCCCCCCACTTAAATCTGCCTTTGGGTGCAAGAAAGGAAATGCCAGGAGACTGTCGAAATTTTTCATGAATTATTAGAATTATGCAAGTTAGAGAGTATCTAACTTCACTCACACGAACAAGATAGGCTCACACCGGTGAGCCTCACCTCCCGTATGCATCACCTGCATCCACGAAACAACATTTGTTCTCACTTCAGGCCTACCTTATTTGTTCATCTTATTTACGTAAGTTTATTGTTTCTTAATTTGGAACAGTAAAGAGCCAACTTTATAAATGTTATATAATAGTTATATAATGTTATATAACAATTATATAACATTATAATTATATAATTATGACTATATAACATATAAAATTATATATAGTGTCATAATTATGTACAAGCAAAGCAGGAAATATTGCAATCAAATACGTGAAGATTGAAGAAAGTTTCAAGGTTGATACGGTCCCCCGAAGCCCTTGACCGTCGAGCTAATCCTGTCGAGGGATTAAAGACATTAATGGGATCGATTCGCTCTCTCAATCTCCTCGCCATCGATTTGATCCGGCCGTGTCGAGCCACTCCTTACCTCTCGTCACCGGGGAGGCGATGCCTAGAGGCTGCCAAAATTTTCTTTAAAATTCTGGACTTAGATGGATTTTTGGAAAAAATGTATTTAATTTGAAATTAATTGATTTTTTTTAACTAAATAATCAAGCTTTTAAAAATAAATTTAAATTTGATAAATGGTGCAATATAAAACTGATCAAATTAAACCCAAATCGAACAGGTTAACCAATTAATGAGTCTAAAGAAAACAAAGTAAATATGAATTGATTCCTTAATCTATTCCTGGTTTAAGGCCAAATACTGCTCCCCCTGGAAACCTCCTACGGGTAAAGCTTCTAAATTCTAGAAGATTATTTGTATACTGCGCACAACATTAAGAATCATTTAACTTTCAGATCCCCCCTTAGATACTCAATTTATTACTGGATGGCTGTTTTGCAAAAAAATTGAAATCCGCTGATTTGCTGATTAGGAGAGCTTTTCAGATCAATCCAGATTGCTACCTTTGTCTCCTCTGTTGTCCACAAGTGAGAAGTCATTTAGTTTTCTGACGGTTTGCTGCTCTGTTTATCAAATATAGAGAGAAAGAAATAATAGAAGATTTGCTAACAAGTGGAATAGTCCGAACATTGTGATTAGCATTATTAAGAATGCTATTCGTATCAAAGCTTGTAGTTTGAAGTATTACAATCAGATTAAAGACAAATTCCCGAGTTGTCTGACTTAGGATTCTATTGTTTTTCTGTTATATTCTATTGAGTCTGGCATGCTATTTTGTTCAGTCCCAAGTCCTATGGTTGTGTTGTTTTAGTTTGGTATTAGGTGTCCTTTTTCTAGTTTGGTTTCAATTCCTTTAAGTTTGTTTCCAGTTTTTCTATCATTTCAGTTGTAACTGGTTCTTTTTATCTTAATAAAATGGGCTATGCCCCTATTTACCAAAAAAAAAATGAATTGATTTGAAACTCAAAATTAATTAGATTGGATTAGAAGTCATTAATTATACAATTAAACTAAAGTTTAATTAAATGGATAACTGTTAATTCAAAATCTAAACATGGCAATCATTTAAGAATTGGTTAAATAAAAAATTGCAACTTTAATTTTGAAACCTAAAACGATTAACCTAAAACAAAAAGTAAAAATCAGAAAGTCTAATTATTGAATAATAACAAATACTAACTTAATTAATTGAATTTGAGTTTGTAATTTGAAATCAAAACTTCAACTAACTAACTAAAACTAAATCACTAAAATTGAATATACAAAATTGAGTTCTCACTTAATTAAATAATGAAACAAAAGCTTCCTTCAATAAATAAATTCTTACAATTTAAATAATTTGAGCAAATATATCAAAAAATCAACTTCAAATGAAATTGAACTATAACTAATTTAACTGATTAAACAAAACAAAATCTATGTAAAGAAATAATTAACAAATAAAAAAAAAATTAATTAAAATTCAACCTAAAATTTAATCATAAACTTTAAATGAATTAAAATCAAAATTTAGTCAAATTAAATTTGATTTAAAATTAACTGATTGAATCAATTGAGCAATATCGAATCTAACATATATGTAATTTTAAAATACATTAAAAATCTAAACTAATAATTTGAACAAATTAAATTTTAATTAAAATTCAAAATTTTAACTAATTAACTTAATTAATTAATGAAATTAATTAAATCAAGGTAAAGCATAAAATCAAAAGAGCATACAAAAATAATAACAATGTCTTCCACTAAAAATCCAACCTAAGTACAGGCTATAGCTCTCCAACAAACATCTCAAGCATTCTGAGTAGCTCTCCTCTAGCTACATGAGAGCCTTTTAAACTGCTGGCTACGAGCTCCTGCAAGCAAACAAGCAAAATGTTCGCTCCAGACAAATAATATCTTTAAATTAATAAGACGTACGAACCCCGCTTTTAAATTAAATAATTTGTGTGAATCTCGTTCTCATGAACTTAGTATTTATATTTAATTTTTTCGGAGGTAGATTGAGTTTAATATTTAACCAGATTTTCTCTGAGAATAGTGTCAGGGTTTATTTAGATCTGGGTTCTACTTCCTATGAGCGCAAGTCCTCATAGTTAATTACCCCTCCCAATGCATTAGGAGAGCACTCTCGATTAAGGATGAAATTAATATAGTTAGCTTTGTGAAAAAAGAGTGTGAGAATGTACAAAAAAGATTTAAATTTAGTTATGGGGGAATGAAGGTACACTCGATCAAGATCCCATGGTTCCGTCATCTCGGGCATACCGTGGGTTTAGTCTACCAACACTAACAACCATTGGTTGTAATGTCCAGGGAATATGATTAGCAGCCATGGGTTGCCTCCTCTCAGGGATCTCGAATAGACTGAAGTGGAGATGTGTGAATTTTAGTTAAGTTTAATTTGGGTTGGGGCTTATGGCTTCCTTAGAAGTTGTCCATTAATTTGTTTAGTTTGGAGCTTACGGCTCGAAGTATAAGTTGCCTGTTAATTTGTTTAGCATGGGGATTACGGCTCCAATTAGGAGTTGCCCGTGTGATTTGATTTGGGTAGGGGCTTATGGCTTTCATTTGAAAGTGGCCCTGATAAGGGGTCTTATGGCCTCTATTAGAGGTAGCCCAAAAAATTTTGGTTGGGTAGGCCTTATTGCTTCCTTAGGAGTTGCCTAATGATTGGTCTTATAACTTAGCCATATAAGCTAAGTGAACCAAATAATGAGTCTTACAACCAACCTAGCCCATAGAGACTAGGATCCTCGTAGGTTTGGAGTTTTGGATTTAGGGTTCTTCACTTAGAAATTCCCTTATGTGCGGGTCTTACTGCTTCTCTTAAAAGTAGCTCAGGTGGTGGGTCTTATAACTTAGTCATATAGGATAAGATTCCCAAAGGGATTTGAAATTTGGATTTAGGGATATTTATTTAGAAGTTCCATAACGCGCAGGTCTTATTGCTTCGCTTAGAAGTAGCCCAGGTGGTAGGTCTTACAACTTAATTCTATAGGGTAATATGCCCATTTAAGGGGTCTAGAGTTAGGTTGCTTCCTAGCTATTGCCCCCTAAAGACTGGAGGAAAGTAGCAAAGGGAATTTTTGGAATTTATTACTTCACTTAATAAATATGTATTTAGTAAAAAAATTGTCGATAGGATTTAATACTTCTATTAGAAGTAATCTATAGTATATTCAAATTAGCTAGGGCATAGCTTTAGATGCTTTACTCCCTTGACTCTAGTGTTAGTGTCTTATTTTATGCTTGTAGTTTATTTTTGTTGACCTCATTATTCGAGGTCAATTTCCCCAGAATTCGACTCTAGCACCTAGGTCTTCGTAGCCTAGAATAGACGTCACATGCAGGATTTTCCTTAGGTGGATACCTAGTGATGTAGCATCGACTCGACTTGATAACTCAACTTAAATCAAAATTAATTTAATCCAATCGATATCTAACCCACTCAATTAGAGTTCATTTTAAGGGACGATAATTTCAGTTAAAACAAATTGACTCACTCTAAGCCGTTTAAAATTGAATTTAAACTAATCAAATTAAATATTTTGATTCAAACCAAATTGACTCACTCTAAGGTGGTGTTCGGTATCAGATTTATTTCGAGTTTTAAGTAGGATTTACGGTAAATCCAGCCAAATGCAAAAAAAAAAAAAAATCGCGGTAAATCCGGCAAATCCGTAAATCCGGGATTTGCGGATTTGTGGATTTACAGCGTAAATCCGATAAATCCTGCTAAATCCTAATCCCTCTAGAAGTTGGATTTACGGGATTTGGCTAAAGAAGCGCGCGAAAGGGAGAAATTTACCTTCAGCGAGCGAGCTGCCGTTGTTGCTTCAGATCAAAATGTTATAACGTCTGATCCGATAGGAAGGGAACATCGTCGAAGAAGCGAAGTCGAACAGTAACGAAGGAGCCGAAGAAACAACTCATGCAATCTCTACACCTGCGAAGCAACAAAGCCGAACAGCAAGGGCGAACAAAAGGGAAGATTAAAAGCAAACACAAGTCGCCTCAGCCATTGTTGGTTAACCTAATTAATATAATTTAAAATATTAATAACTAAGTAAAATAATTAAATAATTAATAATAGAATTAGTGTATAAATTAATTATCTAATTTAACTTAATTAAATAGTTAGTAATATAATTAGTAATTAAAAATTTATATAATTTAAAATATACATTATTAAACATATAATTAATAATATGAATAATAATTAAATAATTAATGAGCAATAAAATTCTTAAGTGATTAATAAAATAATTAATAATAAAATTTATAATTAAAACAGTAATTAAATTACTAATTAAATAATTAGTAGGATTATTAGTTAAATAGTTATTTCCTTGATACCAAACAACTTTATAACTCGATGCGGAATCAAATTAAGTGGCTTCAATTACTCCTTCAATTTTAAATCTCCAATTATTTTAAATCCTGTTATCTGTTGCCAAACATCTTTCTGGATTTAACAGGATTTAAAAATTGTCATACCAAACACAATTTAAGATTTAAGAGCACATGATTTACTAAATTCGAATTTACAGGATTTAGTAAATCCTACTAAAATTTAATCCAATCCTATACCAAACACCCCCAAATCCTTGTACCTGTCTCCCTCAGCCCTAGCCGAAGCCCTTACTTGCACTAGTAGCCCCATCCGTTCTGCCCCAGAGAAGGCGAACAAGGAAACCTGATGCCGTCTGGTCTCCAGCCATAGGGACCCCAAACGATCTCCTCTCTACTGCAATTTACTCGGCCAAGAATAGTGAGAAGTGGTAAAACCTTCCCCTCTTATTCTTCCTCATCCCTTCTCAGTTAATGTTTTGAAAATCAAGAAAAGTTGGCTTTATTCCGCTTCTTAAATGGATAAGGAGGATTTTTTTCATTAATTTTCTTAGGAAAACCAGAAGAAATGGGGTTTTATTCTTGTTAATCAAAGGCAAGAACTGTAGAAGTTGAACACCAGAAACTGAGATGATGTAAAAGGAGAGGAAATATTATTATTGATCTCGTCTCATACAGAAGCCGTTTAGAGTATATATAGAAAGAGCTAATGCCGAGGAAGCTACTAGAGACTAAACCTACTTAGTACAAATTACAAGTGTACCCAATGTTATATGATATTTATATATCTATTCTAATATCCCCCTTCAAATTGATGGGTCCATCTTGACCGTCAATTTGTCTCTAAGAGTAGTAAACCGAGGAGTAGAGAGAGATTTTGTGAAAATGTCGGCGACTTGATCGATCGTGCTAATGGGATGAAGTCGGATGTTGTTGAGCTGAATGTGATCTCTTAAGAACTTTTGATCAATTTCAATGTGTTTTGTGCGAGAATGAAACACAGGGTTGTTGGCCAGAGCAAACGCAGACATATTGTCGCAAAAGAGATCTGTTGGGTAGCTTTGCGAGATGCCAAACTCAGTGAGCAAACGGCGAAGCCAGACAATATCCGTGGTGAGTTCGGCGAGAGCTCTGTACTCGGACTCGGTGGAGGAACGAGAGACTGTTCGTTGCTTCTTGACCGTCCATGAGATGAGTGAATCGCCTAAGTAGGAACAATAGCCGGATGTGGATTTCCTCGTTAGCGGATCGCCTGCCCAGTCGGCATCTGAAAAGGATTTGAGAATTAAATTAGTTTTCGTTATTGGCAGACCATAGTGTAACGTACCTCGAATGTATCTTAGCAAGCGTTTTAGAAGATAGAAATGCATTGGAAGCGGATCGTGCATATTTGCGAGAGAATATTGACGCTGAATGAAATGTCCGGTCGGGTAAGAGTTAAATATTGAAGTGATCCGGTGATACTCCTGTACCGAGCTGAGTCATTCCAAACTGGATCAGGAGGAACGTCTGTAGGCATTTTAGTGCACGTAGGATTCGCCAGAGTGTTGCATTGCTGCATTTTCGATTGCAGCAAGATGCCGTATGCATATTGGGCCTGTGATAAGAAATAGGAATCGTTAGATTTATGAATTTTGATACCCAAAAAATCATGAACATCGCCAAGATGTTTCATGGAGAATTCAGAATTTAGTTTGGAGAGAACGAAGTTGATTTGTGTTGAGTCGTTGCATGTTATGAGAATATCATCGACATAGACCAAAAGGAATATCTGAATGTGAGCTTTGCGGTAGATCAGAAGCGAGGGATCAGCCGTACTGTGAACAAAGCCGATGCGAACTAAGAACGATGTGAAGGTATTGTACCACTGACGTGGTGCCTGCTTTAGTCCGTAAATGGCTTTGTTTAACCTGCAAACATGATGCAACCGAGACTGATCCTCAAATCCTTTTGGTTGTATCATGTAGACCATTTCAGTGAGAGTTCCGTGTAAGAACGCATTGACGACGTCGAGTTGTTGAACCGACCAGTTTTTGTACAAGGCGATGGTGAGCAAAATTCTAATGGTTGGTAACTTGACCACCGGACTGAACGTCTCTATATAATCGATGCCAAATTCCTGATGGTTGCCCTGAGCAACTAAACGTGCTTTGTATTTGGCAACCGAACCATCAGTGTGAAGTTTTGTTTTATACGTCCATTTAGATCCTAGTATAGATGCATTCGCCGGTGGAACAACTAGTGTCCAGGTGCCTTGTTTCTGAAGAGCCAATATTTCTTTAGCCATTGCATGCCGCAAATGTTGGTTTTTGGAGGCCTCGATGTAAGTGGTGGGATCATGTTGTTCCAAAACGGTAGGCGAAATGTGCAGAAGATTCATTCGGTTTGTTGGTCTTAGGGAGCCAGTTTTACTTCTGGTCGTCATGTTGTGTTGAGAGACCGAGCGGGTAACTGCAGCATTAGCATCCTGAGACGGAACGGGTTGCTGAGGAATAATATGAGGCTGTGAATCAATATGGTTTTGGCTAGAGACGACGTCCACAGAGACGCTCGTATTACGACCTTGTTCAGCTGAATGAGGCACACTAATAGAATGAGGCATTAGAAATTGCGGACATATATCCGTCTGATTAGGAGAATTGTTAACCGAGGATATGGTAAAGGGAAACATGTGTTCGTAAAAAATAACGTTGCGAGATACCGTTACTTTATTGGTTTGAATATTGAGGCACTTGTAACCTTTGTAGACATCTGAATACCCGAGAAACACGCACGGAAGAGCAGTTGGCGCTAGTTTGCTGCGATGTTGTGGTGGTGACAAAGGATAGCACTTGCAGCCAAAGACTTTGGGCTCCTCATATGCCGGTTTCCTGTTATACATGAGTTCCAGAGGAGTATTGTTATGAGTTGTGAAGGAGGGTAACCTGTTTATGAGGTAGACTGCTGTGGTGACAGCTTCCACCCAGTATATGTGAGGCATGGATGCCGTGAGGAGCAGAGCACGAGTGGGTTCTATAATGTGCCGATGCTTTCTCTCCGCTAAGCCATTTTGCTCTGGTGTATAGGGGCATGAAATTTGGTGCGAGATACCGTGATTGAGAAGGAAGTTTTGGAACGACGAATTAACAAATTCGGTTCCTCCATCGGTTCTGAGCGTTTTGATGCGACGTGCGGTAAAGTTTTCAATCTGAGTTTTAAAATTAACAAATACAGAAAACACATCAGATTTAAATTTAAGCGGGTATATCCATGTGTAACGGGTATAGTAATCAACGAAGATCACATAGAACCGAAATCCTTGATTAGAAATGGTCGGGGCTGGACCCCAGACGTCGCTGTGGATCAAGTCAAGCGGGTAAAGCTGCCGGTTATTAGAATGCTGAAAAACCAATTTATGACATTTTGCAGCTGTACAAGATTCACAAGCATTTTTCGTTTTATTTATTTTGAGCAATGGGTTACAAGTTGAAATAAAATTGAAAACACGGTTATGCGGATGTCCCAATCGTTGATGCCAAACTTTGGCTACATCTTGTTGCATTGTGAGAGCAGTGTGTTGCCGGGGTTGCTAAACCATGGGAACCGCATAGAGACCATCTTTAGCCGGTCCTTGAAGAAGTGTTTCCTACGTCGCTAAATCCTTCAAGGTAAAACCAAACGGATCAAATGTAATAGAAATGAAATTATCTTTAGTAAGTTGCGAGATGGAAAGAATATTATATTTAAGAGTAGGAGTGTGAAGAATTTGAGATAATTTTAGCTTACGAGATGGGGTCGGGAGTATTCCCGCCCCAGCGTGAGCAATGCCAACCGAATTTCCATCCCCTATGGTAACGTTGTCCTGACCTCCGTAAGGCTTGGACAAAGAAAGATTGTCCAGCGAGTTGGTAAGATGCGTGGAGGCACCGTAGTCCAAAAACCAAGCTGCTTCAGTCGAGTCAGACGACGCCATCAGAGCAGTGGCTGGATTCTTGACTAGAGGTGTGTAGTTCAAATCAAGACGATGCCAACATGTATGAGCCGTGTGCCCCTTTTTGTAGCAAATTTGACAAGAAATGGCTGCATTGAGATTATTTCTGGATGCATTGGTAGCACCATAGTTGTTCTTGCCTCTAGGACGTCGACCTCGGCCGCGATTTGTGAACAAGGTCACGCTTGGATCGGAGGGTGCAGAGAACTTTGCTGCATCAGAAGCGAGATTAATTTCCTCGCTCATAAGAAGAGGGTAAATCTGATCCAGCATAAGAGGAAGAGGTGACGTCCGGATGACAGATTTGAACGACTGATATGGTGGAGGAAGTCCGTTCAAAATGTAATGGATAACGTCTTCGCCGTCGAGGGAAGATCCCGCTGAAGCAATCTGATCGACTAGCGCTTTGATCTCCGTCAAATACTCGGTCATAGACTGATTCTTCAGAGATACATTGTGTAACGCATTTTTGAGTTGCATTACTTTTGACCGGTTAGTGGCTTGAAATCGAGTTTCAAGTGCCGTCCAGAGCTTCGCTGTCGAGTCCAGCGAGATGACGTAGGGAAGGATAGAAGACGAAATCGTTGAACAGATGGATGCTGAAAGATTTTGATCTGTAAGCGACCACTGTAAGAATGCGGGATTTGTGGAAGAGGAGCCATCGGGATTTGTCAGGAACTGCTCCGGAGGAGAGATTTTGGAATCAAGAACGTAGCAAACCCATTTGCCCGGAGTGTTTTCAAGATCTGAGGTTTCCATATCAGAAAATTGTCGAGAGCCAGCGGCGTGGGAACAAGATTGCGAAGATTTGAGACGACAAACTTGAGTGTCGTCGAGATGGTGGGATCGTCAGTGGACGATCCGGAGTTGTGATCTTGCGACCGAGTCGACGTAGCAGAGTCGGCCATAGCTCTGATACCATGTAGAAGTTGAACACCAGAAACTGAGATGATGTAAAAGGAGAGGAAATATTATTATTGATCTCGTCTCATACAGAAGCAGTTTAGAGTATATATAGAAAGATCTAATGCCGAGGAAGCTACTAGAGACTAAACCTACTTAGTACAAATTACAAGTGTACCCAATGTTATATGATATTTATATATATATTCTAATAAGAACTAACTCCAGCTTCTTTCTTTCAGAAGAGAAATTGCAGGCAGTGAGTCTCTTTCTTGAAAAAATTACTCTGAGGGGAAAATTTGCTGAAATGTTCGTAAGCTTTGATTTCTTGAAAGAAATTTATGTTTTGAATTGATTTTTCTCTCGAAGAATGTTTTTAAGATCTCTTTCTAGAAGTGTGAAAGTGAAGTAAAAATTATCATTTCATCCTTTCCTTCTTTGAATAATTAAGGCTGCAATATGTTTCGGTTTCCTTAAAAGAGGTTTAAGGGGTAGTGATTACTTGTGTTGAAGTTTATTTAAATAAATGCCATGTATATTAATCACCATTTGTTGAAATTTGTTTTCGTTTCTAAGAGATGAGGATAGGGATTTCTTATTTTCTTCAGAGTCAAACTATTGGATATGTATGACTTGCTTTGAATTCACAAATTTTCATCTGATTTTCTATCCCTTATATCCAAGGATGATAATGATTTGCATTATTTCAAAGTCAAACTTTATTCTCAATGCAGTATTCGATTATAAAATAGGGAAAATCAAAATCTACGTGGCGATACAAATTTTCCCCACCAAGATTTTTTGACGACTCCGCTAGGGATCGAACCCAGAATCTCTGGTTTGAAAAGATGAGGATAGGGATTTGATCATGAATTTACCTAAATGTTTATTTAATTTAGTTTACTACATTAGTTTGTTTTTATATTTTTAGCGATTTGTTTTGCATTCATTAGTTAGTTTGCTACTTTCATCATTAATTTAATATTATTTATTGATGCGCTGACTTTTGCCTGTTTGTTTACAGGTATATAGCCAGCAAATTAGAGAGCTTTCAGTTAGGTGCATGAGCCATTGTTGAGAGTCTAAGAGAGTTTGAGTTTTGTTTTGAAAGTTTTAGAGTTCTTTGTTGGATTGTTTGGAGAGCTCCTTGAGAGCTGTTGGGGAGTTTTTTTTTTGTTATTTTGTACATGAATTAGATTATTGGAAACATTTATTTATGTATTTATTTTATTTTGATTTGCATTAATAAATTAGATGAATTAATCAAATAAATATTTTTAATTGAATTTAAGTTTTAAAATTGAATTGATTGGTTCATTAGGTTGGATTTCAAATGTATTTTAAAAAAAAAAATATTTATATTAAATTAGATTATTTGCTTAATTTGTCAATTCAAATGTTTTATATTAACTAATTAACCGTTAGCTTAATTAACGATTTTTACTTTTATCAATTTGATTCAAAATTTAATATTAGTTCAATTAACTGAGCTTTAATTCAGAATTTGAAGTTTTACTTAAGCTTCTTAATTGTATTTTATTTTTATTTTGTACTTTTATATTAAATCAATTGCTTAGTTATTTGAAATTGAATTTTTTTTTAAGAGTTAATCGTTTGATTGGTTTGGTTATAGTTAATGAATTTAGTATTCAGTTAATTGATTTTAGCATTAGTCGTTTTGGCAGTTAACCGAATTTGTTAATTAATTAATTCAATTAGTTATTTAATTATCAATTAAGTTTAGACTTCAGGTTTTACATTACTTTAAATATTATAATTTAAGTTTTAAAGTTTAGAATTGTCATATCAGATGAATTTTATATATATTCAGATTTCATTAAATTCATTAATTAATTATTAAATCAATTAAAGATTCAGATTAAAGTTTTTTAAGTTGATTATATCTTTAATTGAATTTAAATTGGATTTTCGAATTAATTATTTAAGCATTTTTATTTATTAGTTAAATCATGCTCAATGTAATCAATTTCAAACGAAATTTATGTTTTCCAAAAATCTGTATAAGTCCAAAAAAAAAAAATTTTCTAAGTTCAAAATTTTTTTAGAAAAATTTCGGCAGCCTCCTGACGTCCCCTCCCGGCGTCGGGAGGTAAGGAGTGACTCGACTTGACCGGAGCAAATTAACGACGAGAAGATTGGTCTTCAGAAGCTTTTGATTGGCGATGATTGGTTGTCGTAGATTGTCGAAGTTTGCATTTCGGAAAATTGGCTAAGTCCCGAATTTTTAGGAAATTTTGGCAACCTCGTGGCGTTCCCTCCCTGGCACCGGGAGGTAAGGAGGGCATTTGCCCTTTTCAAATCCGCCCGGCCGGAACGAATCAACGGCCAGGGTTTTCAAGATGTTGTCCGTTCCCAGAATATGTCTTCGTTGCTTTGATTGCTGATTGTGAACCTCTGAATGTTGATTGCGATATGCGGTTTGCCCCTTTTTTTTTATCACTATTGCATACAAATTTATATATGTATATATTGTTATAATAATACATAATATTAATGTAATTATTATTAATTTTACTAGCATAAACTTCTTCTATCCCTTATGATTTGAAACGAAGAAGTGGTTTCAAGAGGTGCGGCGGACTGAGAGACCTACGGGTGGGGGTGTTTGCTGGCTTGAGGCTTGCTCAGGGCTGAACGAACGGAGGCCGGACGTCAGGCTCGAAACAATCGGAGGCAAGAATTGAATCGTGGCTTTGTTTGTTGATGTGGATTCGTGTTTCTTGCTTCTTGCGATTGACCTTGGCTTGCCGGCGGACACAGATGGACAAACAGTTGATCTTCTCTTGCTTGGGAGAAAACCGAAGGAAAAGTAGAGCCGAAGCTTTTGCACCAGTTAGTATCCGTTCGCATAAAAAAAAAAAACATTCATTATTTTTCTTGTTTTATATGAATTGAGACAGTTTTTGCGTGGAGGGGCAACGTGTTGCGGTTGCTGCTTTGCCGACGTGCCCATTAGAGAGTTTTTTTTTTCTCTTTTTCATATTACATTTCATCATTTAACTGACAATACATGTCAGGTATTGGCTTCTGAATCATTGGAATTGCCTTCCTAAACTGATATGAGTAACTGAATATTTTATAATGCCCAATAACCCATACGTTATCCCAATTAGTATGGCTTATATTTACATAATCTGAGCATATGATCTGAGATTCTCTTTGCCATTATGCCTTGTATTTTAGCTTCAGTTTTAATAAATCATAACATATATATATATATATATATATATATATATATATATATATATATATATATATATATATATATATATATATATATATATATATATATATATATTAAACAAAACTAAAATATATTAAACCAAAAAAGTAGTAGCTAGAGATAAAAAAGTAAAAGAATATACAATAAGAACTCAATATGAAAGGCTCAATAATTGGTCGAGGCTTCCAGCTTCCCCGAAGTCAAGCATAGACCCTCCAATTTGGAGAAGATAGACGCGAAGAATTCAAGCCAGCCGACCAGCCAAACCAACCGAGCAAGCGACCAACACCAAAGGTTTTCATGAGCCATGACGACGAAGACACGAGCCCAAGTCACATTATAGCCCAGCACATCCACGACCAACAAAACACTCGAACGAATCACCAAAAAAATCAAGCAGAGAGTGAAGAGGAAAACAAACACTGAAAACTACCTACCCCGCCTGCCCCTGCCACGAGACCTTCCACGAGAGCCGACAGAAACAACCGGTCTGTCACGAACCAATTTAAAATTATGTCCAGGATCAGAACCTCCACAATAATCTGAAGAGGAATCAGATTCAAATTCAGACGTACAGTGAAGCCAATCAAGAAGAACCCTCACATCCACCCTAGAATTATCTCCCACATGATATACCAAAGCTTGGGGCTTGATTAAGTTCAAAGGCACATCCATAAAAGAATTAGGAATAACCATCATACCTTCACCAGAATTAACATCACTTCTAACAACATCACCTCCAACAATAGCCGCAGAAGACTCCACACCACCATTAGATAAAGGAGAAACAACAGAATTCACACCGCAAGGATCCCCTCCCCCCACCACAGCAGGGACACCAAGAGAAAAAAGAGTGGAACCCATGGGGGCATCAAACTTAGTCAAAGCCAAATCACCCAACGAATTAACAAGCACAGAAACTGGTAAAACCACATCAGAAAAAATAACTTCCTCCTCACCAACACTAGCAAGAGAAGGGAGAGAAGAGGGAGGGCACAAAAACCCTCAGTAATGGAAACCATGCCGCCATTATCTAAAATGTCAACTTCCTTACATTCACTAGAATCGCCACAAACAACATTTCTCATAACCGAAACAACAAGCGGATCAGGAAAAACCCTAGATTTCACCTCACAGACAACTTCATCTAACTCCTGATTAATCATAGGAATCGGATCCTCCCCAACCAACACCTCAGGCACCGCCATAGAAGAAATACCTAAAGCAAGATTCTTAACATTTCCAGCCAACAGATTAGAAGAATTAGACATAGGAGACAGATCACAATGACTGCGAAGATGTCCCAACTGTTTATAAGACACACAGAAATCAGGGAAACTTTCAAAATGCACCTTTTGAATATACCCAGATGAACAATTATTACGTCCTCCGACCGGACGTAGAGGAACATCCGGTCGGAGGCAAAATCCTGCCAAAAATGAGTTGTACCGAGCAAATACCGAGCAATACCAAACAATAACGAGGAATACCATCATTTGAAGATCCAATACCGAGCTATACCGAGTTTTTCCTAGAAAAAACTCGGACAACTCGGTATTTCTCAATACAGCTCGGTATAACTTGGTATTGGTCTTCAGAGAGCGGTATTCCTCGTTATTATCAAATAATACCTAGTTGTACCGAGCAAAATACCAAGTTTTTTTGCGGGATTTTGCCTCCAACCGGACGTTCCTCTACGTCCTTACACCGGACGTAATAAAAGTTCATAGGGATGGCCGAGAACCTACCGAAGTAGCAGAATCAACCTTCAAGAGTCTACCAAACATAGAACCTAAGGCATGAAGGATCCGAGGGGAGTAAAGGTGAGGTCTCAGATTTGGAAAGGAAACCCAAATCAGAATTATTGGAGATTCACAGCCAATGTCAAGGAGCGGAGATCATTTAGTGAGCTTCATAAAACAATTATTCACTAGATAAGAACGATGGCAAAACACACAGCTATAATCTAGGTCATTAGTGAGTTTAACAACCACATGCCTCTGATCAAGCACCGTAACAGAGAACTCGGAAATAAGTTTCAAAGAGGAAAAAAAAATTGAATCGTGTTGAGAGAGGGACGATAAGTGGGGAAAAAGTCAACCAAAGCAAATTGAAAAGGCAAAGCCAGAGAATTTATTTTCTCCTCAGAAATCTATAATGAAGGTAAACCACGAGAAGAGCCCTGCCGAAGCTCGGGGAAATACTCCGACGAGGATGAACTAAAAAGTGCTTCAGCAAAAGACCGAGATTTAAAGGAAACATTCAAGAAACCCGGATCAGCAACTCGCCGGGCCGCCATGCCAGCCAAAAAAGGCTGGCATAGGACAACCCGAAGAAACTCAACGATAAAAATCAAGGCATAAACAGGAAAGGAAAGACAACTTCCCTAAAATAAGCAGATGGAAGCCGGCCGGAGAGAGGCGGAACATCCACACCACGCCGGAAGAGCGGCTAGGGCAAAAGCCCTAGCAGAGAGAAAGGGGCGGGAGCAAAAAGGGTGAGGCTTTCAATACTAATATATATATATATATATATATATATATATATATATATATATATATATATATATATATATATATATATATATATATATATATATATATATATATATATATATATATATATATATATATATATATATATATATATATATATATATATATATATATATATATATATATATATATATATATACATATATATATGGCACGAATCTCAAAGTAAAAAATAAGTTAGAAACTTCAAAATTTAAATCGGAGAGCATTTGAACTCCGATTTTGGCAAACTTACAGTCGAACTGAATGTCTCAGAAATACGAACCCAACGATATCAAATTCTACTTAATCCGAGCTAAAATAGATCCAAATTGATGACCCGAAGTGCATTTGGAAGGTTCAAACAATAATTTGGATTACCAAAAGGTTTCCAAACGTGTCATTGTTATAGTCGAATCAAGCGGCTCGACGAGACGAATTCAATGAGCCCAAGCTCGACAAATTCTTTTTTTCATCTCAATATACATGTCTTTTACTAAGTTTTTAATATTCATGGATGAAACATATAAATTACAAACGCATATTGGGGTTGAAAGCTTGGCATATGATCTGAACATTGATGAATTGCCCATTCCTACATAATTGGCATATATGAGTTCTATATGCCTTCTTTGAGTCAGAAACTTGAAATATTATTTGCTTCTTTGTTTAGCAAATTAAATGCATTTTTAATTTGATATGAAATATAGTTCTATTTGAATACAAAAGTCAGCACATCATTAAATAAAATCAAATTAACGTTGAAAAAAAATGTAAATCTAACTATAACTAGTAAAAGCAACAGTGGTGAAAAACAAGTAGAGTAATAGACTACCGTAGTAGAACTTCTACGAGACACTAAAACTGAAAATGATGTCGAGATGGGAAAGTGTGTAAAGCTACATCTTACTAAGCTAAGTCCTATAGGTTACTTCTCATAGAAGTAGTAAACACTATCAGCAATTCTTTCAATAAATATATATTTATTTAGTGAAGCAATAAATTCCAAAAATTCCCTTGGCCACTTTCAATGAAAGACGTAAGTCAAATCTTTAGGGGTAATAGCTTGGAAGCAACCTAACTCTAGACCCCTTAATGGACATCTTAGCTTATAGGACTGAATTGTAAGACCCATCATTTGGGCTACTTTTAAGTGATGCAATAAGACCCGCGTGTTAGGGAACTTCTAAGTAAATGACCCTATACCAAAAACTCAAAATCACCTGAGCATCTTAGCCTATATGACTAAGTTGTAAGACCCATCATTTAAGCAACTTCTAAGCCAAGCAGTAAGACCCATTTATTAGGGAACATCCAAGTGAATGACCATAGATTTAAAATTCAAACCACAACAGCCAGCCTGGTTTATAAGAATTAAGTTGTAAGACTAACCAAAATGGGCACTTCTAATAGAATCTGCAAGTCTAACCTCTAAGGAAAAAGGTTTAGATAATAATATAACCCTAGACTTCTAACATGGGCATCTTGGCCTATAGGGTCAGGTTGTAAGCCCCATCCTTCGGGCCACTTAGCTTACAGGGCTATGTCCTAAGACCCATCGTTAGATAACTTCTAATGACGCCATAAGACCTATCCAACAATAAAATTGTTAGGCAACTTCTAAGGAAGTAATAAGCCCCTACCCAAATTAAGTCACACATGTAACTCGTAATTATAATCGTAAGCCCCAAACTAAACAAATTAATGGGCAACTTCTAAGGAAATCATAAACCCCTACCAAAATCAAATCACTCAGGCAACTCTTGATTGGAGTCGTAAGCCCCAAACTAAAAAAATTAATATGTAACTTCTAAGGAAGCCATAAGCCCCAACCTAAATTAAATCAAACTAAAATTCACATATATCTACTTTAGTCTACTCAGGATCCCTGAGAGGAGGCAATCCATGGCTGCTAATCAGATTCTCTAGACACTATAATTAATGATTATTAGTGTTGGTAGACTGAACCCACGATATGCCCAAGATGACGGAACCATGGGATCTTGATCAGGTGTACCTTTATCCCCCAATAACTAAATTTAAATCTCTGTTGCATATTTTCACACTCCTTGCACGAAGCTAAGTATATTTCATCATTAATCGTGAGTGTTATCCTAATGCATTAGGAGGGGTAATTAACTATGAGGGCTTGCACTCATAGAAAGTAGAACCTAAATCTAAATAAACCCTAACAGTATTCTCAGGGGAAATATGGTTAAATATTAAACTCAATCTACCTCTAGAAAAATTAAAGAGAACCCTAAGTTCCTGAGGGCGAGGTTTACATCTTATTTAAAAGATATTTTTCTGAAGTGAAACAAATTCTAAAATTTAACTCCTTTGATATCACTCTTAAAAAATCTTTCAACAAATTTTATCATTATTTTAATCAAGAGTATTCATAAGAAATTCTGATTTCCTATAATGTAATTAACTATGAGGGCTTGTGCTTGTAATATATTTAGAACCCACATGCACCTTTTTCAAAATTGATTTTTAAAATTCAAAACTAATCTTCTTTGGGAAAATCAAGTTGATAACGATCATTCTCATCATGATCCATCGATCGATAATTAGTAATATTTTCTCTCCTTAAAAATATATATCATTTGGTATTGTGACATGGAATATGAAATTAATTATCTCCCATTTAGATTATAGTTGTTGAACATTGTTAAAATCTCATTTCAGCCTTTCAGGATCATATGTGATTCTTATTTGAATTCAACAACTACAATCAGGTTGACAACTTTCAATTTCATCATCTGAATCTGTTAGTAAACAATATCATTACCTTAAGGGGCAATATATTATTTATAACGAGATGTTTAATTTTAAGACTAGATTTAATATCAAATTTCCCAAATAAGATAAAATCTTTCAAATTCTCTTTCCAAAAACTCCACCAACAAAGTAGTAACCATTTAATTATTAAAGAACACTTAAAATATTTGAACTCAAACATAAAATTTCCTTTTTAGCTTTCAATAAACTACCCAGCTTGGGACATACCCAAGCCAGATTCCTTATCTCACATACTTTAGATGGTTTACTAAAACAATCAACTCGAGATCTTGGCTAAGCTGATGTTTACTTTTAGGCTACTTGTGTGACAGTTTTTCGAGTTTTTACTTCATGTTTGTTTAAAAATTGATTGATGTGAGTGTTTATTTACTTTATCAGTGAAATGATTTAATTGACGTTAGATTATCCTTAGGTTAGGAGCGATCTAATTATTCACATAATCTTATGCATATGATCATGCTCATACATGGCTATAAAAAGGGGGGGGGTTAAATTTAATAAACTGATATAACTACTACCTATGCTTCAACCGCTTAGCCCACACCCCCCCCCCCCCAAAAAAAAAAAAGAGCATGACCAAGTGTGATTTATTTTATTTAATGTGTTGACTTCATTTTATATAAGGTCACTAGAATCCTAAAATCAATACAAATTCAAATCAATCTAATTTTTTTGATCAATTCAAATTCAAGACAATTCATATCTCAATCTATCCAAACTTTAATCAAATCTAGATTTAAATCAAATTCAAATCTATAATTTTAAAATCTAAAATTTAAGGTTAAAGGGCCTGTTCTGAAAGCCTTTTTCAATAATCTTTTAAATACTTCAAACCTCAATCAAATGACCTCTAATTCAGATTCTATCAGTCGCATATTGATAGGACATGTTTCTAAAGACAATCCTCCAAATTTGAGCCAATTCTGAGGTTTTTAACCCCAGAAATTGGACTTAAATTTGAAGGTAGTAAAACCTTCAAATATTTACGGCCTATGCCACTAGACCGGCCACCTAGTATATCCTAATCTTGGAGCCTTCTCCAAACCTTCCAATCACTTCCATACCCTTGATTATGACTTTTTGAGCAGTAAACTACATTTTTGTGGATCCACTTTGACCCCCAATTGACCCGGGGTCAAAATGACCAAAATGCTCCTTAAGGGCAATTTTGAAGTTTTCATTAAACTTCAACATGCCCTTTTCAAATCAAACTCTAGAACTCCTTCCAATTTATCCTAACCACCATTAGTACTGTAATGGATCCCAATCCAGACCCTGGCCAAGTCTGGTTGATCAGATCAACCAATTTTGACTAAAATACCCTTAAGGGTTTGAATACACACTTTCAATCAAATGCAAGTCAAATCTTAATCAATCAACGAATAATACTCAATCATTTAAATCTCACTCAATCTTATAGCCTGCATTCAATCAACATTCAATTAATGTCCAATCGACTTGCATACATAAAATTTTCAATCAATCACAAATTACTTCAATCATCCAGTGTTCAATCATACTTCAATCACATATCATGTATGTAATTATTCAGCCTCCAGTTATCAATCAATCATAAATCTAGTCATCCACAATCATTCATCTAATCTAGCATTAAATCTAATTTTCAATTATATAGCTTGCAAATCAATCATTTAGTCCCTAGATCAAACCTATAATCAATCACCCATCTTTCAATCAAGCCAACATCCAACCAATCAATTTCTAAATGATCTTCGAACCCCTTCAAACCTCCCTGAACACTTCTCATAGTGATTAGGACTTGACCCATCATCCTGATCTAGTCATTAGTTGATTAGATCAAATGGAACCAAGCTTGGTCAACTGGGTCCATTTGAACCCCATCCTTCTGTATGATTCAATCAACAAGCTTAAGCTTATTAAAATAACCTCAAGACATGATTCAAATGATTCTCAAACATCTTCCAAATCCATCTCAATGACTTTGACTTGGTCAAGTCAAAATGCATGGCCCCTCCACTTCATATAATGTATGAATCACCTCAACTCCTTATAAACTACTCAAATAAATACTATTTATCCCCTCAAACTTTCCCCACCATACTTTTACTATTTGACTAATCAAATCAAGTCAATTCAAGGGTCAAAACCATTACTTGGTCAAACTCTCCCACCCTAGTTGTCTAGCTCGAACCCATACCTATTCAACTATCTAAAATGAATCATAGACTCACCTAGACTCCCGCTTAGCTGCTTTGACCCTTGTTGACTAGTCAAACAGTCAATAAGTTCTCAAATAAGCTCTTATGGTCAAACACATTCAAATGAATTTCTCTCTTTAAACCAAGCCTATCAAGCCATCTAAATGCATTCCAGAAGTTTCCTGGACTCTAGCTCATCTCCCTTGACCCCTTGACTGGTCAAAGGGTCAACCAAGAGCTCAAATGAGCTCACTTGGTCAACCCAACCAAACCCACTTAACCTGGCTTGCTCAGTCCAATCCAGTCCATTTCAACCCATTAATTTGACTATAGAAGCTTCTCTAGGCTTGCCCAACCCAAGCCCTGGTTCAAGTTCAAACCTCTCCGAGTGGTCCCCCTCCATATGAGAAGGAAAATCTATCCTTTCCACTAGTACAACCACTCCCCCAGCCCCCCAACCATTTGGGACAGATCTCCTCTATCCAAGTGACTTGCCTGAGCAATCCAAACTGTTCCTTTTGGCTCCAAACAGCTGCACAGGGAAAATGGGATGGGATACCTTCATTCCAACCCATCTCCCAACTCACTTATTCCCAGAGAGCTTTAGTATTTTGTTTTGAATCCCAAGTTACTACTCTTCATCCTCCCAATAATTTCCCAGCATTTGGTGGCTACTGGCGTCGAGATCATCTACAAATCGAGAGAGCATTCTTACCTATCTCTCACTCCAACCGTTCTCCCAGATCTCTAGCATTTCGCTTTAAAATCCCAGAGCTTCCTCAACCTCCTCCTGATCCTTTCTCACCGTTTGGACACTGCCGGTGATGAGGAGAACGAAGGACCGAGCCTAACTTTGCCCCAACCTCTTCAACTACCTGTAGAAGCCTCCTCCGAGTTTGGGATCTTCAAGAGAATAACACGAGGACAATCTACAAATTTAACCATGCTTAAACCATCCAAATCCATCAACTCTCGCTCGGTGAATCCTAAACCCTAGGTATTTATCTAGGTTCTCAAATAATCCTTTAAATATTGCATAAATATACATGAAAATGATCCCCCACTCTCCCTTATATCTAATTCTATCTCTGTCCAAAGTTTAAAGTTATTTTATTTACTATTTTGCGAAAACAAGATCAAAAAATATTTCTAAGGTTTACCATTTAAATAGTCAAAGAAGACAACACCATAGCCGTCAGATCTGTTTATTTCATATCAACGGCTGTGATGTCATTAGATCTGCTATATGTTCTTCTAGTATAAGCTGCGAGATACTCAGATTTTCATCCAGACAGATCTGCGACGTTCGTTAAGACTACGGGATTCACTACAATCGTTTGATCCTTCTGGTTGAAACTAAACTCTCAGGTTTTCTCTTGACCATTGGATCCACGGTGTGCTTGATCCAATCATTTGGAATTGATGGATGAACAAATCTCGTTCGAATTCATCATATCCATCCATTCCAAATAGCGGGGTCTCTTCAAAACTGTTTGATCATTTTGGATTGATGTTGATACCGCAAGATCGATCACAGCTATTAGATCGAGCCGTAGTTGATCCAACGATTAAGGACTTCCACTGACTCATTTAAGTGAATGGGGCCCGCTTGACCTCTACCGCTCGCGTGGCTCAATTCCTTGCCATCGCGTAGAGAAGCATGGGCCCAGGTCAGCGCCACCGTTTGACCCAGTATTTAAAACCTTTAAAATAATTCAAAAATTACCAAGGATTTCATTGATTGTCTAATTTTGGAGTTCTTTGGCTTGTTTTGTTTGTATTTAAGTCTGTTTTATTTTGAAAATAATAAAAAATTATTTATAATATTAATTATTTTCAAAATATAGAAACTTATTTTTAAAAAAATTAAAATATATAAATCTTTATAACTTGAAACTTTGCAGAGGTGTTCTAGGGCTTAAGGGTGATGTTTACTGATTTTTTCAAGCCCATTTATTCATCTCTTCTTAGTTATTAAATTTACAAAAATTCATGTCAAGGTTTGACCTATATTTTTGAAAATGCATAACTAATTTAAATTAAATTCAATCAATGTATGTTAGAGTTCTATGGAATCAGTGTAGAGTCCTCTTTCACTAAAAATAAGTTCAGATCTTGATCATGTATAGTTTAGTTGAAATTTACTTCCAATGCCATGTTAATCTAGGTTAATAATATTCAAGCTATACATGATCATATTATCAAATTAGGTTGACTTTGATTTGGGATATATTTACATATATCCCTAAATCATCTCAATCCAATTTGATACGTATATTCCTTTATAGTAAATTGTTTAAGTTTATAGGTCATCAGGTGACTTATAACTATAATAATTTATTATAAAATCCTTCCATATAATATTAGGATCATTTTTTTCATTGTTCGTGATTGCTATGTTGTGAATGTAATTAGTGTCCAAAAGGGTTAGTAGACATTGATTTGGATTCCATAACTTATTGACACTAATGACAACAATTAAGAACTTGGGTCTTAGCTAACCTAGTCAATCTAAGGCGAACTACATACATCTCTTTTGGAATGAAACACACATAGAAAATTAGAGTCATATACCTTATAATCAAATACATTGATTTGACATTAACTGACCTTTCAAATAACTATTAGATTTAGTGTTCTTCTTTCTTAAATAAATTTCAATAATTTTCTAAATAAATCAAATAAAATTTCTAAAAATCCAAAATTAACTGTAATTAATATTAATCAATCTAAAATCATATATACAATCATTCAAAATAAAAATCAAACTTAAATCGCATTAAACCTAAACTACCCTTAATCACCCTTAATTAAACATTAAATAAATATAAACCTTAAAAATCATATAAAATTAAAATAATATCAAAAATATAAAATAAATTCAACTATAATCAAATAAAATCAGAAACATGTTAATTTGAATTTAAAATAATTTTTCTAATTAAAAATCCAATTAATAATTCATTAATTAAAAAAATTATTTAAATAATTAATTAAATACAATAAATGAATTCTAAAATTCAATTAAAATTTAAATAAAATTTAACAAAATCAGAGAATAACATCTTGGATTAAAATAAAAATTTTAAACATATTTTAAGTATTAATTCATTAATAATTCATTAAATAACTCAGTTTTTATAAATAATTAATTAAAAATAATAAATAAATCTTAAAATTCATTAAAATTCATTTTAAATCAAATAAAAATCAAAGATTAATAATTCAACTTAAAATAAAATTTTTGAACTTTTTTAAATTTAATTTCATTAATAAATTATCCATCTTTAATTAAATTCATTAAAAATTCAATAAACGATTAAAAATTCTAAATATTACAATAAAATTCATAAAATTTAAATTAAAATTTAATTCATTTAAACTAAAATAATTTGATAATTTGATTGATTAAGATTTATCTTAATTAATCAAATTTGATAATTTGATTGATTAATATTTATCTTAATTAATCAAATTTGATTATTAATTTAGATTAAATGAATTAAGGTCATTATGCCTAAAGCTTGCTTCCTTTTGGAGGGCTTTGGGCATTTTGATTTTAAAAGACATTTTAATACACTTAAATAACAAAGAGATTCTCCCATGTATTGTGCACGACTCCTTTTAGGAAGGCCCTAATACATTTGGATTTGTAGATCTTTAAACCCTTAATAATACACCAACCTTATGTAACATACATGACTTTTAAGGGAAGGTATGTCACATTGCATTACAAGGTCCCTCTCTCTCTTTCTAATAAAATTTTGGGGACTCTCAAATGTACACCTATCTTCCATATAAGATGGGTGTTCATTCTGAGAGTCCTAGGACTTATAAATTGATAACTTCTTGCACTTAGGGAGTTATCAATCTATAAATTCATTAAAATTAAAATAATAACTTTAACATCTAACAGTAGAATAATTTAAAATTCAAATATACACTACTTGAACTTTAATTAAATTCTCATTTGTCCTTTAATGATAAACCTTAATAATATATGCAATTCAAACATAAATTCCTATAGGACCTATCTAAGCCACACGACCTCTTTCACACACTTAGATGTTTGCTAAGACAACTAACTTTAGCCTAGGCTAGGCCAGTGGTTTGTTGTGGTTTGTTTGTGGGTGTCTTGCCTAGAGGGCACCTATGTGTGTTTGCTTACTTTTATGCAACTCATATCATGCATATTTACTTTCCTGTCAGTGCACCAGAATGCGGAGTGAATAAATGAGGGACGTATACTTTACTTTCCTGTCTTTACTTTTCTGTATTTATAATTATTCACAACGCACTCATAGCATACATAATTACATTCCTGCTTTTACTTATTTGCTTTTATATTCCTATAAAGTAGAATGTTCTTAGGGACTAATGTACTTGTAAAGAGATATAATTTTCATTTCTTAGATTTTTTGTAAGCAGATTGAGTTGTAAAAAGTCAAAGGTAGCTACTTGTACATATACAAGTAGGGCTCCAAAAAATAATATCCTCCCTCATGAGAATGTTCCTTTTTGGAATTTCATAGAAGACTTGGAGCCTGAAGACCGTACAAACAATTACATTTGATTTCAGTTCTCTTATAAGCTTAGAACCCAGGTTTGTTATCGGTGGGGCCTGACCACTTTTACTTTACTGAAAACCCTGGGATGTAACTTGTAAATTCTATATAAATAAAATTAGCTCTTTTATAATAATTTGTGATTCATGCATCATTAGCATTCATGTAGATTTTTTATTTTTGTAAGCATATTATCCTTCATTTGATTAAAGTTTCTTTAATCTTTCCTCGATTCCTACGATAGAGCTATCTTAAATCTTGCATTCATCGGCGATTATTTTGATTAGGATTATTAGCTAGTAGCCCACTCTAGGCAGGTGGTAAGTACAGAATGTATACACTTTCTCGTTGCACTTTCTAAAATTCCTAATCAAATCCAAACCTTTCAAATTCAGTGTTAAAAAATTAAAAAACTAAAGCCCGAGCATATAAAATTTAATTAGCCCAAATATTTCTTTAACGTGCATATATTTTAAAATTATTTAGTCTTCATTTTAATTGAGAGTATTCCCTTATGGGATGTAATTATCTATAGGGGCTTGCCCCTATAGGAAGTCTAAACCCAGAATAAAATAAAACCTATCTTAATTTCTTTTCTAAAGTAGGGGAAAAATTTGTGAACGTAGATTAGCCTTATTCGTATTTTTAAATTCAATTTCATAATTAAAAGATAAAAGGATATTTGATTTGCTTCATAGTGAATTGAATATCTTATATATTTGATTATGGAAATGAATCTATGATTCATTAATCTAATTGGAATAATAGGATAATATGCTTGTCATCCTTTGGGATGAATTATATATTCCCTACACTGCACTCGATTAGAAGAATGAATTATAGTCTTCTTTCTTTAAAATCGATAGAAGGAACATCAGTCTACCCTTCGGGGTGGTATAATATCCAACGATGCGGATTTAATTGAAAGAAAATATTAAAATACAAATAAAGCAAATCATGTGAGAAATGAAAGTATTTTTAAATTTAAAAATTTAAAAATAAAAAAATATTTCTCACAATGCGCATATATAAACTACTTCGGGTATTTGATTTTAACAGCTTAGGATAATCTTGTAGGAGAGTCTACATTTTTTACTTTTATTTTGATGTAATTCAATTTAAGATAAGAGTTGTGAAAGTTGACATTAGAGTTAGAATACGTACATGCAAAGTTGGATTCCAAAGAGGAAAGGGTATCCCTTAGGGGAGAGTCCATTTCCATTTGGAAGCCCAAACTTGGATGATTTTAATACCCAAAGAGGAAAGAAGAACATACCCTTAAGGGGACTGTTTTCTTTTTCATTTGGGTATCCATATACGACAAATTTAAGGAGTTCGAAGAGGAGAAGGATAAAGAGTTTAAGAAAAAGAGTATCCCACTTAAAATCACTTGCGTCATTTCTGGGATTATAATATAGATTTGTAGTCAGTGGTGCCCCGACCACTTCAATTTTTATAAATTTTGGGTTATAATAAATAAGCATTATGCCTATTGACATTATTTTATTTAATTAATTTGATTATTAATTGATTGAATTACTTTGCTTGTGATTAGGATTTCCTACTTTTCTTAGTTTTTTTACAATTATATGTCATGTTTTATTTTAGTATGGATACACGAAGGCTCGTGACGGAATGATAAAATCTTTTCTATTCAAAATTTAAATGAATTTTTTAGGATAACATAACAACTCTAACAATTTAAGAAGTAAGCACATGACTACTAGAAGTTGTGTATAAGTATATTTTACTTTCTCTTCCTTGTTAGGTAACTCCCCACCTGCGGGTTCTGACAGACCACTTGACATGTTAGGGTGCAGATCTATTAAGGGGATGTTGAGCAATATCTAGGAAAAAATATTTTTAAGCTTTTTTAAAATTGCATTATTTTTAATTTATGCATTTAATTGAGTCGATCAACATATTTTATATTAGAAATCAACTAAAAGGGTCTAAAATTTTAATTTCAATAGATTTAATAATTTTCATCCTACATAAGTCGACGGGCCAATTAGAACTTGCTCTAGATACCGATGCCAACTCTCAAAACTTTAAATAACAACAGCCTACTACTCTTTCATAAATGATCAAACTTATGGATTTTAAGCAAATAGGTGTTTAGTTTGGTCCCCAATTCATGCCAGGGTAAGTCCATATTTTGCACTGCATTAGCTAGATTCGGGCTACTATAATTTAGAACTTAATTTAGACTTAGGATCCGGGGCAGATTCAAAGTCATAAGACCCCAAATTTTGAGAATATAATCTCAAACTTTTAATAAATTGATTAACTCAAACTAAATTTCTTCTTAATCTAAAATTTAAAGCCCAACACATCGATTAGGTTGAGACACTTCTAAATTATTTTAGAATCTTAAAATGTCTCCTTCCTTTCCTATGTTGACTCCAAAAGTAAGTGCTCCAACTTGATCTAGTCCCAATTGAGATTACAAATTCAACTCATTTGATATCACTCCTCAAATCAAGAGTATTCATAAGAGACTCTAATTTTCCTACTATGTAATTTATTACGAGAAATTGTGCTCGTAAGAGATTTAGAACCCACGTATACTTTTTTAAAATAATTAGAAAAAATTAATTAATCTTCTTTGGGAAAATTAAAAGCCAACGATGATCATGATTGATAACAGACAATATTTTCTTTCCTCAAGAGGATATATCCTTTAATATCAACTTTGAGAATGAAATTAATGATTTATCATATAGAATATTATAATTAGATACTTGATAGAATATCATATTGGCCCTTCGAGGTTATATGTCGTTCTTCCTTAAATTTGACTATTATAGTAAGGATGAAACTTTTAGTTTCATAATATGAACTCGTTAGGGAACGATATCTTTGCCTTTTGAGTTGATATATCGTTCATGATGACGTGCTCGATTTTGAAATTGAATTTCCAAAATTTTATTAAGTTTTCAAATCCTCCCCAACAATTACTTGTGATTATAAGTTGAGTTTAATATGAAACATATGGTGGATATAAACTTTATTCCTTATATATGCATGAAGGATCTTTGTATACACTCATGAAGCTTGACAATATATATATATATATATATATATATATATATATATATATATATATATATATATATATATATATGGTGTTTTGTGATGTTAAGTTTGGTAGCTATGTTAAATAACTTCATATATTTTATGTTTCAATCCTAAGCATGTATAAACTCAATGCAATGATGTTTGCTTATGTTGGGAAGGAATATATATATATATATATATATATATATATGTGTGTGTGTGTGTGTGTGTGTGTGTGTGTGTGTGTGTGTGTGTGTGTGAGCATTTTCAATGAGAGATGGAAAGCTATCACATACACATATATGTAGGTAATGCAATCAAATCTCATTTATTAATTTTGATAGCTACACAATATTTGTAACTTGCAAATTTTTTTATATATATTCATACATAGTTTGACAGTTGCATTCTCTAAATCATGTGTACACCAACATTGATAAAATATTGCATTGTTGATTTGCTCTCTATGTAATTTTGGAAAAACTCCTAATACCACCCATGCATAATTCAATACATATATCTAAATACACATAAGACTTTGTATGTGATTATCACTTATTTTTATCTCTCACTTACATATACTCTTTTTTGTTAATTGTGAGGATGTTAACTTCATATCATAGTTGGTGAGTCATGACTCCCTAGGCCTTAGGAGAGGCTTTTTTGTTGTGTTGGGGTATACATATATGTCAATCTTGTTTCCAGTCAATATAATTTCTACAACTCTATTAAGACTTCTCTGATGTTGTGATGAATGGTAACACTTACACACACTATAGGCTGTTCTTTTATTTTTCACTCAAATCATGTGGTAGAATCGTATTGGACATTATCTATAGGTTAGTGCACTTACGAAGCCTTAGCCTTGTTGAAGAAGGCTTAGCCCCCTCTATGAACCTTAAATACTGTCATATGGTCGCCTAGGCTTATAGTGTTGTTAACACTTTTTTAGATGAGGTTAACTGAACCAAATTCAAATTTAATTCAAATAAAAAACTAATCAAAGTCAAATTCAATCCAAATCAAACGCAAATTACCTTAAGAGGTAGTCACATAGTGGATACAATTTAATCTCTCATACTCCATCATTAACCATCACCTAAATGATTGCCAACAATTTGAGTAAATCAGATCTAAACAATCAAATTTAAAATCAAAACCATATCCAAAACTTCAAACCAATAGTAAGGCCAAAATCCATTGACCCTTAAAATATTTTAAGTGATTTTTGAATCACTTCAAAACTAAGCCAAATAACCATGAAATCATGATTTATCAATTGCATATTGATTAAATTTATCCCTAGGATCAACCCTCTAAATTTGAGAGCAATATAAGCTCTCTAACTTCCAACTTCATTATATTATAAAGGTTATAAAACCTTCAAATATTTATAGCCCATGCAACTAGATCATGAAGCTTATGGAATTTATTCTTAGAGCCCTTCCAAAAAACCTTATTCTTGTTCATTATCATCCTCATAATGTATTGAACAAGCACCAAGCCCTTCTTAGTCTATGTTGACCTTAGTTGACCATAAAGCCACTTAAAACCCAAACGCCACTAAAACCAAATTTCCCCTAAGTTTGAACATAGCTTATTCAAATCAAAGATTAAAATTTCCCCCAATGTATTTCTAATATCATTTGGGATGTATTGAACCTAAACCCAAGTGTTGGTCAAGCTTGGTTGACTAAGTCAGCCTTAGTTGACTAAATCAACCACAAGCCACTTAAATATACATTTCATGCAAGAAGATCTTGTCACAACCCAACCCGACCACAGGTCCTATTGTGTTGAGCTATAACAGGCAAACCCTAAGATCTAGTTTTAGAGTTATTTTAGATTTTATATTGATATTCATTGAAATAAATGATAAACTACATAGCTACTAAAATATCCAAATACTGAAAAACTCATCGATGAAGTTTCTTTCATTCATAAAAATAAATATATACACTACAATACATGGCGACATACAAGAGCTACAAAACTAAAAATTAAATTAGCCATGACTATATAAAAATTAAAATAATAAAATACCAATGACCTCATATCTGAACCTTAACATCTAGTCCATAACCTCTTTCCCCTTCTTGGATCTTGAAAACCATAAGTAAAACTAGAGTGAGCTATAACAGCTCAGCAAGACACATAAACCAATCTAAATTTTCAAATATTTTTTTATCAAATATTTTGATTAATATTTAAAAGCAATTAATTATAGTTTAAATAAATCACTGAATTAAGAATCAAAAAACTATAAAATTTAATAAATGCATGCATAAGAATTATTCTATGATTCAGATAACTATACATAACAAATGAATAAATTGATATTTATATCACAGAGTAGATCAGATCATATTTCCCGGACCAAGAGAGAATCTCAAAGGATTATGGCCCCTTATGACTCCATTTTTATTTATGCTTATAGCACCATAATATATTAGATATCCATGTCTCATACATAATTTCAAAAGATTCTGGCCCCTTATAACTCCTAGCAATTCCTTGACACAAATAGAATCTTAAAAGATTCTAGCCCCTTATGGCTTCCCATATGTATAATTTAATCATATATGCACATACATCATCATATTATAACAATTAAAGAGTAACTGAGCATGTGTCAAAATGTCACAATATTGTATAACGATAGACAACGGAAAATCCAACTAGGCATAAATGCACATTTTAAAAAAATTATCAAATTACCAGGGATTGTGTAAAATAATATTTTAAGACTTTTATTGTACTACAACACTATTTTTTAACATCCCAATAATTTTCTATTCATTAAAAACCGCACAAATTTTAAAATCCTCGATATAAAATTTCCAGAAAATATTTAAAATATTTATAATCATATCTCTACAACATATAAAAAATTATGTGGTGAAAGTTTTATGGTGAAAAGTTATCCCCATTTTTTGCTAACAGATACAAAATTTTAATCAAAATATTTACCAAAACTTTCAAATTTTTGAAAATTGAGATGGGCATAATGTGTCTTACCTCGAGACGAATAACTTTCCTAACTGCGTCGATGTATGAAAACTGCCCGAAGTTACCCAAAACCTGATTTTCCTCCTCTCTCCTCTCTTTCTCTTAATTTTTTTTCCAAAAAGCTCTCTCTTAACATTTGGGAAAGAAAAATGAAATGGGATATTTAATAACCTAATAAGTGGAATGAAATATTTTCTTTTTCTTTAATAAAAAATATATAATAATAATACTATAATGAATTTTCAATAGAAAATTTATAGAAATTCTTTTAGGAATTCTAAAAATTACAGAAAAACATAAAGTAGCAAATTTTATTTAAAAAATTATGGTGAAATCGATTTTCAAAATTGTCACTTGACGATCCCCAAAACCCCACTTGTAACATGAGCTGATTTCTTAAGAGATTTCGACAGTGCCCAAAAATTATGAAAAAATTAAAGAAGCTAAAACACGATATTATAAATATTCTGGCGAAGACGGTATGTGATTTAGACTTCTATAGGCCAACCAAGAAAATCTTGAAAATTTAAAGGATTTTACAATCTACCCACCTTAAGAAAAATATCACCCTTGACATTTCAAAAAGCAGAATGAGTCAAAATAAACCTGGATACAGCTGCCTTATATTAGATTTCTTCTCCAAAGTATTCTCTCTAGCTATCCTATGCTTCCATTGCCCCTTAACCATATGAATTTGTTTGATTCTCATTTTTTGCACATCATAGGCCAAAATTCTTTCGAATTCTTCTCTATATTATAGATTTGTATGAACCTCAATATCATCAATAGATAATATCTTTCCAGAATCAGACACCCACTTTCTCAAAGATAATACATGAAACATATTGTGTATATCATACATATGATTAGATAACAATAAATTCTAAGAAGAACTATAAATCCTCTCACTAATCTCAAAAGGTACAATGTACCTTGGACTAAGTTTGCTAATTCTCCTAATTATGCTAACACCTTTCATAGGACTGAGTTTGACATACACCAAGTCACCAATCTGAAACTCAACCAATCTATGCTTATGATTGTAATACTTCTTCTATCTATCTTATGCAGATTTTAACATTTCTCTAATCAAATTGATCTTTGAAATAGTATCATTCACAAAGGCTGAACCTATCACCTATCTATCTCTCACCTCTGTCAAAGTCAAAAGAGTCCTATATTTTGTCATGCAGAGCTTCGTAAGGAGACATGCCTATGTTAGACTGATAAATATTATTATATACAAACTCTATCAATGAGATATGATCCTCCCAACTACCACCAAAATCCAAACCACATAATCTCAGAAGATCCTTCAGTACCTGAATAGTCATTTCAGACTGTCCATCTGTCTACAGATAAAAAGTCATACTAAAATGCAACTTTATACCTAGTTCCTGCTAAATACCTCTCCATAATCTAGAGGTAAACCTACCATCCCGATCAGATATAATCACTTTTTGCACACCATGCAACCTGATAATATCTTTAACATAGTTCTGTGCTAACTTGTCTACCGGGCTATCTATCTAATCGAAAGGAAATGGGTAGATGTTGTCAGTTGATTAATAATAATCTAAATATCATTATGCCCCTGCCTCAATCTAGGGAAACCCATAGCAAAATCAATTATTACCTCTTCCTATTTCCACCCTGGAATAGGTAACGACTACAGAATACCTCTAAGTCACTGATGCTCTGTCTTCACTGGCCAACATGCCTCACATTTAAAAATAAACTCCGCTATGCCCTTCTTTAATCCAGGCCACCAAAATATACTCTTCGAATCTCAATACATCTTGCTAATATTTGGATGACTAGAATAACTTGAAGTTGAGCCTCATGTAGAATCTCATGCCTCAGATTTACAAAAATAAGAACCTAAAGTTTATCCTTACAAAAATTGATACCAAAATCAGAAACTTATAGTTTAGATTTTTTATCAGATCTGACCTCTCACAACCCTTCCAAGGACAAGAGACTCTAGTGGAAGAAGAAGTGGAATAATACTTGGAGCAACCCTTGTGAACCCCCTCATAAGATCCCCCTCACAAGATCCTCTCTCTCTCTCCCCCTCTCTCTCTCTCCTTTAGGTTTTCTCAGGTCAAGAAAACAGCAAAAGATGTTCAAAATGTTGAACAATAGCTCTTAAATAGAAGAGCTTCAAAATAGCTCAATAATTATAAGTTGCCGACCCTATCCTCCAGGATGATAATCCTATCGTCCTGTACGATCAGTTCAAATCACAGATGATCGGCCAGAACACCGCTCTGAAAATGAACTGGATGATTAAAATTGGATTAATCGTTCAGGCTGATCTCACGATCGTCTCAGACGATCAGTTAAAATCAGAGGAAAATCATCCAGAGCATCGCCCAGAATTCAAGCTGTCTGATCCATATCAGCCAGAATATCGCCCGGAATTTATGCTGTCCCATATTTATCATCCAGGAGCAACTAAGGGTTTTTTGAATAGATCATCCCGGCCGATCTTGCGATCGTCCAGGATGATGTGATCGTATCAATCATCCTTAATTGTTTCCTTGATTGCCAGATCAATTTAGGCATAATTGTGCCATATCGTCCAGGTTGATCCAAGATCGTCCTGGCAATTTCCAAAAATATATAATACCTAAATAGATCATGGCGTCTATTTCTTTCTATTTTGAGCATATCGACCTGGCTGATATATGTATCGTCCAGGCCGATCAGCTAATTACGGCTGCCTTAATAATGATTTTGATTAAGGTTTCTGTTTTAGACTCGATCGTCCAGGATGATATAAATATCGTCCGGGACGATGTGAGTAAAAATAGAAATTCTAAATTAGTAAAAAAAAGAATCACTCAAGTGTGTGTGTAGGGTTACTTAGCATCAGACACTTCACAAGTTACAATATAATTGACTCAAGAAGGGAAAGAAAGAAAATTACATACTAACTCAACCCTAATCTACTCAATCTTGAGCTGGCTCCGTTTGTGGTCTGATCTCTTGGCCTTGAAATGTCAATAGAAAAAGGCAGTCGTATTATTTGCTATAATCAAAACCATAATTCATGAAACCAAATTTGCAACAATCTTCCTCTTTTTGATGATGGCAAACACATTTATGATTATTTCAAAAAACAGCAATGTAATAATAAAAATCGAAAGTGAAGCATACAAACATACTACTCCCCCTTTGACATCTCAAAAAGGAGGAGGAAACTAAGAAACAAAGCAAATAAAAGACCTTTTTTTATATAAACTAAGGCATAAACATTATGTAGTATTCCATGTGATTGATTTTAAAAATTTGTGAGTTAATGAGTTAACAACATCAAAAATCCAAAAAATAATAGAATATCTAATTATGGTTATCCTTAGCTCTGACTTTCTTTTAGGGTAGAATCGTCTTTTAAAATTAATGACCTAACTCAAAAATTCAATTGGATATGAGAAAAATGATCCATTCATCACTTGGTTTCAGAAAAAATATTTTATAGAATAATGTACCAAAGTAAATTTGTCACAATCGCAAAATAATCGAAATCAAGCCTTTGATACATGAGATCTTCTAAGTTTTAAAAGATTTGAAAAGAGAGGAGTGCTTGCTTTTGGTGGGCTCATTTTATGCCTCTTGTCAATTTGAATGGTGCTTCGCTCATCTTTTGATTTGTGATACACTGTGTGTTTTTTCTTTCAATTTGGTATCATTGTGCATCTTTTTTTAACATCGTTGGCCAATTTTTTTATTTTTGCAAGCTTCTTTCTCTTTCAAAAACCCTTAAAAATAACCTTAGTTTTGAGTATATCTTCTAGATATTAGAGAAGAAAAATTCATTCTCTAATATAGGAAAGAAAATTCCACAAAACAGAATCAATAACCAATTATAAGGGTAACGAGGAATCTTGATGTGACAAAAAGACTTTGATCATTATAAATACAAGATAGATTTGTTGTAGCAATGTTAGAAAAGATCTTAATTTCATACTCCAATCTTTAATTTGAAATAGATTTTTAATTAGAAAAGAAAATTGTGCCACTAAAATAGGTTAGAGAAAGAGACACAATCAACGATATATTTTTACCATTTAATAGATTAAAATATGTAAAATATTGACTACAAATTTTCAAAAGCAAGAACAAGGCATACGATATCACTTCAATGATGATTTAAAGGAAATAAGAAAGCAAAAATAAAACACAACAACAAACAAAACAAGTAAAAACTAACAACAAAACATAAAATAATAAAAGAAGAAAAGAAAAAGAACAAACAGAAAAGCAAAAAAAAGAACAAGTTCATGTGTTTATGTCAATCACACCCAATCTGGTCCTTAAAGAGCTGAAAGTGTCGAAGGCCAGTGGTTTAGTAAAGATGTCAGCCAGTTGATTTTCAGTTGTCACATGGTGTAACTCAATGTCTCCCTTAGTCACATGATCTCTAATAAAGTGATGCATAATATCAATGTGCTTAATCCGTGAATGTTGGATAGGATTCTTAGATATGCATATGGCACTAGTGTTGTCACAAAAGATTGAGATGGTGCCTACAGGTAATCCTAAATTCAATACATGTTGTTTCAACCAAAGGACTTGGACCACACAACTTCCAAGAGCAATGTACTCAGCTTCAGTAATTGAAAGTGCAACAGAGTTGTGCTTTTTACTAGACAATGAGACCAAAGATTATCCTATGAATTGACAAGTTCCATAAGTACTTTTTCTATCCACCTTGCATCCTGCAAAATCAGAGTCAGAAAATCCAATAATCTCAAAAGAAGTGTTATGCCTAGGATACCAAATCCCTAAGCTTTGGGTCCCTAGAAGGTATCTAAGAATTCTCTTAACTGCAGTCAGATGGGATTCCTTAAGGTCAGCTTGAAATCTAGCACAAAGACAAATGCTAAACATTATATCAGGTCAGCTAGTAATCAAGTAAAGTAAAGATCCAATCATGCCCCTATATTTCTTCTGATCAATAGATTTACCACTTGGGTCCTTATCCAACGGAACACTAGAAGTCATGGGAGTATTAATTGACTTAGCTTTATCCATGTCATACTTCTTCAAAATATCTTTTATGTATTTTATTTAATTTAGAAAGGTTCCATCATCCAATTATTTTATGCTAAACCCCGAAAAAAAGGACAACTCTCCCATCTACTCATCTCAAACTCTCTACTAATTATTTTAGAAAGCTCATCACAAAGTTTCTTATCAGAAGATCCAAAAAGTATATCATCCACATAAATCTGAACAATGAGCAAATCATCTTCAACTTTCCTAAGATAAAGGGAGGTGTCTACGCTCCCCTTAACAAACTCCCTTTCTAGTAAGAATGTGCTAAGCCTCTCATACCAAACTCTTGGTGCCTGCTTTAAACCATACAAAGCCTTTTTTTAATTTAAACACATGATTTGAAAATTGGGAACTCTCAAAACTTGAGGGTTGTTCTACAAACACATCCTCTTTTATTTTCTCATTTAAAAAGGCACTCTTAACATCCATTTGAAAAAGCTTAACTCCTTTATAACATGCAAAGGCTAATAGCACTCTAATGGCTTACAATCTAACTACAGGGGCAAAAGTCTCCTCAAAGCCTATCCCTTTTATCTGATTATACCCCTTAGCCACTAATATTGCTTTATTTCTAACCACCACTCTAGAATTATTTACTTTATTCTTAAAGACCCACTTTGTTCCAACTACACTTTGTCCCTTAGGTCTTTCTACAAGCTCCCAAATATCATTCCTAACAAATTGGTACAATTCCTCCTGCATGACTAAAATCCGAAACTTATAAAAAAGGGCTTGGTTTATATTGGTGGGTTCAGTCATTGAGATAAATACAAAGTAGTTCACCTCCTTCTTAAGTCCATGTCTAGTCTTAACTCCATTAGAAGGGTCTCCTAAGATCAAATCCTTGGGGTGACTTGTAGAGTATCTTCAATCTCTAGGCAAAGTGTGAGAAGGTTCAACCCTTTCCTCCAGATCTATATTTTCTACTCATTGGGTGACATCTCCTACTCCTTCAGTGTTTTGGTGACCTACTCCCTTCTACAAATTCTCTACTCCAGTGGTAATTTCTCTAACATCATCATCATCCTCAACTCCAGGCTTTTTAGGATCAGACTCATCAAAAACTACATGTGTAGTCTCTTCCACCATCAAAGTCCTCTTATTAAACACCCTAAAAAACTTCCCAACACTTGAATAACCTAAGAATACTCCTTCATCAGATTTTGGATCAAATTTTTCAAAGTGAGACTTCCCATTATTGTGAATGAAAACCTTACAACCAAAGACATGAAGGTGGGAAAGATTGGGTGTCCTATCCTTAAGAATCTCATAGGGTGCCTTATCTAATTTGGCTCTAACATTCACCCTATTCAACACATAACAAGTTGTGTTAACCGCTTCAGCCTAAAAGTATTTTGGAAGTGAATACTCAGCAAGCATGGCTCTAGCGGCTTCCACTAAGGTCCGGTTCTTCCTTTCAGCTACCCTGTTCTGCTGAGGGGTCCTAGAAACTGAAAATTTATGGCTAATCCCCTTGTCCTCACAAAAATCTTTAATCTTTCATTTTCAAACTCTCCCCCATGGTCATTATGGATGGTTAAGATCTCACAACCTAGCTTTTTCTGAATTCAAGTAAAAACGGTTCTAAACTCCTCAAAAGACTCATTTTTATGTGAAAGAAATCTAGTCCAAGAGAACCTCGAGTAGTCATCAACAATCACAAAACCATAGACTTTCCCTCCCAAGCTGGCAGAGCTAATGGGTCCAAACAAATCTATGTTAAAGACTTCTAAAGTTCTAGAGGTACTAATGTCCTGAATGGGGTGAAAAGTAGAGTGGATCGACTTATTTTCCTAATTGGCAGGCATCACAAAGGTGGTCTTTTGAAAACTTAAGTTTGGGGACACCTCTAACTAGGTCTTTTGGGTCACTTTCCTAAGGGTTTTTATAGTAGCATGGCATAATCTCCTGTGTCACAACCATGAATCATCAACCACAGTTTTTAAGTAAAATGATGCAGCGCTTTCAATATTATTTAAATCAAGCATGTACACATTTTTTATCCGCTTTTCCTGTAAAATAGTGTTGTTACTTAAACTCATAATGCATGAATTAGCAAAAAAATTATATGATGAAGCCCTTGTCACAAAGCTGACTGATGCTGAGAAGGTTGTGTTTCAATCCATCTACAAGTAAAACATTTTCAATCATAAGGTTCTTGGAATTACCAATTATACTTGCGCCAACCACCTTCATGGTGGTGTTGTCTCCAAGAGTAACCTTGCCTCCAATCCTGGTCTCCAGCAAAACGAATTGATTGGCATCACCAGTCATATGTTGAGAGCATCCGCTGTCCAGGTACCACATACTCTCATGAGGCCTTTTGTGAGAGCCCACCAACAAAATCATCAAATATTAGATATAGGAACCCAAACAGGTTTGGGTCCCTTCTTATGAAAAATAGAATGTAATGCATGTGTGGTATGATGTGAATCATGCACCTTGGGTCTCCACACCCAATGTGTACTATGGTGAATAGTGTAAGTGTGTGAGATGTATCCTAGCATGTCACATGAAAAACATCTAATTCTAGGAAAAGGATTTCTTAAATGGTTTGGGTTATAATGCCTCTTCCTAGGTTTTGGCTTTTGATCAAGTGTGGGTGTCATCCGAGTTTTCTTAAGTGTATCCAATTCATTTTTAATCCTCAAGTTTGTACCTTTTAAGACATCATTTTCAATCCTCAAATTTTGCTCTCTCTCTTAAAATTTCTTAAAATTAGATTCAAGTGAGGTGTGTGAAAATTTCAATAAATCATGCTCTTCAATGAATTCAAAGTGCTTTTTATTTAACTCATCAAATTCATCAAGTAGAGCCATATGATTTGAATCAATTATTAAGTGATCTTTAGTCAAAATTCTATGCTCTCTTTATAAATTCAAAAATTCCAATTTTAAGCTAGCATGTGTTTTCTTAAGTTTCCTATATTATGCATGAATTTTTTCAGAAACTTCAAGGAGTTGGTCATAGGATAGTTCACATACCTCTTCTTGATCATGATGATCATCTGTCATTAAGCACAAGTTTATTATTTCATCTTCAGGTTCAATCTCTGATGAATCCGATGCAGAATTCGCCCAAAACGCCTTTTGAAGTCTCTTTTTGTCCTTCATAAACTTGGATTTCTCCTCACTCCTTTCCTTGCTTGTGTGAGTCTTAAGTGTCGGGCAATCAGCTTTCACATGTCCAAGCTTCCTGCATTCATTACAAACCATATCATTATAACTCTTAAAATTTTTGTTTCCCTTATATTTACTCCACTTTTGATGATACTTTTGATGATACTTTTACTTCTTCCTTAAAATGCTTTTGAATTGCCTTGTGATTAAGGCAAATTCATCGCTTTCAGACCCAGAAGAGTCAAAGTTCATGTTGTTGGCCTTCAGTGCCACTATTTTCTCCTTTCTTTTCTCACCTGCATCAGGATTTCTTTGATTCACCCATTGCTCATAAGCAATGAGTGAGCCAAGTAAGTTATCAATCGAATAAGTGTATAAATCCTTAGATTCAGTGATTGCAGTGATGTTAGCATCAAAAGAGGACAGCAAGCATCTTAAAATTTTATTCACTTTTTCATAGTTTAAAAGTTCTTTTCCTAAGGCTTGCAAATAATTTACAATTTGAGTAAATCTTGTATACATATAAGAAATTGATTCAGAAGGTTTCATACAAAAAAGTTCATAGTCATGCAAGAGAATATTCAAACGAGATTGTTTCACTTCATTTGTTCCTTCATAAGCAATGCACAACCTATCCCAAATCTCTTTATCAGTAGAGCAAGTAGAGACACACATGTAATCCTCAGATTTTAGAGCACAGAAAAAGCAATTCAAACACTTTGCATTTAATTGAGCTAAATCTCTTTCATCAAAAGTCCATTCAGTAAAAGTCACTTCAGTTTTAATTCCATTAATTTCATGATAAGGTGGAGAATATCATTTTTTAATAAACATCCACATGCGATAGTTAGTTGATTGCAAAAAAGTTAACACGCGAGTTTTCCAAAAATTAAAAGGAAGGTTGTCAAACAAAGGAGGTCGTGTAATAGAATATCCTTCAGTTATATTACGATTCCTAAAGTTAGTCATGGATCAAAATTTAAAAAGTTTTCAAACTCAGTTTTTATGAATCCCGCTCTGATACCACTTGAAAGTTCGTCAGAGATGTTAGGCCCTTAAGAACTAGCCTGAGGCTAACCAAGAGGGGGTGAATTAGTATTTTAAAAATCTTTAAACAAAAGAACAAATATCACAACCAAAATCACCACATAAGCAAAATAAGGTGCGAAAGAAAATAAATGCGGAAGCAGTAAAAAGAACATAAGGGTTTATAGTGGTTCGGTCAACTCGACCTACGTCCACTCCCTGGAGGCGCCCTCTAAGTATTGCACTACCAAAGTGACTCTCCTTTAGCCCCCACAGCTAGGCAGAGAAGCCCTTACAAAAACCTTCTTTTTTCCACCCCCGGCAAGGCAGAGAACCCAACTCCTTTGGCTTCCTCATGAAGCAGGCAGAAAACCTCGATCAATCGCTGAAGCTTACCTCTCCCAACCCTTCCATGGACAAGAGACTCTAGTGGAAGAAGAAGTGGAATAATGCTTGGAGCAACCCTTATGAACCCCCTCATAAGATCCACCTCACAAGATCCTCTCTCTCTCTCTCTCTCTCCTTTAGGTTTTCTCAGGTAAAGACAGCAGCAAAAGATGTTCAAAACATTGAATAATAGCTCTTAAATAGAAGAGCTTCAAAATGGCTTAATAATTGCAAGTTGCCGATCTTATCGTCCAGAATGATATTCTTATCGTCTTGTATGATCAGTTCAAATAATAGATAATTGGCCAGAACACCGCTCTGAAAATGAATTGGATGATTAAAATTGGCTTGATCGTCCAGGAAGATCTCGCGATCGTCCCGAATGATTAGTTCAAATCAAAGGAAAATCATCAGAGCATCACCCGGAATTTGAGCTGTCCGATCCTGATCAGCCAGAACATTGTCCGGAATTTGTGATGGCCGATATTTATCGTCCAGGAGCAACTAAGTGTTTTTTGAATAGATCGTCTAAGCCGATCTTGCGATCGTGCAGGACGATGTGATCGTATCAATCATCCTTAATTTCTTCCTTGATTATCGGATCAATTTAGGCATAATTGTGCCATATCGTCCAGGCCAATCCAAGATCGTCCTGGCCAATTTTCAAAAATATAGAATACCTAAATAGATCATGGCGGCTATTTCTTTTTGTTTTGAGCATATCGTCCTGGCTGATACATGTATTGTCCAGGCCGATCAGCTAATTACGGCTGCCTTAATAATGATTTTGATTAGGGTTTCTATTTTAGACCCGATCATCCAGGACGATATAAATATCGTCCAGGATGATGTGAGTAAAAACAAAAATTCTAAATCAGTAAGAAAAGAATCACTCAAGTGTGTGTGTGTGTAGGGTTACTTAGCATCAAACACTTCACAAGTTACAATTGACTCAAGAAGGGGAAGAAAGAAAATTACAGACTAATTCAACCCTAATCTACTCAATCTTGAGCTAGCTTCGTTTTTCGTATGATCTCTTAGCCCTGAAATGTTAGTAGAAAAAGGCAGTCATATTGTTTGTTATCATCAAAATCATAATTCATGAAACCAAATTTGCAACATCTGCCACCACATTATCCTGACTAGATAGTCAAATCATAATCCTTGATCAACTCAAGCCACCTCCTTTGCCTCAAATTCAGGTCCTTTTGAGTGAATATATACTTCAAACTCTAATAATTCATAACAATCTCACATCTGACATCATACAAGTAATGACATTAAATCTTTAAAGCAAATACAACAACAACCAACTTAAATTATATGTTAGATAGTTCCTTTCATATAGCTTCAACTATCTTGAAGCATAAGTTATTACCCGACCATGTTGCTTCAAAACACATTCCAAACCTCTCAATAAAGCATAACTGAATACCTGAAATCTTTCTATACCAGAGGGAAGAGTCAAAACCAGAGCAGAAGTCAAATAATTCTTCAATCTCCAAAAACTATTCTCACACTCTAGTGTCCAGACAAAAGCTACTGATTTTTGAGTTAGTCTCATCAAAGGTGATGAAATTTGAGAAAATCACTTCACAAACTTCTTATAATATCCTGTCATACCCAAGAAACTTGTGACATCCCAGGCATCTATAGTGAAAGGATTCATCGACATTTTTGATCAACCTAACTCTCATGCTCCCTTGTCCTGACCTGAAATATTAACCACATATAATGAGCTTAAAAAACCCAGCAGGTCACCAAAAATCTACCACAAAAATTAAAGTACGGTACAGAAGAAATATGAATGTCAAACAGTCGAATCAGTATCAATCACTTGCACATGATCATTGAGTCAATGCAGAAAAAGAAATCGTGTAGAAACAGTAATCAATACAGAAACGGAAATCAATGCATAAATAGTAACAACATAGAAATAGTAAAATCCTCAATCGACAGTAAAAGAACCAGTAAATAGTTTAGAAGTCGGTAAAGCTTAATGAATCAGTACGTGCATCAAATCTCTACAGTAGTCATCATATCTATAACATTAGTTAAATCATATCCCAGATGAATACAGGTTCGTACGGACAAACTCAGTTTGTTTAGGCAGCTCGTACGTACTAACCATACAGATTTTCACAATTTTCTTCAGTTCGTCCCGTACTAAAGTCAGTTCGTACGGACTAACAGCACACAAAAAAGAACTTCTGAGGGGTTTTACAATCTACCCACCTTAAGAAAAATGTCGTCCCCGACATTTCCCTTAAGGGCTCAAACAAAATCGACATAAAACAAATCTGTCCAATCAAAACTCAAATCAAATCGATTCAAAATCAAAACTCATCAAAAACCATACAGTCATACAGTTCATTCGATCACATGTCATTCAACTATGCATATAAAATGATGCACTTGAAACTACCCATTCTACCCAACTCTTAATCAAATCCTATAACTCTAGATATAAATAAATCCTTTCACTACACTTGCTCTGATACAAATATATGACATCCCAGGCATCTATAATGAAAGGATTCATCGACATTCTTGATCAACCTCACTCTCCTGCTCCCTTGCCCTGACCTGAAATATTAACCACATTGAATGAGCTTAAAAAATCTAGCAGGTCACCAAAAACATACCACTGAAATCAAAGCACAGTACAGAAGAAATATGCATGTCAAACTGTCGAATCAGTATCAATCACTTGCACATGATCATTGAGTCAATGTAGAATCAGAAATCGTGCAGAAACAGTAATCAATACAGAAATGAAAATCAATGCATAAACAGAAACAACATAGAAATAGTAAAATCCTTAATCGACAATAAAAGAATCAGTAAATAGTTTAAAAGTCGGTAAAGCTCAATGAGTCAGTACGTGCATCAAATCTCTACAGTAGTCATCATATCTATAACATCAGTTAAATCATAAAAGAAATCCTCGTATCAATAATATCAATCAAATCAGTCAATAAATCCTCGTGTCAATAAAATCAGTTGGTATAAAACATCAAATCAATACTATCATTCGAGATTGTTGAAATAAAACTAATAAATCATTATAACAATTTAAAATCAATCAATACAATAAAATTGTATTCTGGATCACGTGCTTAATAAATCGCATGAAATGCAGTTAATCTATATCACGTGTTCGGTGTATCACATGAATCACTTATCACATGTATCATTCAGTATTCAGTATATCACGTGCTATAAGATCAATACAATGAATCAGTAGTATCAGTGAATCAGTAGTATCAGTAAATTAGTAGTATCAATATCTGCATCAGTATCAATAATGATCCAGTGACTTAATCAGTATGCAATATCAATGAAATCATGTAGTGACAGTAAACTCGTAAATCCGTCAATAAATCCGTCAGTAAATCCATTCAATATCAATAAATTAATTCAATATCAATAAATTCATCGATATCAATAAATCAATAAATCCATAATGAAATCATAAAAATAATACTTTACACATACTTTAAATTAATTCAATATCAAACAGTAGTCTTACTTAACAAGTACAATTACTTGCTATTAAGAGTTTTTCAAGGTTAGTATCGATGTTAGTAATCCGTTTGCTCAGTAAATAGAGTTGTCACCCTTGCCTGTCGGCATAGTAATCTCCTTATAACTCCCTTCAATAATCAAGTAATCAGTAGAGGATAACACCAAACCCTTTTTAAAGGAAAGCCCGTCGGCCCACCATCCTGTACAAGTCAATCTTCAACCAGTGATTCAATCAGTCTTTACTTATCTTTCAGTAATATAAAAGTATTTTCAATCATATAACCACATTTATATACATCTCATTAATGCATTGCAATCAACAAACACAATTTAACTCAATTGAAGAAAATCCTTAAAATATCGTACAGTCGACAGAAATCCCAAACATAGTCAAAATACACGTTTCAGAAAACTACCAAATTACCATAAATCATATAAAATAACGTTTCAAAACTTTACTTGTACTGAAGCACTATTTTTCAACAACCTGATAATTTTCTATTCTATAAAAATTGCACATAACTCAATATATAGTAAAAACTTTTCAGAAAATACTTAAATCGTGCAAAATCATCATTTCTACAACATACCAAAAGTTACGCGGTAAAAGTTTTGTCAATACAAAGATATGCACGAATGTCGATAACGAAAATACAAAACTGAGCAGAAAAATACCAAAACACAAAATCTTCGAAATCATAAATAGGATTCTGATTCTTTATTACGAAACAAACAATTCTTCCAACAGTGACGACGGACAAAAATCGCTCCGCGGCCTCCAAAACCAAGCATTTTCTTTCTCTTTCCTCTTCTTTCTCTCTCCAGCTTTTCTCTCTCTCCAAAAATATCTTAAAATATCTCAAATCGGATATTTATTAAGCAAGATCGTCCAGGATGATGCCCAGATCATCTCGGGATGATATTTTTGTCCAAACGACTTCACTGGATGAAGGGCTCTGGACAAATTTCATCCCGGATGAATCTAGGTTCGTACGGACGAACTCAGTTCATACAGGCAGTTCGTACGTACTAACCATATAGATTTTCATAATTTCTTTTAGTTCGTCCCGTACTAAAGTCACTTCGTACGGACTAACAGCACTTAAAAAAAGAACTTCTGAGGGGTTTGACAAAACTTAATATCTCAAATACCGTAGTAAGCCTCGGCCAATTAGTGACTGTCTGAACTTTTTTGGGGATCAATAGAGATACTATTACCACTCACCACATGTCCTAGAAAAGAAATACTCCTCAGCCAAAACTCACATTTGGATAATTTTGCATACAACTAATGATGCCTTAAAGTCTCCAATGCACTTCTCAAATGTCTGGCATGATTTTCCTCAGAAGAAGAATATACCAAAATTTTATAAAAATTATAACAAACTGACCTAGATAATCTTTGCATACTATATTCATCATATCCATAAAGATAGTTGGTGCATTAGTTACCTCAAATAACATAACCAAAAACTCATACTGCCCGTATCGAGTACTGAAAGCTGTCTTCATCATATCAGCCTCTCTCACCTTCACCTGATAGTAACTAGATCGTAGATTAATTTTTGAGAATACAAAAGATCCAGCAAGCTGATCAAATATATCATCAATCCATGACAGTGGATATTTGTTCTTGATAGTAACTTTGTCCAACTTTATGTAATCAACATACATATGCATCGTACCATCCTTTTTCTTCACAAATAAAATAGGTGCTACCTATGGAGAAATACTAGGATGAACAAATCCCCTATCAACCAACTTTTGAAGTTTACCTTCAACTTTTGAAGCTCCTTTGGTGTCATCCTATATGGAGCTTTAGATATCAAAGATGTACCCAGAAATATATCAATACATAACTCTATATCTCTGTCTGGAGGTAAACTGACTATCGCCTTAGGAAATGGATATGAAAAATCTCGTACAATCGGGATATCAGAAAAAGAACCCACATATATATTCTGATCTTGAACTGATGACAGAAATACCTTTCTTCCATAGTTTATTTTCTTTCAATGTAGAGATCAAATAGGATAAAACACCTCTAACTCCCTGGAGAATATAACTTTTACTACACATAAATAATGTAACTCGCTTCTTCAAGCAATCAATCTAAACTCCATACTGACTTAACCAATTGGATTTCCACTTCTTATCAGAAATCTCAATATCACAAAAATAAAATATATTGGCTATCATACTATCTCTAGACGGTAAAATAACAGAAAGGAAAATAGGTAGTGCAACTGAAGCCAAATGTAGTGAATAAAAGAAAAGCTTAGAAATAAATAAATAACTAGCTACAAAATTAAATAAAATATGATATGGATACTCAAAAATATAAATCGTACTTGTCACAATATCTACAGCATCCCAAGCCTCCTCTTGAGTCAAACTGTATATACGTGGTTGAACTAGAACTAGTGCTACATAACTACTTGGCTCTCTCTGATTACTACCAGATGGTCTCATTTCCACTAAACTCAAACCACCGGCTCTAACAGATGATCCCTAAAAAAAAGTATGGAGCAGAACTGCCCTCAGTCTCCCTATTGGTCTAAATAGGCTCTCTAATATGGACTCAGAATGTCAGTCAAATCCTATTTGTCGACACCCTGTGAAAGTTCGTTAGGGATGTTAAGCCCTATAGAACTGGCCCAAGCTAACCAAGAGGGGGGTGAATTGGTATTTTAAAATTTCTTTTCACAAAGAAAAAAAATTGCATAAAACAAAATCACACCACAAAAATAAATGCGGAATTAAAAGTGCGGAAGCAAAAAATAAGAACACAGAAATTTATAATTGTTCGGTCAACTTGACCTACGTCCACTCCTTGGAGGCACCCTCCAAGTATTGCATTACAAAACGTGACTCTCCTTTAGCCCTCACGGCTAGGCGGAGAAGCCCTCACAAGAACCTCCTTTTTTCCACCCCGGCAAGGCAGAGAACCTACCTCCTTTTGCTTCCTCCTGAAGCTGGCAGAGAACCACAACCAAAAGCTAACTCCTTACCTCTACCGACCCTTCCACGGATGAGAAACTCTAGACGAAGAACAAGCAGAGCGATCCTTGAAGCAACCCTTGTGAATCCCCTCACAAGCTCCCCCTCACAAAATCCTCTCTCTCTCTCCCTCTCTCTCTCTTTCTCTCCTTAAGGTCTTCTCAGGTCAAGGCAGCAGCCAAAGGTTTTTTTTTTTTAACGTTGAAAATGAGCTCTTAAATTGAAGAGCTTCAAAGGAGCTCATTAATTGCAAGTTGCTGACTTTATCGTCCAGGCCGATATGGACATCGGCCTGGCCGATCAGTACAAAACTCAGAAGATCGGCCAGAGCATCGCCCTGGATACACTTCTAGACAATTGAAATTTGGCTTGATCGTCCAGGCTGATCTCACGATCGTCCTGGCCGATTAGTTCAAATCAGAGGAAAATCGTCCTGAGAATAGCCCTAGATATGAGCTGGCCGATATTTATCGTCCTGAAGTAACTTAAGATTTTTGACAGGATCGTCCTGGCCGATCCTGCGATCGTCCAGGACGATATGATCGTATTAATTATCCTTAATTACTCCCTTGATTTCCTAATCAATTAAGGCATAAATTGTAAATATCGTCCAGTCCGATAAAGGATCGTCCTAGCCGATAATTTAAAAATACAGTATACCTTAATTGTCTATGGCGGTAACTTCTTTCTGTTTTGAGAATATCGTCCTGGCCGATACACGTATCGTCCAGGCCGATATGTTAATGACGGCTGTCTTAATTAAGAATCTTTATTTAGACTTTCTATTTTAAGCCTGATCGTCCAGGCCGATAAAAAAATCGTCCTGGCTGATATAAGTAAAAATAGAAATTCTAAGTCTCTCAAGTGTGTGTGTGAAGGGTTACTTAGCATCAGTCTCTTTGATCATTACAAGTAGACTCAAAAAGTGAAAAACAAAAGTACAGACTGACTCAACCCTAAACCTACGTAATCCTGAACTGGCTTTGTCTTGTTCGTCCGATCTTCGATTCCTGAAAAGTTAGAAGCAATAAACAGTCCAAGAGAAATAGTGTTTGTCAATCATCAAAACATAAGTCATGAAAATAGATTTGCAACACTCTGCTGCATGATGTCCTTTTTGACCACATCTAAAATACTGTATGATCATCCTGTTGCATTGACCAAAAGGACATCGATCATAACTCTGGCATACAAGTTCCCCACTAATAAAATCAGAACTTGCTATGTTATCACTACTAGAGACTATTGCAGATACTAAATGTCCACTTCTCTTAGAATCTCTAAATGTAGATCTGCTCTTCTTCCTTGAAAATCCACTACCAGAAGTCTCACCACTAAACCTCTTCCTACTAACAGTCCATCATTATTGAGTAGTCATCAGGTCATTCTCTATCAGACGAGCTCTCTCCACGAGCTTATAGAAATCAGAAATGTGAAATGGCATAAAAAGCTATCTGAGATTATCTCGAAGTCCTCTCAAGAACCTATAACACTTATTCGCAGGTGTGGGTCTCTGAAAGGATTCTGCTCATGGGGAATATAATGCAAAGGGTATGATCGTATTATCCCATAGGAAAAAATGATCATATGCACTTACAATCTATGCAAGTAGGCGAATGGAAGAGCAGATGGAGACATACATATGATTAGCCATAGAGGATAGTGGTTTTTGCCTATACACCTCGATGGGTAATAATATATATGACCCAATCAAAGTCACAAGATTTTTCTTATTTGATATATCAGCTTGAATAGGGTTTATTTGATATGGGGATCAGTTTTCTATGCGTGCAAGCCCCCATGGTTAATTGCATCTTAGGCCTCAACCTAAGAAAGCTCTTGATTAAGGATAATATATTATTATTTTCTTAATTTAGTGCACAGAGAAAGTTTCTAAATTTTATTCCAAATATGATAAACTCTTCACTTTATCCTTAGTAATGATTAAACCTTTTTAATTGAATAAAGATATGATTAATTTTTTTATTTTAAAAGATCAACGATTGAATTACTATCCTTGAAGAAATGAAATACTCAAAATTGATCAGAAGTTGACACCGTAAGGGAACATACAGCTTAAATCCCATAAGGGATCTAAGTAGACCCGACCTGGATTTACCACCTTGGTCGTAAAGGGGTACCAGCTAAACTCCACCTAGCATATTAAATATATGTTATCCAGTCTTATGCAAATGCAAGAGTGATGGGAGCCACAAAAAAGGAAATGTGTATCAAATTTGACTATGAATGGTACTATACACAGGTAAAGTAAATTATCCCTCTATGGGGCGGGCTGTTTGGCATACAGAATTAGGAGGATAAAGTAATCTAATTATGTGTATTTGTTAAATTAGATTATTTGGATAATTTTAAGCGAAACATAAGAAAGTCATTCTAATCATTACTTGTGTATTAGAGGAGCCCGATCGTGCGTAATTCCCTCACGCGAGAACCAGCCTCCCATGATGGTTTTGCGGAAGCAGAGCTTATTCTTCTTCGTTCTTGCCACTCTCTCTCCGGCTCTCTAGTCCGAAGTCCTCCGATCGCGGTCTTCGATCTGACGAGGTACAGCAGTGGTGTGAGATATATGGATGGAACGAGCTTGACAAGCATTCCAGCCCATCGGTCTGGGTGCTGGTCCTCGAGCAGTTCAACGACACTCTAATCCGGGTCCTGCTTGTCGCCGATGTTGTCTTCTTCATCCTTGCTTGGTTTAATGGATAAGAGAACGAGGAGATTGGTATAACAGCCTTCGTGGAGCCCCTTGTGATCTTTCTCATCCTCATTGTCTACGTCGTCGTCGGGGTTTGGCAAGAGAGCCGAGAAGCCTCTTACTCCGCGTTCTTCATCCCAGATCGCACTATCGATTTGCATCTGAATCTCCAACTGGTAACCCTATCAACCTAAAAAATGCTCAAATTTCTTAAGGATGTGGTGGCTGGATCTGGCGCGGGGCTCAAAGATTTTCCATTCAATATCAGCGAACCTTATTCCTCGGCCTGGGGCTCATGGACTCACTACTGCAGCACGTCTAAGGTTCTAATCGCCGACGTTTTAGTTTTCTTTTTAGTATTTCCTTGATGGAAGCTCCAATATTAGATGGTTTTTTGTTATTTTGTTTCCTGCTACGCTTCTTGCTCGTAATCCGAGCATCGATTTTTGAATTTCACGTAGTGGAGCTTTGATCTGTCATTAGAAGTGTGCAGGTTTAGGATTGCGTATGTTGTATACTGAACTGAATGGTTGGGAGAGATAATTTGGGTTGCATTGATGAATAAGCTGATTGGAGTTTGCAGGAGAGGTGCCTTGTTGGAAATCTATTTTTGAGAAGTATGTAGATATTGAAACCAATTTGAAATGGTTTGAAGATTAACTGATTGATGTAGTTTGGAATTGTTTGAAGATTAACTGATTGATGTTTTTGGGAGTCCTGACCAGTTTCTTTGAAACAATTGATCAATTCATGGCCATCTTATGACTACCAAAATAATTAACAACATTTCTACAATCACATGTAAAATGTCCAGAATCCAAACTTTTTAAACAATTGATCTTGAAATCTTTAAATGAATTGGTAAGAATGTTACACTTATCAAACTTTAGCTAAACTTTTCTTTAGTTCATACCGTTACACTTTTTTTATGAAGCTGATCACTTTTTTTAAAGTGTTAGCTAACATGACATTGAAAATATGTTACACAATGCATCAAGAAATTTTGTGGTATGTTAACAAAATCATTGAACTGTTGCAATGGATGTGCTTAGTTGATTGATTGAAGATAGACAAATTATATGTGAATTGCAAGTAGATTACGATAATAAATTGCTATCGATGGTAATTTTTCTTTACAAAATATTCATAAAATTAATATTGATCGATTTGCTTGAGAGAATAAATTAATGAGTTAATCATGTGGACTTCAATTGAATTTATTTTACTGATCCGCATATTTGTTTTGTGTGAATCTCTCCATGTTTTATTTTATGGATTCATCTTTCATCTGGGCCCTCTTGTTATTGGTTTATTCTTCTTCTTCTTTGCTTATTTTGAATATAGTGCTTTCTCATACATCTCCTTTATAAAACAGCTGCAGATGTGGATTTGAGTCGGGATGGAAAAAGAAGCTCTCTCCCAGTAGTTGTGCTGAGCTCCCTGTTAGTCTGTAATGAAACTCCAAGCCAATTAACTTGTGTTATGGTTTTTACCAATCAAGAATCAAGGCTTGCTACATATTCCTTGCGGATTGGATTGGTAAGCTGGAGCCGTTGTTGCAGTATAAGCTTGATCGTTTGTGTGACATCTTTGTGTTCTTATTCTACTTGAAAACATTTTGTAAATTTTGATTAAAATTATTGAGGGTGATTTAAGTTGTATTATTCTCTTGTTATCTTCTGATTGTAGTAACCTTTGGGCTCTATTTATGGTTTAATTTCAATGTTTTATGTCCACTAGAGTTAAATATTTAATGTTTGGCATTCTATGAAGAGGAAGCCACCATAAGTTTTCTTCAACTCAAACCTTTAGTGGACTATTGTCCTAAGCTTGCTTCGGTTTAATACCTGAGGTAAACTCCAAGTAGAGTTTAGACTTTGGCTTCTTTTGGGGTGATTTTTTTACTTCTTCTTAAAGCTATTTTTAGTATAAATTTTAAAAATTTAGTACTAAAAAACTGCTTTATGAAGCAGTTAAAAGTTGTATGAAACGAAGCTTTAGGTTTTGTTTCTGATGGCTTTCTTACTGCTTCTTAAGGTAATTTTTGGTACAAAATTTTTTTAAACAAAATTTAATGTACTAAGAAGCTGTTTTAGAAAGCAATAAGAAAGTTGTCCCAAAAGAAGACTTAATTTTTGTTTGGGATGATTTTTTTATTGCTTCTTAAAGCAATTTTTTATGTAAAAATTAAAAATTTTAAACTAAAAAGTTGTTTTAAGAAGCAATAAGAAAGTCGTCCCAAATGAAGTCTTAGTCATCATAATTAATTAATTAAGCTCAGGCTCAAATTAGAGGTTCCAAAGTAAATTATTACAAAAATCTGCTTTTACTTTACTCTGGTTCTACCTAATCAAACAAGCGAAATAATTCTCCTGTGTTTATTTTGCAGACAACCAAACAGTCTCAAAGTATTTGGAATGCACTGCATTTACTTTACATTGCATTTACTTTACACTGTATTTTCTTTTCAGACAACCAAATAGCCCCTAAATCTGACACTGTTGCAAGGTAATGAGTATTGTAGTGGGATTTCTGCGGGATTTTCGGTATGGGCTCAACAGGTCATCATCTCACTCCCTCTTTTTTTTAATTTCATTTCTTTTGTGTTAAGTTACATAGGTCAACATGATTAAGGAATTTTTTATATTATAAATGTATAATCTATAATAAGGGGTTAAGATATATTCAAATATATTTTTGTTAATGTATATGCTTTGATAATTTATTTTTTTTTTAATTAAAATGACAATTTGCAAATAAACAAAAATGTATTCCATTTTTTAAGTTAGGGATGTCAAAACGGATTAATAAGTTGGGTGGTGTATGTTCGACTTGAAATTGACCAGCTTTGAAATCATTCAACTCAAACTCGACCCACCCAGCAACAACCAATTTTACCCAACTTAAACTACTATTTTGTTTTATTAAAAAATGATTTTAAGCCAAATAAATAATATAAAAAATGAAAATATCAATTGGGTCTTATCAATAGTTCATATTAACCAATCTTGATCAAGAATTTTTAATATATAATATTGTATTAGTTAAATATTCCAATTATAAAGATAAATTTAATGCTAAATAAAACATAGCAATGAAACAATCAAAAAATTGAATCCAAACCTGAAATCAATGGCTTAGCCGAACTCAAAATATCAGATACTATCCGGGTTAAAATTTTAGATTGTGTTGTTGGAAAATTTCTATATGTGGGCGCATGTATTTATACATATAAATAAAATTTTATACATTAGAAGCTATCTAAAATTGAGCCAAATAAATTTGTGACCTATTTAAGAATTAAGTTATTATTTGGCTTATGTGGAATCTCAATTAAATTTGTATGGAATTAATTTGTGTAGAGGCGGGTATTTATTTTATTTTAATGATTGACTGAAATAAAATATGTATACTTAAAGTCTAAAATGGTCGTGACCCCCGTTTAAGCGGTTAAGTTCTCATTTTTCATCTTGAGTGAAAAGAATGAGTCTCTCGCTCTCTTGGAGAACGTCGCTTCAAATTAACGTGGAAGACCGAAGACCTTGATTCCGTCCGCATTTCAATGGATTCATATACGCTTCTAATATCTTTTCTCGATGATTCGACATGTCTTTCGGAGATGATTAAATTATTATTATTTTTTTATCTTTATTGAACTCTACAAGTGGTATCAGAGCCCAATTGTCATGTTGAATCAATGAGAAATAATTTTCTCTAATCATGATGTTGATTTGGGATTTTTGGTCAAAATAAAAGATGAGCATGAGAAGAATTTTTTTTCTTTCTCACTATGATATCATTACTAACTAGTAATGACTATAGTTTTTATCCGTTCATCATCTGAAGATCTAAAGCTTTCTTTAACTGTACATTTTTTCCTTCAGTGTTTCATGAATAATGGAATTAGTACATCGGTTTGTAAATATGAAAAGTTACATTGCTCAATGAATTAAGTTCTCCTTTAAATTTTTTAAACAAGGAAATGATATTCATCGGATTCAGTTATTTGCGATTAATGCTTTTTGAAACGACGCAACCATTCTTTTAAAAACGGTTTCAGTTAATTCAAAATTTCCAAATTTTTCAGCACAAGTTAATTCAGTTAATTATTTGGCTTCGCAGGAGCCTCTTTCTTTACTGTTGCTGCCACTGGATTTTCTGCTGCTGCTACTGTTTTGTCTGCTTCCTTCTTATCATCAACTGGAAGAAATACGATTCCAGAAATAAACAAAGTATGAGAAATAAGTAAAGCCAATGAGAAGAGTACAAACCGGTGGCAGTTGATGGTTCCTGTAAGGTTGAATATAGGATGATTCTGTGTGCAATTTTTGCTGTTTCAAATCTATAATAACCGATTGGTTGAGAATGTAAGCTGAATTTTACAATCCGAGGATGAATGGGCTATAACAAGCCACTGTAGTAGAGGAGAGCAAGCAGCTGTAGATGATTCAAGAGAATGGTTAGATAAAAGAGATGAAATTGCTCGATTCATGTGGACTCGCATGCAAAATGATGGATATTAGATTTATTAATTTCTGTTTTATGAATTTACATTTAACTTACTAATTTCTACTTTTACTTGTTGTTTTTATTGAATAATTGATATATTTTGTATTGATCTACTACTCCCCTGGATTATGATGAGAAGCTTATGTTTTTATATTCACAAAAGTCTTACCTCTGAGATCTCTTCTATTTTGTATTGCTCTACTACTCTCCTGGAAAGTAGAACATTTGCTTATTAAGTTCATCATTATTTGACTTGTGCTGCTTATATTCCCTACAAATATAATCAATGTAATGCGGCTAACTAAAGTTCACTTGTAACATTTACTAACTATCTATTTCATCAGAATGATATGCGGCTAACTAAAGTTATGAAGACTAAACTAAACAAACAAGCTTGATCCTCTTCCATGTGCTTGATGACCTGTATTGTTTGATTCTTATGATTTACAGCAAAATTGTGTATAAAATGTATGAATACTAAAATTTTCTTATGATTTATGTAAGGGAGAATGAATTTGTCACAAACAAAGATGAAAGGTAATTTGAAGACGAAGAGGAAAAATTTTTTTATGGAACTTAAAACCTGAGTGGATAGCTGGATTGCTTCAAATAAAGTATGGAATACATTTAAGTAGTTGAAGATTGACATATCTATTAAACTGTTTCGTGTTAATGTGTTGTCATTATAACTACGAATAATTGGTATATTTTTATTTTTGGTTTTTTAATTATACATTTTCATTAATGGTGTTTACATGTTATGATTGAGAATTATGTTATTTATTGATTGATAATTGAAAACAATTGATTTTATCGTGAATTTAATCAAAGAAATCGGTTTGACAATTTAGTTTTTCAACAAAATTACTTGAAAAATAAAAATTTAAAATTTTTTACAAATTGAAAATTAAAATTTTTCTCTATCACATGTATATTTTCGTCTATTGCAACACACTATTAAATTAATACATAGCATAATTTTATATCTTTTAAAAAAGTATAATATTTACATGCAATAAATAAATACATTGATTTTATTTTATAAAACCAAATAATAATAATTATTATAAAGATAATGTTTTTATAAAATAAACTTATTTTAATGCCAAAATAAATTATTTAAAAAAATCAATTTTACTTTACTTTGTATATTACTAATCAAACAAGGGAAACAATTCTCCTGCGTTTATTTTGCAGACAACCAAACATGCTCAAAGTATTCGCGATGCATTACATTTATTTTACATTAGTAGTGTAAAGTAAAATAATTACAAGCATTTACTAAATTTAGTTGTTTGGTTAATTTTGAGTGGAATGAAACAAATACCTCTGAAGCAATAGTGGGGTATTAGGGGAGGCAGTTTGCGTGACTTTGAAACCCCCGGTTAGGAATTCTTTACGGCTGTTGTGATGCTCCACTGCACATGGCAAAGAAATCAGAGTGGCACTAGTTGGATCCCCTTGGGGTTGGATTGCTCGACGAGCTGGGCGAATATATCTCAGCGCCCGTGAGATTCGACAGCCGGGGCGTCATCAGCGATATGGATCGCCTAGACGACGTGGACTTTCTCACAGTTACATGGATCTTTCCATCACCTCCCATCTCTGCTTTTGCCTGGAGAAAATCTCGCCCGCCGTCGAGAGAGGTGACGTCTGAGTATTAGGGGAGGCAGTCGGCAATAAGAATCTGGACCAATCGAATATCCCCATCACTCAACAACTCTTCACACCACCGCCACGGCAGCCTCACCACCACCACCACCATTTCCAACTCTTTCAAGCCAATAATCACAACCACCGCCGCCTTATCCCCAATTCACCTTCCCTCGACCACGATCAAAATCCAGAGAATTCCGGTGGCGGCGCGTTGATTCACGGCGACGGCGGCCCGCTGCCTCCTTTTCTCCCCGCCGACATGAAATTTAAACTCTCCGTCGACGACAGCAGTGACAGCATTTTCCACGGCGAAAATGCCTTAGAGAGCTGATTCCGTTCATGGAATAGAAAAGACTGCACCATAAAGGAGCCGTTTTGGTAAATAATACCTACCTATCCTTAAAGATCCCAAATTCAAAAGTTCTAATTTTTTCTTATTTTATAATTATAACTCTTTTCAGGCGGCTGTTGACCTCATTTTTCGAGGTCAATTTCCCCGAATTCAATTCTAGCACCTAGGTCTTCCTAACCTAGTATAGACGTCGCCCCCATAGGATTTCCCTTAGGTGGACGCCCACTGACGTAGCATCGACTCGAACCTATCACTCAATTCGAATCAAAATCAATTCAATCAAATTCAACTCCAAATGAACTCAAATCAACCTCGGTTTATGATTCGTTAATGTCGATCGACTCAATTCGAGTTCGATGTAGTATAGATGACTCTAATCAACCCTTAGATCAACTCATCAATCAAACCCATAATTACCTCTAATAACCTGGTTTACTTTTGATCAAACTAGAATCATCCTTTTTTTTTAAGAGCATAATCTAATCCTAGCCGCTGATTTGAATTGAGAGAAGATTTAGGATATAGTTAGGTCTGATCCAACCTCCTCATCCCACGATCTCTCTCTCTCTCCCCAAGCGGTTCACAAAACCGAACCCCAACTCCCGTCTCCCTCTGGAAGTTTTATTTGGTCCGGTCAACCGAATGAGAGAAACATTCGGTCGCAGGCAAAAATCCCGCTGTACCGAAGTGTACCGAGTTTTTTCGGGGTGTACCAAATTTTTCGAAAAAAACTCGGTACATCTAGGTACTCTGTACCAAGGGATTTTCGACAGGATGTTTTTCAGCATCCTGTCGAAGGGAGGACGTAATAATTGTTCCTCCCTCTGATTCGCACCATCCCTCTCCCTAAGGCCGTCTCCAGCCGATCGGCATACGTCTGAATGGCGTTCGGCGATCGTCCCATTCGAACGGCAGTTTCGACGGCATTCATATGCCAATGAACAGTGCGACGCCAATAATGGCGTCGCACTGTTCATCCGCCATTTTTTTTTAATATATAAAATTTATTTTTAATTGTAAATGTTTAAATATAAATTTATATTATAAATAATTAAAAAATAAAATATTGACAGCAGAATTAAATTAAAGATATTAAAATAATTCAAAAATTAAAATATTTTTTATGTAATTATTTTTTAAAGATAAACATTAACATAAAAATTACGTGTTTAGTTGCTATTGTATTTTTTTTATTTTCATTTGTGTTCTAATGTAATTTTAATTGTATCAAATATATATTTGATTATTTAGAACATATTAATATCCCCATTTTTTTATATCGAGAAAAGAATCATAATTTTTAAAATTATAATAGGTTTAAAATTGATAAATATAAATATATGATTAAAAAAATTTAAAATAAAATAAGAAAAAGAATATGCTAGGAATATTCTTTTTTTTATGTTAGAAAATGAAGTTCGATTGGAGTCAAGTTACTGCATTTGAAGTTTTACTGTATTTTTGGAGTGAAAAATTAGTTTTTCGGTTGGAGATGCCCTAAGGTAGTTCGGAAATACCTCACTCACGCTCTCATACGGACGAACGAAATCCCGAAATCACCATTCGCTCTCCTCTCTCTCGCGTGAGAAAACCAGTTCCGAATCCGAGCCGCCCATCTCCTCCAGTTCGTGTGAGAAGCTCCAGCCCGTCGCCGCTCTGCCGTTTGCGAACTGCCCTCCCACACCGTCGCTCTCTCTCCAAGTCGCACAAACCCACTGCCCGATCTCTCTCTCTCTCGGCAGTTCACAAAGCCCAACTCCCCAGCAGTTCGCAAAACTACACTCCACTCTCGTACTCTCTCATACACACGCACAACCCGAAGCCCTTGACTCTCTGATTCGCACAGAAGGAAACCTCCAGCCCATTCGTTCTTCTCTCTACAGTTCCGAAATTCCTAAATCCCTCATCGACTGCAGTTCGCAAGCAAAATCAATCTTCCGATCTCTCTCTCTGGATCGCACGAACCCCCCTCTGTCGCCTCCCTGTGCAGCAAGAAATTAAGGACCGAACACCATACCTCGTCGCCAGCCTTAACCGATCGAACCCCTAGCCGACGTCGCCTGGATCTCTCCTTTCTCCTCTCCGATCTCCAGCCCTAGAGACCTCAACTTGCTGTGATTTTATTTGACTAGAGACAAGAGGAAGTGATAAACCCCTTATTTTCCCCGTTTCTTCTTCTCCTCTTCTTCTTGATTCTTCTTCTATTCGTTTGCAATTTGCTTGACCAAAGACAATAATAAATGGGTTATTTCCATGATCTCTTATGCTTATAATGGTAAAATTAGTCTTCCTTACCCTTTTATTTAATGCTTGAGGATCTAGTTTTTAGATTAAAAAAAAAAAAATTTGATAAATGAAGAATTGCAGTTTTATTCTTGCGATCGAGGAGATATTCTTTTTTTTTTTATTCTTCATACAAATGTTTGCATTTCTCTTTTGGTTGAAATGGAGGTTGTTATTTATTGGAGGTAAAATAAATAGTATTGATGGGATATGGATTTCCTTTTTGAGAGAAGAAAGTTTATTTTGTTCGCCTTATTCAATTCGTTGTGTTTGATACGAACTTTAGATTGAGTCATACATGTATGAACATATATTAACAATTTTTTGTATGTAGACTTATGTATCCAATTTCATGTCATGGTTAAAAAGAGATATTGGAGTGGTCATGAATGAAAAATTGATTTGTGGCGATGCCTCTTTTGTATTTCGGCAAACTATATGGAGATTGTGCCGTTCATTATCAATTACCTTTGTGATTATTGTATTAACTTTAGTGAAGGGTGGTTGTGTTTAACAAAGTGAAGCTTAACGATCGGAGAATATTTATGCGCTTTATATGTTTAATGGTAAACAATCAAAGATTCAATACAATGATATTTTTGGTGTTATTGGAAAACTTCACTAATTTTGGAAAGTCATGAAGTTTGTTTCATTTCTTTCTCTAAATTGTATTTGGTATAAATATTGAATTATGAGGAAATGTTGAGTTTGTGTAAAGGTGAAAATTGTGTGTGTTTTAAGAGGTGTTTGTATGATTTGGAAAGGTGAAAATGTAAGTTTTGAAGGGTGATGCTTGTGGAAGTTTAAAAATAAAGTGTCTTGTGTGTAAGTGTTAGAGATGAAGTGTATGATTTTTTTGTGAAAAATGTGTGTTTTGAAAAATGGAACTTGAGGTGTATGAAAAGTAAGTGGAGATTGTATGTTTTAAATGTAAAAGTGTTTTGAAAAATTATTTGTGTGAGAATGGTGAAAAGCACAGGCGGAGCCAAGATTTTTTTGATATGGGGGCACAAATCATTGAAGTAAAAAAAATCCCCAAACTTTTTCATATGGGCATGGGATCGACATTGACGGTTTTGATTATTTTTTTAAATCGTTAGTTTCACTATAAAAAGATAAAATATATGATAAAAAAAACTTGCAGGTCTATTTTGAATAAAAAGAACAATAATGATTTGATCGTAATATATTTAACATAAACTGGGATAGATTGTTATTACCCATTTTTCCAATATTTTGGAATCTACTATTTTTAAAAGTTGACTATCAAGCATGAACACTACAATAACTGATTTGAAAATAATGAGGATTTTTTTTTTTTTTTTTTGAATCAGATGAAGTTAAAAAAATATTTTTGAATCAGATGTGAATTTTTAAACGCATCAGTTCATATGATTCATCATATTGAACACATCATGCCCCCAAGGGCGGAACCCTTGTGTTCCCAGCGGGGGAAATTGCACCCCCCTAAAAAAATTACAAATTTGTTTATTGCATGGATTTTTATATAATTTATCATCAAACAGATCGAGGATAGGATAGAAAAGACTGTGTGGGTTGATAGTTCAGGATATAGTGATCCCGGCCATCTTATAACCCCCCCCCTCCCTAAAAAATTAAAATAATATGATCTTTAGGTGATTGCCCCTAGTAGAATTATACACATTGTGTAGATGTGTTATTATTAGAGAACGATGAAAAAAATACAAAGAAAAATAATAAAAAAAAATCCAAAAATATCCTTACAACCAAATTTGTTCCGGGGGCGCTGCCTCCGGAAACCCCCGTAGGGGCACTGCCCCTGAAACCCGTAACTTGACCGGACCTGCAACTTGACCGGGCAGGTCGAACCCCGTCAGGGGCACCCCCGACACATTGTGTAGAGGTGTTACCTAATTTTTGTTTAAGAATAATTATCATTATATAAGATGTTGATGATATTTTTAAAATGTATTCAAGTACAAATAATCATTAGTCAATAAAATGATATATATATATATATGAAAAAAAATTTCTATATTTTTACTTATAAGTTTGCCCCCCCCCCCTGAAAATTAAGGCTGGTTCCGCCCCTGCATGCCCCCAAAAAAATTTTCAAACTCAAAATAATATGCAGGAAAGCTACAAGATCTAGCGATCTTACAGGGCGTCGGGCACTGAAGAGGGCGACCGGCGGTGTTCAGGCTTGGACGTCGACGTTGAATGGGCAGCCGGCGGCAGCTTTCAAGCTTGGACACCGTTGAATGGGCGGCCGACGGCAACGTTCTGACTCCGAGCATGTGTGTTACGCGACTAACGGATGCAATAGAATAGAAATTTAAGAGGCCGTCGGGCCTTGAAGAGGGTTCTGAATAGGAAAAAGCAGAAATAAGGATGAAAAAGCAAAAAAAAAATTAATAAAGTATGTAATTAATGTATGATTAATACTATTAATTAGTTCGTTTTCCCAAATCCAGTGGAGGCCGGTGCCCCCATGGCCCCCAGTGTGCATCCGCCATTGGTGAAAAGTGGTGAAGTGTATGTGTTGAATTTTGAAATGTGTAGAAAGGTATTTTGTAGTAAAAAAAAATGTGGAATGTGAATTTTGGAAATGTGTGTTTTGAAAGGTTAAAGGTATATGTAAAAAGTAAAATATAAATATGTGATTTTGAAAAGTGAACTTGTGTGAGTTTGGAAGAGTAGAATTTGTGTGAATTTTGGAAGAGTGAAATTATATGTTTGAAAAATTAGAAGTTTTAAAGGAAGCTATCTTTTTCTTTACCTCTTTCTCTCTTTTCTTCTTTTTCCCTTTTCTTGTTGTCTCGGGGTAAAAATTGGAAAGGTATACAATATGAATTCAAGGGTGGAATGTTCAAACATAAAGTCAACAGAATCGGTGTCCAAGCCCGAAAAAAGGTACGTCTTTTATTTTCAGTAAATTTCAATTATTTTATTATTTTTTTAAAAGTGCTTCTAATCCTTGTTTTCCTTTCTTTGTTGGCATAAATTGCGAGGAATGGTATTGGTCGAGGGAACAAAAGGAAAAGGAGCTAACGACATCAGTCGCCTCTATCCAACCGGGTAGAGGTGCTATAGGCGAAACCACCGGGTCGTAGCCCCCCGGTGACTGTGAGTATTCTAAACTTAGAAAATCTTTAGGGGCCCCATTGATGTGGTGTGCGCGAACCCTTCCCTTTTAGGTCCCTGTAGTAACTTCAATTTTATTAGGTTTACTTTTATTTGCTCTTAGATCCCTAAACCCCTTTTACATATACGTCAAGTCCCAAGAGTTAGTAATAACAAAAATTTCACCCTATATAACAGTAGTGACACTTAAGGACAAAAATTAAGTATTGAGTCTTAGAAAACTTAGACTTAGAGTACATGTACACTTTAGGATAGAAATATATAATATAGAAAATATAGTGACACCTCACCTTAGGATTAGTAAATATTTTTAAATTAAAATTTTATCAATTAGAAAACTTTAGCCAATAATTGATCTAGGACAAATCAAAACCTCACAGCCTACTGCACACACTTAAATTTGTTTGTTAGGACAACCAACACTAGTTTTAGGTTAAGCCGGTGTTTATTTTCTTATTGCTGTGTGACGGGCTTTTTCTCGGCTTTCATTGCATGCTGGATGTAAAACTGTTGATGTGTTTGTTTATTTATTTTTACTATACTCTGTGATGTGATTTGTTTGACGATTAGATTATCCGTAGGTTAGAAGCGATCTGGTTGTTAAAAAGATTTTCTGCAGGTGGCCACACTCATGCAGGGCAGTAAAAAGGGGGCTAATTAATTAATAATCATATAAATGCTACATGTGCTTCAACTGCTTAGCCCCCAAATAAAAAGGAGTGTGGCCAATTAATTTAATTTAAATGCGAATATATAACTGCTTTGGATGATTTTTATATAAACTGCTTAGGATAACCCTGCAGGTGGTCTAGATTTTCCTTTTTCTTTCTATGAAATGTAATGTAATGTAAATGTATTTGAAAAGTCAAAAATTGTGAAAGTGATTTTGAAAGTGGGATATCACATCCAATTTGGAATCCAAAGAAAGGAGAATATACCTTAAAGGATTATTCTCTTTTATTTGGAAAGCCAAATTAGGATGATTTTAATATTCAAATAGAAAAGAAAATACCTCTTTCAGGGATGAGTTTTCTTTTCATTTGGATATCCAAATCCGGCGGATCCAAGGAGTTCATAGAAAAATAAAGAATAAGATGAAGAAACAGAAGAAAGAAGACGAAGAACTGAAGATACAAGAAATAATATATCTCATTTCAAAAATCACTTGCGTCATTCTTAGAATTAGAATTCAGATTTGTTGTCAGTGGTACCCGGGCACTTTACTTTTCTGCAAATTCTGAGTGTAATTATATGGACATTGAACATTATATATTTGGATTATTAAATTGATTGTTTACATTGTTTATGCAGTAACTTATTTTTAGGTCTCTTGCATGTCGTGTTTTGTTTTAACCTGGATACGAATCGGAATGCTTTTTTTCGTAAGGGTGCGCTTAAAATTCTTCTACTTGTAATTTTAATAAAAAAATTTAGGCTCATATAGTAACTCTAACGATCTAAGAAGTAAGCTCGGGACCGCCGAGAGTCAGCATAAGCATATTATTACTTTCTCTTCCTTGTTAGGCACCTCCCCGCCTGCGGGTTCTGGCAGACCACTTGACCTATGAGAGTGCAGTTCTGTCAAGGGGAAGTTGTGCAATCTCTAGGGAAAAAACCTATTTTCTAAGCCTAATTTTAAAACTGCTTCATATTCATTTTATGCATTTGAGTCAATTAGCATGCATTGCATTAGATACAAATTAAAAAGAGTTTAAAATATTAATTGCATTTCTAGACATTTTTCACCCTTCATAAGTTAAGGGGTCAATTAGGATCTGTCTTAGATGTCGGCCCCCAATTCCTTAAAACTTAAATAAACATCCTTACCCATCTTTCATAAGGGACTAGACCTATGATTTTAAAGCGCCTAGGTGGTTAGCTGGCTCCCCAATCCAGGTTTGCATTTCATTAGTTAAGTTCGGGTCACTATTTTATAGTACCCAAATTAGATTTAGGTTTTGAGGCAGATTCTTTTCAGATCTTAAGTCCTCACCCTCCGGGAATATAATCCCAAATTTCTAATAAAATGTCAACTTAAACATAAAATTTTCTCCTAAAATGTAAAGCCCAACATAGGGTAGACTGAGGTTGCCTCTGAGTTTCTCAGAATCCGGCACCTCCTACTTTTTCTCCTTTAACCCGCTAATAAATGTTCAATATTGAGCTTTCTTCTTGAAAAAATTCCTACTTATGTTTCCTTGTCTTCTACTTTGTACTCAAAAGGGTATGAAATCACTGCTTTAATCGAGAGTTTTCTTAGGAGCTTCTCCTAGGATGTAATTAACTATAGGGGCTTGCTCCTATAGTGATTTGAGAACTCCAGACTAAATATGAAACAAGGGAAAAATCTTTGGGAATGTAGATGTCTTTAAAAACTTCATTTCTAATCTTCAATATACTTATAGGATGTTATATTATCTTTTCAGATAATGTAATGTCCTGTTTGTTATATTCAATTTTAGAAATAATGAATTTTATAAAACTCATTCTTGTTTTTGGATGTCTTGAAAAATGTTATATTCGTCTTTTAAGATGATATAATATTCTCCTTGCTATATCTAAATAAAAGAATGAATAAATTTTTCAAAAAAATCTTATTTCTATTTTTAAACACATTCTTAAGAATTTCATGTTTATCTTTTGAAATAATATGTTATTATTTGAATTGTGTTTGATTATAAAAATATCAATTTTCAAAACCCTATTTTGATATTAAATCCATTATAGAATATTGTGTCAGTCTCTCGAGATTGTACTTTATTCTCAATGTAGTATTCGATTACAAAATAGGAGAAATCAAAATCTGCGTGGTGACATAATTTTTCCCACCAGTGGCCATTAGATTTAGACTACATTAACAGCAACAACAAGCGGTGCAAAGAGGAGTCAGCGAAGCTCCATTTTGCTAAGCGAAGCAGAGGAATTACAGAGGAGCTGGAGAATTCCCATCCAGGCAACAATTACAAACTCTTCAGCGAGCTTGAAGCCATTTACAAACCTGGCGGCAATAATTCCACTGCCACCGAACCAGTCAACATTAACCAAACCACCGGCTCCGACTCTACTCTCACCGGCTCCAGCTCCGCTCTCACTAGGCAGAGCCGTAAGTGAGGATCATTACGTAGAGTGGCACTATGGCTGTGAGGACGGAGTAAAGGTCTGTCAGGGTGATCATTTCGCCTGTGTTATAATGACAAAAAAAATACACCAGTTATAATAACAAAAAAAAATATTACAAATGCACTGATTTTATTTTACATTGGATATATCTAATTAAACAAGGAAAACAGTTCTCCTGCGTTTATTTTACAGGCAACCAAACAACCTCAAAATATTTGGAATACGCTACATTTACTTTACCCTACATTTACTTTACACTGCATTTACTTTACAGGCAACCAATCAACCCCTTAAAAAGAAGTAGACAGGCAAAACAAAGAAAAATACCGTTACAATTTCCTTCACATTCAGAAGAGGATGAAAAATACCGTTACAATTTCCAATGTAACTATGCTTAAAATCAAATCAGCTTGATATTCAAATCTACAGAACCCTAAACACAAAAGCACATTCAGAAGAGGATGAATTTGAATGACCAAAACAATCTCCTTGTAATTGAAGAGGAATATGACTGCACACATCAAATTCTTTTCAGACTCAGTATTGCTTGCGCTCTTATCTTTTTTACCAAGTTACAAATCACAATTAGTAAACTGGAACACCCTTAATTCATATACAGAGCCAGTTTCCTAGCCCCAAGGTCAGCCAACGGTTTCCCGCCACCAAACAATTCAAACTCTCGTGTTAGGTTCGATCCGTCAATCAACTCTTTCTTCCCTTCCGCTCTGTTATCGCTGCCGACAAAGTCCCAGGACCTCCGCCGCCACCCCCGAGAGCGACTGCAGCAGACTCCACATGAGTCAGGAGATACTCATATATCTTCTTTCTCAGCCTCTCCACTGTTTCTTGTGGCAAGCCACCAGTCCTGCTTTGATGTCCATCCTCCTCTCCCAAATCATCCCTCTTCCGGACGCTATCGAGCCAATCGTTCACTTTCTTCAGATGGGAGAGCATTCCGGCAACCAACTCTCGATCCCATGGCAGCCTTGAAACCCCACTGGCTTCTCCATCCAGAAACCTCTCCACAAACCTTACAAACCAGTTCTTGGCCTCCTCCTCCAATGCCCTTGCTAGCTCCACTCCTTCCTCCAATCCACCCCCCTTTTCCCATTGCCTTGCTGGAGGTGATACAGTCGCAGTCGCCGGTCGCTGCTTCCCTGCCTTTGCAGCAGTTACAGGTGCCCGCTGCTTGGCTTTTGATGATGGTGCTGTCACCTTGACCGTACTGTCCAGAACGGCGACTGCTCGTTGCGGCGTGGCGGTAGAAGATAAGGACTGGGGCTTGTGGGTATAGAGGGAGAGGGGTGAGAGGTCAGTGCCGAGGGCGGCGTTCACCCAAGCCATTGCACGACAGTGGTTTTCAGAGGAAAGGCGGGCGGTGTCCTCTGGGATAATGGTGGTGCTGCTGGCTGGAGATTGATCTGGTGAGCTGCAGCGGCAAGCTCTGGAAGACTTCAGCGATTCAGAGACGAGGCCTGCACGGGCGAGCTTCAAATGTAGGCTGAGAAACTGTTCCACAACTGGCTGCGGGTTATCCTCCTTCGCCGTAGAAGATAACTCGGCATAAATGCTGCAAGGATTAACAGAGGAACGAATTTTTATGCCAGAAGCTAATTAACCTAATTAATAAAGATGAAGCACCACACAACAGCCATTTTTAACACAAAAATCAGAAAATTGCGTTACTTATTAAGATCTGGTCAAAAAAGTTTAAAAATTCACTATCAATTTCCTCATCAGGATGGAGTAACATGGTACAGATTAAAAAAATACATTAATAAAATAAAATGATTATATTTAAAGATAACTATGCAGAAGTTGTTACTTGTGATTGGACCAACTATTTTCCTATTTCAGTTGGTGCTCAAACACAGGGTGGTTTGAGCAAGCATTTTCCTATTTTAGTTGGTGTGCATCAACAATCAGCTTTAAGCCCATATCTCTTTGTTTTAATGATGAATGTTTTTACTAGAAATTTGCAAGATTATGTACCATAGCATATGCTTTTTGCTGATGATATTGTTCTTGTTGATAAAACTAGAGAGAGAGTTGATCAAAAACTTGAATTATGAAGGTCAACTTTAGAGTAAAGATTTTTATTTGACTACATTTAAAATTGAATGCATGGAATGCAATTTAAAGAAGTAATAGATCTAGTGATGGGAATGTGATATTGGGTGATCAAATCATTAAAAAGAGTGCATGTTTTAAGTAGCTCGGGTCTATTGTTCTAAGCAATGGAGAAATATATGAGAATATTATTAGTAGAATTCAAGTTGGGGGATTGAAGTTGAGGAATGCAACAAGTTTGTTGTGTGATAAAAAAGTACCCCTAAAACTAAAGATAAATTTATAAGATGATGTTGTGACCTGCAATGCTTTATGGTGCAAAATTTTGGCCATTAAAAGAGAAGCATAAAATTATGTGCTACAAAGATGGGGATGTCAAGTGAATACTCAGATGGATTAGTGGCTTTAAACTTAGAGATAGAATGTGAAACAAATATATACATAAAAAGGTTAGAGTAGCTTCAATGATAGGTAAGATTAGAGAGAATTGTCTTAGGGTTTGATCACATGAAATGTCAGCTTTTCAATGACCTTATTAAGAGAGTAGACATATAATATGTAGTCTATGTTAAGAAAAGTGAAGGTGGATCTAAAAGACTTGATTGGAAAATATTACAAATGATATTTTTCTATATTCTATTTAAACGAGAATTTGACTATTAATAGGACAAATGGAGAGAAAAGATTCATAAAGCCGATCCCATGTGATCTGATAAAGACTTATGGTTGTTGTTGTTGCTATTGTTGTATTCAACTGTTTTCAAACTAGTTGCCCTGGTTTATAAGGGCAGGGCACATTAGCTCCGTGTGATAAAAAATAAATTTTAATTTCATAAATTGATGACTTTACTCGCAATATTGAGCCTAAAAAGTATTAATTTCAAGTTGATTACAAATTTCAGGCAGCCAAATGATGAAATCTAACAAATTCCATATTCTTTAAACCAAGTTTCTATAACCTGATGGTTGCTATAGATGAAATATCTTGCTATTAATAAACATGCACACATTTCACAGCAATCACCCAATCCACATCAGTATTCCTGGAAAAACTGCTCTCTAATATGTAAAAAGATGCGTAAATCTAAATATCAAACCTAGAACTCTCACAACCATCTTACAACAACTGGAATTTCAGAAACAAACTCATGAAATGCTCAGCTAAATTGATAAAATTACATGCACATTATTGTAGTTCTAGTTATTAGGGGTTATTTAGAATCTATTTTTTATATATTCGAGAAATTAAATTGGAGAAATGTGATATTTTAAAACTAAACGAGCTGCAAATGATAGTTGGAGGACTTTTCTGAAATTTAATCTATCAGGAATAAAAATCATTGACTAAGAAAATCCTTCCATGTAGCGCAATTTTTGTGAAGAGATTATCTATTTACCATTTTTGCATGGGATGATTTAGTTAAAACTAAGAACAAAGTTAAAGCATTGATATTACCCACAGGCTAGATTTGACTACAGCAAAGCTGGACTTAGCAAAGAATACTGCTGTCCACTTTTATGCCTAAAGATAAGGCTGTTAAGTAGAGAGTCGCCTAAAGAAGAAGATTTTTGTGTTTATTTATTCTTCAATACTTCCCAAATTAAAGCATAGAATATTTGATCCCACCATCCACTCTATCAATAAAACAATATGATATGACGCCAAATTCTAACTAAAACTACACTATAGTCTCCCTGAAATGAAAACTAAAATTATACTACAAGTGGAGAGTGCTTGAAATTACACCTCAAATGGTGAATATATCTCATGCTTGGTAAGATGATGAAGAGCATATGTTTATATTTCCAGTAGTATAAGGAAGATTCTTGCACAGCAAATATGGATATAAACCGTATTATAGTAAATACAATTACCATGCAAAATGTATATGATGAGAAAGATGAATGCGTTGCTACTTATTATTTATAAAATATTAGGGTAATTATATGTATGTTAGGCTGCCTCTGATTAAGAACCAAGGTAACTAAGTTTACGGGGGAGCACTAATACATACAACAACAACATCAAGCATTTATCCCACTATGTGGGGTTAGCTACGTGAATCATTTTTCTCCATTGTCTCTGGGGGAGCACTAATACATGCTTTATATTAATTGATACATAGGATATAAAGGGTTTAAACCATAGAAGTCATGAGCTGTTTCCTCCGTTCAATCAAATTTTTTACTTTTTTAGCATTTTTTCGAAATTTAAATGATTTGATACTTTGAAAATGTAGCGCAAGTAAGGAAATTGTGGGAAAAGCATGCCGTAAAAACGTGAGCCATAACAAGAAAAAAAAATGCTTCACCTTCTCTTTCCCAATTCTTAATTTCTATTCATTTCTCGTTCCTCTAGTTTAGATTTTTTGATTAACAATGCTTAGTTAAATCAATAAAATTTTATTCTTATGTAACGCTTTATGGCATTGAGAATGATGAGACCTAACGAAGGCAAAACCTCAAAAAATGAAATTTGAGAGCATGTCACCATAAAATGTACTTGACTATAACTATTGGACCAAAATATTGTATATTGTTACAGTTGGTCTATTTTGATAGTCATTACCCTCATCCTAAATAGATTACAAAAGGGACTATTTCTAAAAATTTTGGGATTAGCTTTATGAATATTCATTTTTTTATAATTTCTATTGAGTCCTTTGTCAAATTGTGCAGCCTATTTTTTGCACTACAAATAAATCACACTACGAAGACTAATTAACATTTATTTATAAAGATGTGTCATAGTTATGTAGCAAAGAAGACAACATAGAAAGTTTTTAGTGATTTAGCAATGAGGCTTACTTCACTAAGGAAAGAGCAAAGGAGGTGTTTGAACTGATCTACCTCCTGATGGTGAGGAGAGTTTGGTTGTCAAGAGAAAGACAAGAAGAAGAGAGTGGAAGGACACAATATAGAAAGTAAAGTAGTTGAACATTAAGACCTAAATCCACTATAGCAGAAGGGGAAGATTTCACAATTCTAAATAGAAAAGATTACAATCTCTTCTTCTACAAATTCTCACTCTTGGATTGCTTATCTAGCAAAGCAATAGAGCTTGATTTCATCTTTATGGTTGAAAAGTCTAAAGAGAACGTATTTAAAGGCATCTTTCCAGCCTGAGGTGATTTTGAGTAGAAAAATGAGATGTGAGCCACGAGCAATCGAATCTGGCAGCAATAGAGTTTGTAGTTCACATGATGGGCTTGGAAACTGATATACCCTACATGTCAGACATCTAACGATCGGATGATCGACAAATCAGTGAAAATTTATGTCAAAGAGATTGATGCTAAGGAGAATATTCCTGGTGTGGCCATTACTCCATACAAAAAATGGATACATGGCACTTCTTGATGACTTAATCGGGGAATGACAATGGCAAATACATTATAACAAAAAGGTGGAATCTTCTAGATCTCAAGAAACAAATTCAGTCAAGGAAGAGGAATATTTTGAACAAGCATGTTAAGTTTGATCCTGTTAGTAGTTCCTAGATACTATCAACATGAAATGATGAAGAAGGCAAAAATTCTTGAGCTATCAAGGATGTTAACTGGCTAGTGAGCCTAGAATTGGTCAACATTCTTAAGGGCAATGTTGATCTACGCATTGGGGTTGGACTAGCCCTTCCCGAGACGCATTATAAATTTAGCCAGATCCAAATGTGAAGTAGACAAAACTAGAATTCAAATTTCTAGAAACATGGACACCTATGATTAAGTGCATGGAATGAGTTGTTTACATTTCCCCTTGCTTCAAAAACTAATAAATAGGCATTTTTAACGGCTTCGAACACCTTTCAATGCCCATCTTATTTTTCTTCTCCTATTTACATTTATTAAATTCCTTTGGCGCTCGTAGAGAAATGGCTAAGGCTTTTGGATTCAACAACTTTAAAGTGATGCTTGTGAGGAAGAGAGAGAAGATTGAGGAAAAAAAGGCAGCGGATGAAGTGAAGAAGATAGGGGTGGTTGAAATCGCGAATGTTGCATCAACAACAGCGGAGTTGGTAAGGTTATCGACGACATTGATTGCTATAGAAGTTGCAAAGGAAAGGTGGTTGTGGTTGCAAAAATAATGGAGACCACCATGTCTTCCTTCTCAAAAGTAATGCAAACAAAAAGCCAACAATGACAATAACATTGAGTTGGTAAGGGATGAGGTTTGTATTGATGATAGTCCTTTTGATTCATGCATAATGTTCCAACAGAATCTCCAAGAGTTTCCAAGTCACAAGCCTCTTGAGAGTAAGTGCGTGTAAGTGAAAGAATCACCCTCCCATATTTGGAAATGATGAGCAACACCACGAAGTCTAGGGGTCAAATAGGATGCGCCCTAGGAGAGCATAAAATGAATGTTGCTTCCTCAACAATAACTTCAAGGTTGTCTACATCATGTGCTCATTCTATTCGATAGCAAGTACTAGCCTACGTAGTGGGAGAAAAATCATTTTCTCAAAAGAAACTTTGATCAAACCAAGCAGGAAAATTGAAGGTTAATGTTGCAACTGTTGAAAAACTGCAACAACTAGCAGATAAACAATAAGAAATGTATTGTTCTCTTCGACAGTAAAAGAAAATTGGCATGCGAACCTACAAGGTTAGCCATCCCCTCAAGAAAAACTCAGATCAAACCAAGCAAGACGATTGGAGATTATTATCGCAACTGTTAAACAATTGCAGTGACTAGTCAACGAATAACAAGAAATCAATGACTTGAAAGCGATGGCAGAGATGGCATGACTAAGAGACAAGCTATTAAGAGTCCCACCAACAAAATTATGGCCAATATTTTCACGATCAAAATGCATTATACATATAATCGATAGGCTAGCCCCCACAGATCGCTTATGATCTATTGATAATCATTTTATTCAAATAGATGGTAAGCTCTCACAATTCTCAATCACTAATGGAGAAATTATCGAGGCAATCAATCATAGGGATAACCGTGAGATAGTTTACAAGGCAAAGCTTAAAGATTTGATGGATATAGAGACTAAGAACTAGGAAACTGTTGTGATTGGCCACAAACTAATTCTTGTCACAGTGGTAACATATTGAGTACAGACACTAGCCATCCGCACTCTTGAGCTTCCTAGCATTCTCTCCTAAGCTACCATTGAGAGGGTGGAGCTGAATATTATTGCAATGGTGAGAAGAGACCATTTTCAATACCAAACCTTGTAAAATAAGACAGTCGCACCAATGCTTCCCACTCGGATCCAAGAGGTTTGACTTGAGATGCCAAAAATTATGCCTATCGCAAATGTACATTTTCGTCGAGGGAAGAATAAGGTTGTGAGGAGGAAATTTCAATCAATTTTTCTTGTGTGACATGTCAAGTTATGAGCACTTGTCCAATCAGTCCAAAGGCTAAGAAGCTAGCCCAATAAATTTTGAAGGATGAATTGGCATAAAACTATAAACTCAATAGATAACTTAAGCTAAAAATATTAAAAATGACCTTTATTTATTTGATTTAAATAAGAATTTGACTCTTACCAGAAACACAATAGAGAAAAAAATTCATATAGCCAACCCCATGTAGTAGGATAAAGGCATGATGTTATTGTTATTGTTGTAGTAGAGAACTTAAGGTAAAAATGTAAACTCATTATTTCAAAGAAAAGAACTTTTATCTAACCCTAAGTGTTGGATAATGCAAGTAGAAACACGCTCAATTTGATAGAGATTTGCTTGATCCAAATGGATCAAAGATGAAGGTTAACCATAAAAACTAAGCTTACACCTAAAATAAAAGTCCTCCAACCAAGCAAAACCATGTGAGTAAATGTAAAATACTTCGGTTTACCCTAATTCCAAGCAAAATTAAAGGTGGAAACAAATTCTTAAATTAGTTTATTCCATATGATTGATCACAAAACTATGAGATTCCACCCAAATACCATAAGATTAATCTTAGGAATTATACCATAACCAAAAAGTGCTTAAAATTTTTGATTGGTAATATCGCATCACGGTTCTTAACAAAAGTTTAAATTACCTCTCATGGCTATGATGTGATTTGGTGTCACTGACAAAGGTGATTGTTGAAAAGTGGTCCATTTAAGGTGATTTAACATTGTTGAAAATTTTCATCCCCCCCATCCCCCGCGCCCGTGGCGGCACCCTTTTAGCACGAGTAGAGAGCGGAGGATGGAGTGTGGAGTGATTGGAGTTCTCACAGCTCGTTGGGCCTTCTAAAGTTCTCAACTTCTCGTCATCTCGTGATTCCTCCGACAATCTGACTTCCCCTACGGTCTGTAATCTCATGAATAACTTCGATATTTCGAATGTTTCAGATTTCCATTGAAGGTGTGAAAAGTTTTCTTTAAGATTTCAAAAACAGATTTTTGATCGAAGATCTATTCTTTCAGTTTGCCATACTTTGCCCATTTGGATTTTGGGATTTGAAAGTGAAGTTGAAATGCTTTTGGAGATAAGGATTTTATGATTTTACTATTTTAGATGTTTCAAACATTAGTTAATCTGTTATTAGGGAGTTTCCATATTTGTTGTCTTGTTGTTTGATATGTTGTTGACATGTAACATGTTAGTCTAGAGATTAGGGTTTGTTGTTGTGACCTTGTTATGTTGGTCTAGATATTAGGGTTTGGCTATTTTCTGTTATGTTTTGTAGTTTTGACTTGTGAACTTGTTATGTTGGTCTAGACTCTGAAGATTAATGTCTGTTGTTATATTTTCCTGTTATGTTTTGCACATTTATTGTCGTGAACTCGTGATGGCTACGTTTTTATGTTTATATTGAGCTGCTCTATTACGTAGTTATAGTGTGGTGTAGTGTTGCTATTGAGATTTGGGTTTACTGTGATGTTTCTGTACTAATACTAATACTTTTTTAGTATATTAAATTCATTCTTGCAGTTGTCTTGTGTATAGAAGGATTTCATTGGGTCGTTTGGCGGGTCGTGTCGACCCGGGTTGGGTTCGGGTTGAGCAAGTGGACCTGTATAGTTAAACGGGTCGGGTTCGGGTGATCCCGTTTAAGCCCGAGTCAGTTCATATTGGACCTGAACCCCGACCCGTTGATCCGAATTGACATCCCTATTGGAAATATTAATGGCAAAACATTTTCTTCCAACCAAGATGATGACTTAGCTAATACATTTAACCAAAAGAAAATAATACCATAATCAACTAAGGATTGTGCTTCTACCTAGAGCAGTTCACTTAAAGGATGTCGCTTCTATTCTTGTTGTAGATCACAAAGTTTGTAAAGGATGAAATCCTGGTGTAGCTTACTCCCAACTCCATCATCCTGTAGGGGATTATTGACCTCTTCAAGGCTCATAATGCCATTTTTCACGGTGAAAGTATTTCATTTCTTAAACCTTTAGTAGTTGGAAGGCTTATTGTACGCTACCCCACACCATCGTAATATGTTGAAGACTGTGGGGCAATGGTATTCAGTGAAGAAATGACTTGACAATTATTCATCATCTCTAACAGGAGGAGGCCAATTCTAACCTCCTCAAAGAATTCAACTTGAATTTTACCACATGAGATAAGGGACAAGTCTGTCTCTTGTTGTTGAAGACCCATTAAACCATGTCCACAGGTTACTCTTTATAGAAAAATCCAATAAAAGGAAGGAGAACCTTGGGGTTGCCCAGAATCTATAGCCTCCTCATCCAATTGAGTGTTATTCTCCTATACCTCTACTATGTTAATCACTCGATCCAATTGTTCTTTCACCATACTAAGGTAGAATCACCTATAGGTCACCAAGTCCTCCTAAACTATTGTTATGTAGCACAAGTGGAACATAAATACCAGTTGTTGAGCAATGGGTAACCAAATATGAATTCTACCACATCGACGTCCGACATAGCAAAAAGAATGCCCTTCAAGAAGCAAAGTACTTATCATCCCCAGCAGTTTGAGCTCATCAACAAACCTAATGAGACCACCTATGGCACCTAGAGGTTCCAAATATCTAGCCATCTAGAAAGCTTAGTATGAGAAGATGACATTCATTGAGCTACTCGTATCAATTAAGATGAGAATCACTACATAGTTGTTCATAATAGCTCAGATGATGATGATGGAAACATCATATATATTATGGGTGAGGGGGAGGCCATCATCATAAAAGAGATATTAAAAGATGCAAGAGAATGAGTGAAATGTACATAATAGCTTTGAAAATGGTGCATTAGATAATCGTATCAACCACTCAATGATGTGAATAATATTGCGATTCTATCATTCTATGGGCGTATTTGACGATCAGCCTTTATTCAATATTATCGGCTTTAGACAGATGAGATACTTGCCATGCCAAGAAATTCTTAAATGGCATTCCTCCAACAATTTCTCCAAAAGTGCTTTAAGCCTCAACAGTCCATCTCATGACAACTTGCAGTAAACACATCTTTGAGTGACTAGAATTTCTTTATGAGGGTGACAGGATGATGTTGGCAAGCAAAATACTCCTCTTGAATGTTTAAAAAAATTGCATCGCTCTCACAGTCAAACATAGGAAATGACTGATTAGAGCTCATAGAAGTCAAGGTCCTCTGGGCCTTAGGGGCTGTCAACTAGGAAATAAAAAAAATAGTGACGAAATGCCAATGTAGCACATAAAAGACAAGTTATCAGGTGGAAAGTGAATGAAACATATTAGTGTTGCATCCGAGTGTACAACATGATAATTTCTTAGTGGTCAAAAGTCAAAATTAAAGCCAAGGCATCATCAAAATTGTTTAGATGCTCAATTGGGTTGCTTTGACCGCTTGAATAAGTTGAGTGTCATCTTCATAAATTTTGCAAGCAAAGACCTTTCTAGAATCAACATTTGGAAAGGTGAGAAGTCCGTCATGTAGTCAGTAGGCAGAGAATAACATTCAGATTCCTCTTAAGGATGCTTGTCTAGTTGGCCGAAAATTAGAGAGATGTGTAAAAAAGGTATTTGTGAACTATATTGTTAGAGTTGTTGGAGTCATCAGTAACAATGACATGAGGCCTGAGTATAGCTCCGAGGCAAGGTTATACTAAGATTATTAATATTATAAATGCTTATACTTAAGTAGAGATTTGGATATGCGTTAAAAATTTTAATTCTGGAATGACTTAGAAGAATTAATAAATTAGATATCTCTTGAATAAATAATTTTTTAAAAGATTTAAATAGACATGTTAGTAGATTTTAAAAATATTCATTGTGATTATGAGTTTGGAGCGACTAATAAAGGTGGTAGGACCATTTTAGATTTGCTCTAACTTAAGATTTTGTAATTGTTAGTACCCTATTTAAGAAAAGAGATGGACATTTTATCATTTAAAAGAATAGATATAGTAAAACACAGATTGATTATTTTATTATAAGAAATATAGATCGTTTAAAGATTGTAAGTTATTTCAAGTGAAAGTTTATGTACCCAACATTGATTATTATTTTTGTACTTTAAGATGAAGTGGCTAAATATAAAAAATAAAATAAAATATTTTCCTAGAATTAGATAAGGGTATTTAATAGATACTAAAAAAATATTTTTTAATAATAAGATTTAAGTTCTCAAGATTTTGATTGTGCATAATGAAACTAATGTTATATGAAAAAGTAGCTAATAATATTAAGAATGTTACAAAGCATATGCTTGGCAACAACAACAACATCAAGCCTTTATCCCACTACGTGGGGCCGGCTACATGAATCCTTTTTCTCCATTGTGTCCTATAAAAAGTCAAATTCTAGTTTAAATCTAATAAAGAAAGGTCATTCCTAATATTTTCTAACCAAGCCTTTTTAGGTATACCCCTACCTTTCTTAACATAAGTCAAATCTAATACCTCTACTCTCCTAACCGGGTCATCGAAAGGCCGCCGTTTTATGTGACCAAACCATCTAAGGCGACTCTCTCTAATCTTATCTTCTACTGGAGCTACTCCAACCTTTTCACGTATATGCTCATTTCGTATCCTATCTCTAAGGGTAAAGCCACTCATCCACCTGAGCATCCTCATCTCTGCTACACTTAACTTAGTATTATGCTTCTCTTTTAATGGCCAACATTTGGCACCATAAAGCATTACAGGCCTCACTACCATCTTATAGAATTTATCCTTAAATTTGAGAGGAACATTTCTATCACATAACAAGCCCGATGCATTCCTCCACTTCAACCATCCAACTTGAATTCTGCTGATAATATCCCCACTATTTCACCATCACTCTGAACAATAGATCCAAGATATCTAAAACATGTACTCTTATTAATGACTTGATCGCCCAAAGTCACAATCCCCTCACTAGGTCTATTACTACTAAAATTACACTCCATATATTCCGTTTTAGATCTACTCAAGCGAAAACCTTTAGACTCTAAGGTTGACCTCCATAATTCAAGTTTACCTTCAACTCCCTCTCTAGTCTTTTCAACAAGAAGAATATCATCAGCAAAAAGCATACACCAAGGTACATCCTCTTGCAAATGTCTAGTGAGAACATCCATGACTAAAGCAAAAAGATAATTGGTGAAATAAAAATGTACAAGAAAAGATAAAAAATTAGAAGTTTTGCTATAAATATTAGTTTAAATGTAAAAGCAACATGCAATAGAAAGAATTTAGGTTTTAATATTTCTATAATAGATCATATATCAATGAGGGTGAAAAGTGTAAGTTAAATTAGTCAAACAAAGAGATAAGAGAAGTAAGGATTTGGTTTAAGTGAAGTGCATTAAAGATTAAGATCAAAAAATATTTTTATTAGAAGAGAAAATTAAACAATAGGTGAATGAGATATTTAGATAATTTTTTCAATGAAGATTATGAGAATAAGATTGACTTTAGCGAACTTAGCAACCTTAACACGCTAAAAAAATAGAAAATTTATTTTATAGTTGTATTAGTAAAATCGAAGTTATAGAGATTTTAAAGAAACTGAACTATGAAAAATTAGTTGAACCTAATAATATTTCAATAAAGGTGTGAAAATATCTTAAAAGATGAAAAAAAAATGGCTTAGTAATTTTTTTAATATTATCTTGGATCTATTGTTCAGAGTGATGGTGAAATAGATGGGGATATTATCAGCAGAATTCAAGTTGGATGGTTGAAGTGGAGGAATGCATCGGGCTTGTTATGTGATAGAAATGTACCCCTCAAACTTAAGGGAAAATTCTATAAGATGGTAGTGAGGCCTGCAATGCTTTATGGTGCTGAATGTTGGCCATTAAAAGAGAAGCATAATACTAAGTTAAGTGTGGCAGAGATGAGGATGCTCAGGTGGATGAGTGGCTTTACCCTTAGAGATAGGATACGAAATGAGCATATACGTGAAAAGGTTGGAGTAGCTCCAGTAGAAGATAAGATTAGAGAGAGTCACCTTAGATGGTTTGGTCACATTAAACGGCGGCCTTCCGATGACCCGGTTAGGAGAGTAGAGGTATTAGATTTGACTTATGTTAAGAAAGGTAGGGGTAGACCTAAAAAGACTTGGTTAAAAAATATTAGGAATGGCCTTTCTTTATTAGATTTAAACGAGAATTTGACTTTTAATAGGACACAATGGAGAAAAAGGATTCATGTAGCCGACCCCACGTAGTGGGATAAAGGCTTGATGTTGTTGTTGTTGTTGTATTTTGAAGATTAAAAAGATGTCAGATCAGTAAAGAATGAGTGTGTTAATTTTATTTTTAAGAATAAAGGTGATGCACAAGAGTGTGTGAATTAAGGAATTAAGTTAATGCGTAATACAAGAAAATTATGGGAGAGAGTGATTGAGCATAGATTACGATATGATACTAAGATTTCACAAAGTCGATTTGAATTCATACTAGGTAGCTCTAATATAGAAGCTATATATTTGTTAAGAGGTTTGATGGAAAAGTATAGAGAGTATAAGGAGGATCTACATATGAAATTTATTAATTTAGCAAAATCATATAATAAAGTTTCAAAAGAAGTGCTCTTGAGCTAGAAAGGAAAAAGAGTTAATAGTGTTTATATTCAAGTCATTAAGGATATGCATACAAAAATTATTTCTTGAGTTCAACTGATGAGGGCATCGACAGACATTTTTGACGAGTATATCAGGCGCAGATCGATGGCTACGATCCACGACCTTTATTTTGATGCTTAATCTTTATTTTGATGTTTTATGTATTAATTGCTATTAACGGTTGTACCCTTTCTTTTGAGTTGTCTTAAGTTGTAGCCCCAGGGGCATTTGTGTCATTGTATTTTTATTTCCTTAGGCCTATATATTGTGGCCTCCTCTACTGTATCGGATGATGAAGATTGAAATGAGATTTTAGTTTTATTTGCTTGATCTCTAAGTGAGTTCATAAGAGGAGAGACCCTAGGTGGGTGAAAGCAATACCTGTCAACCTTGATGGATTCATTGGTTAGTGGTTCTTCTTCTTCTTCTTTTACCCTACACCACACTCCCTTAATTCCCCATAGCACCCGCCGGCCTCTCCCTTCCACCACCTCTGTTTTATTTTTTTTATCAAAAAACTAGCCTCCTCCTTAAACCCCTACCGCTACCCCCACCCTGGCTCCCAAGCCGCCAGCCTCCAGTCAGTCAAGGCCCAATGGCCGGCCAAAATTAATACTCCTTAAATCTCTCCTAAAATTGTCACCCCCATCAGCCCTAATTTTGAGATTAATTTGAATTCAAATTACTTTCATTCCCCTTTAGGAAAATCTGAAATAAAATTCAAGATTTTTGAATTTAAGCTTTCCCTCCACTAAACCAAAAATAACCTCACCACAATCCTAGTTCTAGCCGACCCTTCACTCCTCTCCACCCATCACCTTTTTCCCCTTTTCACCCAAGGCCAAACTCCTCTCCCCAAACCGCCACCCCTCCCTCTTTCATACCACTTAAATTCCCCTCCTCCCCTCTGAAGGCAAGTATGAATGGCCGATCATGAGATCGACCACGGCCTTGCTTACAACGCTCAAGGGGAGATAGATATCTTCCGATCTCCTTTCTACGAACTAGATTGGGAGTACGACGACTCGGTGGAACGCTACGTCAACCGCATCGTTCTGTCTTGCCGAGATGATCGAGCTTCAACGACCAAGAACACCTTGGCTCCTCCTCAGACGATCCTTGCCTCCTTCACCTCTGACTACCTTCCCAATAATCAAGCTCCTCGGCTCTTTCTTCCTAGTGGTTATTTCAAGTCTAGTGTGGAAGATCTTCATCCGCTAAGCCCTAGAACCGTAGAGAGTGCAAACCTTCAAGGTGAACATCTCGTTAAATTTCGGATTTATGTGATAAGCTATTACATTACGATTGCCTTTGTATTTGATTAAGAGCGTTTTGGTTAATCTTCATGTGCTTCTTTGCCTAAGCAAGTGGAAGACTACGAATTTATAAAATCTTATTTTGATTTGACGCATAATTTTATATCGGTTCACTTTTAATATATTCTCTTGTTAATCTCTCGTAAACTCCTTGCATGTATCACATCATCAACACTATGTGGTTTGACAAAATATTTTCCTCTTTCAATTGGAATACAACATTGATCAATTTTAAGCTTGTATATTTTTTCTTTAGTCATGAATGTTTTTACTAGACATTTACAAGAGGATTTACCCAAGTATATGCATTTTGCTAATAATATCATTTTGTTGATAAGACTAAAGAGGGAGTAAAAAGAAAACTTGAATTATGAAGGTCAATGATATGCCAAAGAGGCCCACCTTGTGACACCCATGGGAAATTAATATTCATGGGAGAAATAATTAGAAAAGTTTATTTAGAGAAAGATGACTAATTGAATTTAAATTGGAGAAGAAATTAGAAAAAAATTATTTAAGAAAATGGGGTTGATTTGAATTCATATTTGTGTGAGAGTTATGAAGGTTTTATTTAGAGAAAGATGGCTGATTTGAATTCAAATTTGGGAGGGAATTAGGAATGTTTTATTAGGTGAAAGAGGGTTGATTTGAATTCAGATTTTGGAGGAAAATATGATAGTTTATATAAGGATAATTAGGTTGTTTTATTTTCATTATGTGATTTGTGTTTGTTGTAGTTTATGTTTTGTGAGTTTCCTAGTGGCATCTAAGTTTAATGGGAGAGTCGATCTACCTCTCGAATATTAGATCACTTGTATATTTCTTTCTTATTAAAAAGATAATAAAAAATAAACCCCTTTTGTATTACTGCAGTTTCTAATTGTTTCTTCCATTGTCTTTACTTCCAATACATATCAAATTGGTATCAGAGCGAGGTTTGTTTAGAGATGACAGCAAAGAAGGTGGATGCTTTGAAAGGTAAAATGGAGCAAAAAAAATCCATGGTGGAGGAGATATTCTCAACCATCGAAGAAAGGTTTTCAATCATAAAAAATAGGATGGAGAGCCGATTTAGAGGATTGGAGGAGATGTTGAAGAGATGCAATCCAAAACTCCACCAGCTGTTTCGATTGCTAAACCCCACCACGATTTGACCGGGATTCCTTCGGCTAAATCTAAAGGGAAAGTGATCGAACGGTAAGAGTTCAAAGAAGAGAGCTCCTTTCAGCAAGAATCAACTCCTGGAGCTCCGATAAGAGGCATAATAGGGTTTTCGGATGGGGGACAGTAGGAAGGGAGTTTTATGATGAAGGTGGTAGGGTGACCGACCACTATGGGAAGCGGTTTGGATGAATGGAGTGGACAAACGAAGAATAAGATGGAAAGTCGAGCCATGGGATCAAATCATGGGAGGCAAATTGAAGTAAGGTGGTATTCCCACCCTCGATACACAAGAGAAATATGGATGGATCACAACAATCGCTACACTAGAGGAGGTTGAAGCTATTAGAGCGATAGGGATCCTTGGGTGGTAATCATAGGGTCACTGCATCCTAGTCCTCATGAGAGCAAGTTGAATATCTTGCAGCAAGAGCTACACCTATTAATCCTGGTTCTCGAGAATTCAGTTTGTATGTTTTACCCATTCTCAGGAATTCTCAATATGGCACACCACAGTTAACTTAAAATTTAGGAGCTCTAAGGCTGAATATTGATGATCTCAACTATACTCAAGGGTCAAATGTAGCAAATGGCATAAGTTTACCCCCAGGGCATGATTATATGTCAAGGAAAGGCTTTCATGATTCTACTAAAACTGACTAACAATGGAGCATTATTCATATGATCATCTAAATCTTGAAGTTCCAATAATTGTTGAACTACCTAGATAATTCATGACTTTTATGCAATCAGAGATACTAGAGAGCTCTTTTATAACTTCCATCGAGATAATATCACAGCCAAGTCTATTATACACAAGTGCATCGTACATTTTTCCCCTTAATAAAAATTATCCTATATCTACTTACGATATTATGGTGGTCAATGGAAGGATTTAGTCCCATTAAACGAAGGCCTTCCGATGAACTGATTAGGAAAGTTGAGGTATTAGATTTGACTTATGTTAAGAATTATAGAGGTAGACCTAAAAAGACTTGGTTAGAAAATAATAGAAATGATATTTCTTTATTAGATTTAAACGAGAATTTGATTTTGAACACGACAATGGCGAAAAAGTATTCATGTAATTTGCCAACCCCACGTAGTGGTACAAAGGCTTGATGTTGTTGTTGTAATAAAAGTTGTCAATTCGTTCTCAACACAATGGGTTTATTGTTTAGAAGGTACTTATCAAGTGGAAGGATTTGCCAAAACACGAAGCCAAATAGGAACCTTACAAGCTAATCAGGAGACAATTATTATCCTTCCACCCATAGGAAAAGATACTTTTTTTGTGGGGGAAGTATTTATACACTAGGGGGGCCACCTTGTGGAGCCCAAAGAAGTTAATATGCACTATGTAAGGAGGCGAAATCAAGGGATAAATATTTAGGAAAGTTTATTAAGGAAAAGATGGTCAATTTGAATTTAGATTGAGGAGGAAATTAGAAAAGGTTTATTTAAGAAAATGATAATTTGAATTCAGATTTGGGAGAAAATTAGGAATATTTTATTAAGAGAAAAATGACTAATTTGAATTCAGATTTGAGAGGGAAATATCCCTTTTTCACATTTAGTGGATTGACATACCATGAACTTCCTCATCACCTCGAGATATGGGAGGAAAATATGATGGTTTATGTAAGGGTAATTAGGTTATTTTATTTTGGGAGAATGTGATTTATGCTTGCTGTACTTTTCTTAATAGTTGTTCCTAACGATGTCTAGGGTTGTGAGAGAGTTGATCTACATCTCGAATAATAGATCAATTGTATATTTCATTATTGTTGAAGTATTATTCAAAATTAGCTCCTATCTTCAAATTCGTACAATTTTATACTTACTACCTTGTTGTTTTTACTTCCAAATGCATCAGTCAAATTTAAACTCTAACAATTTTCATTTGAATAGATCTAAAATTGAATACATATAGTGAAATTTTAGTAGTAATAGATCTAGTGGTGGGATTATTACTTTGGGTGATCAAGTCGTTAAAAAAAGTGCATGTTTTAGACATCTCTGGTCTATTGTTCAAAACAATGGTGAAATAGATGGAGATATTATTAGTAGAATTCAAGTTGGATGGTTAGGGAGGAATGCATCGAGTTGTTTGTGTGATAGAAAAGTGTCTCAAACTGAAGAGAAGACTTAATAAGATGGTGGTAAGACCTGCAATGTTTTATGACATTGAATGTTGGCCATTAAAGAGAAGCATAAAATTAAGTTAAGGGTTGCAAAGATGAAGATGCTTAGGTGGATGAGTAACTTTACACTTAAGGATAGAATGTGAAATAAGTATATACGTGAAAAGGTTGGAGTAACTCCAGTGGCAGTAAGATTAAAGAGAGTGACCTTAGATGGTTTGGTCACATAAAAAGTCGGTCTTTCGATGACCTAGTTAGGAGAGTAGATGTATTAGATCGGGCCTATGTTAAAAAGGGTAGAGATAGACCTAAAAAAGACTTGATTAGAAAGCATTAGAAATGACATTTGTTTACATTTAAATGAAAATTAAACTCTTAATAGGACACGATGGAGAAAATTGATTCATGTAGTTGATCGCACGTAATGGGATAAAGGTTTAATGTTATTTTTGTTGTTGCATGACATAAATAAACTAAACTAATTGAAATAAGAAAATGCATGGTCGGACTCAAAGAGATCCTATAGGAGTGGGAAGGGGTTGTGCTCTACTTGAAAAAATAATCAAAGATGAAGATAAATTCTTATGTTTACTTCTTATTGGGTTGTTTTGACCTTTAGTCAATAACAAAAACAAACAGAAGCTCATGTGTTTAGTTTGAGATAAAGTTGCTTTCTACATGGAGAAAATTGAAGACAAAGAGAAGCTCCTATCTTCAGCTTAGGATAGGGTTGTGCTTGCCTCATAGAGGATATAAAGATTTGGAAGAGAGAGCTGAGCCATTGAGATCGTGTGGCTTTCATAATGCCATTTACACTTTTCACATGAGAATTTGGTAGAGAGATTGACTTAGGAGAAGGTAATACGAGGAATCAAGCAAGAAAAGGAGTTTAAAGGGGTTTTAAACAAAAAACTAAGTTTAAAAAAATCATTAAATAGTAAAACAGAATATGATAGCTTTTATTTAATTTTAAAAAATATATATAAAGCAAGAGCTATGAGTAAAATGTGCTATGCGCCATACCGCATCAATAATGATCATAGCATCTGCTATTTGACTATTTACGCATTATTATGCCAATAGAAAAGACATGTGCATCGTTACATGATGGGCCTATTTAATTCTATTGACATGCATACTAAATATATAGTATTTAGTATATATTAACAAAATTATTTTTGGAAATAAGATTTTAGATCTTAAGATTTTGTCTGTGCATGAGGATGCTAATATTATGTGGGAAAAAGTGGCTAGTGATATTAAGATTATTGCAAAAGATATCCTTGGAGTATCAAAGGGAAAAGCTCCTAATAGTAAAAGTAGTTGGTGGTGGAATCCAAATGTGCAAGAAAAGATTAAAAATAAGAAGCTTTGTTATAAAAATTGGTTTAATTTTAAAAATTCTGATAATTGGGAAATATATAAAATGGCTCGTAAGGATGCTAAGAAAGCAATATGCGATGCAAAGACATTAGCTTTTAGTGATTTATATAATAGATTAGATACTAAAGAGGGAGAAAGATATATGTATAAGTTAGCCAAACAAAGAGATAGGAGTAGTAAGGATTTAGTTCAAGTGAAGTGTATTAAAGATGAAGATCAAAAAATACTTTTCTTAGAAGATGATATTCAACAAAGATGGATGAGATATTTTGCTAAACTTTTTAATGAAGATTGTGAAAATAAGATTGACTATAATGACCTTAGCACCCTAAATGAAAATAAAGATTTCTGTTTTTATCGGCGTATTAGTAAAACTGAAGTTAGAGAGGCTTTAAAGAAAATGAAGGGTGGAAAAGCTGTTGGACCTGATGATATTCCAATAGAGGTGTAGAAATGCTTAGGAGATGAAGGTATTTCATGGCTTACTAAACTTTTTAATACTATTTTGAAGACTAAAAAGATGCCAGATGAGTAGAGAATGAGCGTGTTAATTCCTATTTTTAAAAATAAAGGTGATGCACAAGATTGTGCGAATTATAGAGGTATTAAGTTAATGTGTCATACTTTAAAACTTTGGGAGCGAGTTATGGAGCATAGGTTGCGGCGTGATACTAATGTTTCTCAAAATCAATTTGGTTTCATGCCGGGTAGGTCGACTATGGAAGCCATACATTTATTAAGAGGTTTGATGGAGAAATATAGAGAAAATAAGGATGATCTACATATGATATTTATTGATTTAGAAAAAGCATATGATAAAGTTCCAAGAGAAGTGCTATGGAGAGTTCTTGAAAAGAAAGGAGTCAATAATGCTTATATTCAAATCATTAAAGATATGTATGCAGGAGCTATTACTTGTGTTCAAACACAAGGTGGATTGACTAAGTATTTCCCTATTTCGGTTGGGTTACATCAAGGATCAGCCTTAAGCCCATATCTTTTTGCTTTAGTCATGGATGTTCTCACTAGATATTTGCAAGAGGATATACATTGGTGTATGCTTTTTGCTGATGATATTCTTCTTGTTGATAAGACTAGAGAGGGAGTTGAAGGTAAGCTTGAATTATGGAGGTCAACCTTAGAGTCTAAAGGTTTTCGCTTGAGTAGATCTAAAACGGAATATATGGAGTGTAATTTTAGTAGTAATAGACCTAGTGAGGGGATTGTGACTTTGGGCGATCAAGTCATTAATAAGAGTACATGTTTTAGATATCTTGGATCTATTGTTCAGAGTGATGGTGAAATAAATGGGGATATTATCAGCAGAATTCAAGTTGGATGGTTGAAGTGGAGGAATGCATCGGGCTTGTTATGTGATAGAAATGTACCCCTCAAACTTAAGGGAAAATTCTATAAGATGGTAGTGAGGCCTGCAATGCTTTATGGTGCTGAATGTTGGCCATTAAAAGAGAAGCATAATACTAAGTTAAGTGTGGCAGAGATGAGGATGCTCAGGTGGATGAGTGGCTTTACCCTTAGAGATAGGATACGAAATGAGCATATACATGAAAAGGTTGGAGTAGCTCCAGTAGAAGATAAGATTAGAGAGAGTCGCCTTAGATGGTTTGGTCACATTAAACGGCGGCCTTCCGATGACCCGGTTAGGAGAGTAGAGGTATTAGATTTGACTTATGTTAAGAAAGGTAGGGGTAGACCTAAAAAGACTTGGTTAGAAAATATTAGGAATGACCTTTCTTTATTAGATTTAAACGAGAATTTGACTTTTAATAGGACACAATGGAGAAAAAGGATTCATGTAGCCGACCCCACGTAGTGGGATAAAGGCTTGATGTTGTTGTTGTTGTTGACATGCATACTAAATATATAGCTTTGAAATCTTAAATAAATATTTTTTGAAGTTATCTATGTGTCAATTTAACTATACTTTTTACCCACACGCATAAAACATGTGTTACTTGTTATTCTCCCAAAAAATCATTGATAGGTTCATTAAATATAGCAAAGAATTCATAATAGTTATCTTCCATTAACAAGACCAGTAAAGCATAATAAATAACCAATTATCGTTCTCCAAATGCTTTTATTTTGATCTTCTAAGTTAACAAGCACTTATTTGCCGACCAAAAATTCACTAATATGACCCATAAGTTTTTAGAAGTTTCATAAAAGTAGTTAACAATCAAAGGTTTTTTACGGTTATAAAAAAGAGAACAAGCCATAAGTCCAAATGATTTACTAAGCTCAAGCCTTCCCCCTAACCTAACTCCTCTCTTTAAAATATTTGTGACACTTTCCTATAAGTAAACATTTGTGGCATATTGGTGTGTGACAAAAGAGATAGTAATGGAGGAGACTGTGTGATTGAGCCATCCATTCATCTTCACTACATTACTTTATCTTTTCCATTCTCTACCCTCTCTTGCTATTCAATGAGAAACACCTACATAATCCTTCCCAGGTCTTCCTTGGCCCGAATGCCACCAGTCCAGTGACAAAGCACATGCACTGGGATAATTTGACAATACTGGAGTGCTGTCAGGGAAAATTTTATTGAGGTTCTATCGAAAAAACTACAGTGAAAAGATGGAAACCAAATTAAATATTTCTATAGAATTATTTTGTCCTTGCATTAGTCTTTAACAGCACAGATAAGAAGTTCCTGAAGAAGCTATCTAAACCTTCTTATGAATTGTTAAAATCCAAACCATACCTTGGACCTTAATCCCACGACAACATGGGGATCCATGGGAGGCTCACCTGGATCATACTGTTAAATCTCAGTCATCCCTTGACCCTTGATCCCACGGCCAGCATGGGGACCCATGGAAGGCTCACCTAGATCACGTCGATCTCCTTCTATATTTGGGTGGCTGATTTAGAAAGGATTTGATGAGGACATCGTCAGATATTTCGACACATGTACCATCAGGAGACGCCGGAGATCAACGGCCACGATCATGAGTTTTATTTTGAGTCATTTTTGTAGTAGTTTATTTGATTTTTATGTTTTTCCGTTTTTTTGCCCTTATGGGTATTTAGTCGTTATTTTAGCCCGAGGGGCATTTTAGTCTTTTGCTTTCTTGTCATTTTGAGGCCTATTTATATGGCCCTTTTCTTTTGTAATAGTTTAGTTTTTTGATGAATGAAAATTTTAGAGTTCATGTTCTCTTTGTGAGTGCAAACCTCCACGATCTCTTAGTGAGTTCATAGGAGAAGCTAGATCTCTTTGTGAGTTCTAGGTTTTCTTGTCCTTCTCTTTTCTTTTGTTTATCTTGATCAAGTCATCATTGTGTGGATTTGGATTGCAACTATTCGTGGGAAGTTGAATTTTCATTCGTCGAATCCCTAGAATTCTTCCCTCTCTTCCTTCCCCTTGCATTTGCTGTCGCCTAACATGAGCCACTCAAGCCGCCGGCCACCTGGGCTGCTCCTCCCACCGACCAGCCAGTATCCAGGCTTCTGGCCGTCGGCCCATGGCCATCCCGTGTAACCAAAACTCCTGTGCTGCTCCCCAACCTCACGGCTGACAGCCCAGCCGTGAGCTTCAGCCCTCCCGTCCCCTCTGTTTTCGTCGGCCAGAGAAGCAGCCACCACCGGCCAGCCTTCCGCCGGCCACCTGCCGGCCAGATCCCCGCCAGCCACTCCTTCCGGCCGCCTCCCCACTTTGAATTCCATAAATTGCCATTAATTTCTGTGAATAAAAACCTTCCTAATTGGTGCTCATTCCTTAACAAGCCCATTAATGAGATTAAAGCCAATCTCAAACTTCAAATTTGAATTCCCTCTCATTTCAAGTTTTGGGAAGTTACTTAAGCCATAATTAAATCTGAAATTAAAATTTCAGATTTAATTCAATTTCTTACTTAAACTTGGGCCCCACTCATAACTCCTAGACCTCCCTCTCTCATCCTCATATGGCCGGCCACTCTTAGTGGGCCTCTCTCTCCCCTAAATGACAATAATAATACCACGAAATCAGCCCAAATTCTTTCCCTTTTCCGCCCCCACCAACTCCCTTTTGAGTTAATTTGAATTCCTCAAATTAATTCCCTCTCACCCCTTCTAAAACTGAAATTACTTCAGATTTTTCAGTTTATTTTCTTTGGAGCCTTTCTTTAATCCTTTATCTCAAGGCTCAAGAAGAGAGTTCTCTACACCCATGAACGGCCGAACCCGACATCGACCACGGTCACCTCTTTGATGATCAAGGAAGAAAGAATAAGGCGTTGGATGCTCACTAATCATCCCATGGACTACCCGCCACCGGCTACCACTCCAACGGACTACCCTTTGTGCGCCATTGTCTCCTAGTGGCATCACGTGGTTGCTCTCAATCTCCCCCCATCAAAAGTGCCACCACAAGATAGTGAGTGAGGGACTCAAGGTGAGAAGTTCTATTTGTTAATTGTGGATTATTGTTTCTCTCCATAACATTACTATCAAATTTTATGTTGTCAATTTGATATTGTCCCATTAATCTAGTTGTAACCTCGTGCCTTACTTAATTTCGACTTGATAATTCCGAGAACTTAATTTGGGTAAGCATTAATTCTATAACTAGCAAGGCTTTAACAATCTTATATTAAAATCCCCAAGCAATTCTTGTTCATCGCATGTTGTTTCACATCAGGATTACATTAAGGCAATTATACATGATTCTGAAGTTATTTGTTTCTTTATTAAAACATCTTGTATATATCAATAAATAGGGATAGTTTTGTGTAATAAAATTAAACATTCTCCCTATCAAATTCTCTGAATTTAACATGGTATCAGAACCAGATTCCCACCACCGACCTTCATTGTCGGAATTCTAAGGAATATAGGTTTTCACCACCAGCCATCATTGTTGGAATTTTGAGTACATGTTCCCACCATCAACCTTCATTGCCAAAATTCTGAGGAATACAAGTTCCCACCACCAGCCTTCATTGCTAGAATTATGAGGAATATAGGTTCCCACCACTGACCTTCATTGCCAAAATTCTGAGGAATATTGGTCCTTCCACCGGCCTTCATTGCTAGAATTCTAAGGAATATTGGTCTTGCTTCTTCCTTCACGTGTCCAAGACTGAGGAGAGATCAAGTGGGAGAGCTCCTCTCACATGCAACGTCCAGAGTTGACCAAGCAGAAACGAGAGAAGTCGAGCGCAGGCCTCCTCTTGTCTACGTATGGAAAGAGCTGAGAGTTCCCTCTTGTGAGGGTCTAGGGCCGAGACAAGCAAGAGTACAAGACTTGCACTCCTTCCTGCGATCAAACCAAAGGGGGATCAGAGGCCTTGTATGTGCATGCACGAGGCTGATCGAACAAAAGTGTTCAGGTGGTATCATATGATTTATTTGCATTGGGCTGAAGACTGGCTCGATCGAACAGAAGGAGATTTGCGTGCCAAGTCCTAAGCCGATGGGGACGTATTTTTTCTGCTGATGTCCTTGAAAAGTTTCGCAACTCTAAAAACATTTTTTTCCTATTGTTGTGCCTTCATTGTCAGCCTTCCCTTGTGGTTGTTCTCCTATCTATAACCAATGTAGTCTTCATTACTTCAATGCTTAATATAGCTTTCATTGCTAACATTTGCCACCGCAATGTCGGAAGTTAATTTTTCCCAAAGTTTTGATAAAATTGAGGGCTCTAAAGGGACTTGATAACTCTATTTTTCTCAGACTAATTATCAAGCTGTGAATGACAAATTGTATTCCCCAACTTGAGGGAAAGTGTTAAAATCTCAACCATCTCTTGGCCCTTGATCCCACGAACGACATGGGATCTGTGGGAGGCTTGCCTAGATCACACTATTAAATCTCAACCATCCCTTGGCCCATGATCACACGGCTAGCATGGGGATCTGTGGAAGGCTCAACTGGATCACACCGATCTCCATCTATACTTGGGTGGCTGATTTAGGAAGGATTATATTAAGGTAATTATGCATGATTCTGCAATTATTTGTTTTTTAATTAAGACATCTTATATAGATCTATAAATAGGAATAGCTTTGTGCAATATAATTAAGCTTTTTCCGTCTCAAATTCTCTGAATTTAGATGAACTTAAGACACCTGCCGTTGGATTTTTAGTGCAGGAGTTTAATAATGATCTTCCCAAAGTTGAAGGACCTAAGTGTAATATAACTCTTTATTCAAACAAAAAAGTAAACTTAACTAGCTTAAGTAAGACTTCACTTTTGGATCGCATTTAAGCATATTACCTCAAGCATCGAACTAAGCTCTCAGCTGCAGAAGCTTCTTGCAGTGCCTCAATAGCAGCAAGTTGTGCGGCATCCCTGTATCTCATAACTTCCTAAAACAGAGAATATTTGTTAAAGAAAAGAAAATGTTGAAATAGAAAGGCATGGCAAAATTAGGAAAAATTATATTTATCAAATTAAAGAGTATATATATAATGGTACATGTTAAACCTTTCCAAGTTTCACTAGGGGCAGTGGAAGAGATGCCCAAGAAATGCTTCCATCTGACAATCTCTTGCTACTGGAGGAAACCTTAACCAAGCCACCAGGGGAAATATTATTAGTTATTGTAACATCCGATGTCTTCTTTACAGTAGAAATTCGTGTCTTCACTGATTTGTCCACATCTTCCAAAGGTTCATTCAGGTTGCCCTTCTTTAATGGAGTTTGAGCCCTGCTATCTTCTTTTGGTAGTTGCCTCTCAACTGGCATTGATAGCCTTCGAGAAAACTGCCAACCAAATGGAGATGACATAATCAATGAACATTCAAGGTATTTTTAATATTTATTTTAGTTATCTGTTCCAGTCTCCTTCTGAAGATCACATTAAAATTAAAAGCTCAGATAACAGGCATAAAATGTAATAGTCCACCTACAACCCAAATGGGAAAGGAAAAGCCTAAAACTTACAGCTACAGCTAATACAAAGAAATTGAATGAATTTCCCCACTATAAAAATGGGCCTATTATAGATTTATCACGCATTCCATATCACTACATCTAGCATACCATATGACAGTTCCTGCATTTAAGGTTCTTGCTGCAATCTTTGCCCTGTTCAACAAGAAATTTGATACAACTCAGATATTAACTTTTCATATTAGATTCAGAAAATACATTCTCCACCAGATGGGAATGGCTGTCCAGAAAGCAAATGTTCATAAGAACATAAGGATAAGAAAACAAAATGAAGGAAAAGCTTATAAGGCATCAACAGAGCCAAAGGGCAGGCTGGCTGCCAAAATTTAGCAAATCCTAACACCTAAAGCAAGCTATTGTACTATTCGCATTATGTCAATGTAACTGTTAATAACCTTCAAAGATAGCAAAATCATAGACAGGAAGGAGACTGACCGTAGAGCTGCATGCTTCAGATTTCTTTTCTGTCTTTAATGGCCTGGGATTCGAGCTATCCCTCCCCTTTCTCTCTACATTACCCTCCCAACTCTTTCTCAAAGACTTGGGCCCTGGATCAATCCCTGGCACCAGATTTACTACTGAACTTCCAGCAAATGATTTCCTGCCAGTAGAAGTTGCCCTTAACACAGATGCTGCTCTTTCTAACAAGTTCATTCTTGTACTAGATGGCTTTTCTGGCACTTTAGCCTTTGAATGTTGTTTAACTCCATTAGTTAGCTTGTCAAAAGATGATGGTACTGAATGGCAACTTGTAGGGGACGAAGGAATCGACCTTGAACTCATTGAATTTGACTTTTCATAAATTTTATGCTTCTTCCCCACAGAATTACTCAAAGACAGATTTGACAGTGATGAACTAGATTGGCTGAGAGATGCTTTTTTCTTTTCCATTACTTCAACTTTGGTCGTTCTATCTACCTTCACTGAATTGGTCTTCTCTTTCCCCAGTGATGGAATTACGGTATCCTTAGAACTATTGAGGAAAGTGAGAGGGCGAGTAGCCACAAGATCCTCAGGGCTTCCCACGCAAGGATGGCGTCCGGGGACTGGTCTCACACCTCGAAGGACAGGTACAGGCATAGCTGCCTCGAGTCTATCAACATATATGAATTGGCCTAGCTGTATCTTATCACTCAAGATGAGGTCATCATGCTCATCAGGAATGGAGACATAAGTAGCATGGGAGGAATCAGAGACTTTAAGATAGAATCCCTGATTTGAGAAGAGCTCACCACCAGCAAGTGCAGGAACTATGCTAACAACCTGGAGGAGAGATGATCTATGTTCGCCGGCAATTTTCACATCTGTATTCATGTGCTGGAGAAGCTTGATGAGAACACCTGGGACCAAAGTGGCCATCTTCTTTGCCTTCTATAGAACATTACTCTGAAAAAAAATGCAAATCTTATTTTTTGCATGAATGCTTCAGTTATAACTAATGTAACACCAAAAAAAATGGTAGGTCCCAAAGAACTTTGCCTTTTGCTAAATTACAAAAACTAAGAAGTAGAATATGAAAACAATAAAACAAAAGCAGATCCAAAGAGAACAGAGTTAAAATTTTCAGATAGCTTAGGAGGTATATTCTCTTCAGATAAAGGACTTTCGACTGCAGAGAGAACTTTATAGTGAAAACTTAGGAAAAAAAACTTCAAACTGGAGCTGTTGTTGTTAGCAAAAACTGTAGAGGGATGCTATACTGGATTCTAACAGGTCGTACCAACGTATACACATGGGAAAACATTAGATCTTTCCGTTAATTAGCAAGAAATCAACACATTGAAGACAGTTTCAAAATAACAGGAATTTAGAGAGAGAGAGAGAGAGAGAGAGAGAGAGAACCTAAACCAAATTCTATGCAATAATGGCTTTGAACAGTTAAACTAATCAATCCATACGAAGCAAAAATACCATGCTTTTCGCGAAATCCCTGGTAGATTTATGACCAAAAATGGACATTTATCAAAAAAAAACCTAGCTTTTTAGCTCCAATACCTAATATCCCAAATCGCTTGTAGATTTGTGGGAAAAAGACGTGCATTTTGTCAACAAAGCCAGCTCTGGATCTACAACAACTAAAAACCCAATCGACATTTCTCAAAAAAAATCTAAATTTACAGGAAACAACCTAAAAAAACTGAATCTCTGTATCTCACTCCGTGTTTCCATACTATCAAGGGTCGAATTTACAAATAAATCCATCACAAACAAAGAAGTCTAGAAACCAGATGCAAAGCAAAGCTTAACTAGTTATGCGAAATCATACATTGGCCAAAAAAAAAAGAAAAAAAGAATCATCGCGTCTCCGAAAAAAAGCGCTTAGAAATGATATGAATCCAACGGAATCACAGTCAGAGAAAACCAACCACTGGGCCTCAAATGTACACTTGCTTGAATTCCGCCGCAGATTTCCTCACCAACTAATCTCTCCGATTCCAAGATCTCCTAAGAGGATGAGCACGCGGTCCCCGCCCCCAAGCCGCCAATACAAATCCTCAAACAGAAGCTGAAAAGCCTGAAGAAAGCCAAAAAGAAGTAGAAAATCCCCTCCTGCCCGACAAAAGGCCAACCACGGATCACATCAAGAACCATATGACAAAGGAAGAACAATTTAAGAGAGAGAGAGAGAGAGAGAGAAAGATGGATGCTTTACCTATGTTCTACTTTCGCCTCACCAGTCGCTGTCAGTCTCTCTGTGCGGCAGAGGTCGGTCGTATAGAGTGGCTGACACAAGCAACGATATATCTATATCTGTGGACTCTGACGCCAAGCTTTCTTCTCTCTCCTCTCCGTCTCTCTCGCTGAAGAAGAAGAAGGAAAGACTACAGTGCACGGCTAGGCGATATATCTATATTAATGGCCCGGTCATGTTACAGAGAAAATTACTAATTAAATATTGAGTTCAGTTAAGAGAAGGTAGGAGATCCAAAGTTAATTATTATAAAACTATTTTATAAATTTATGTTTAAAAATTAATATAAAATCATTCCAATAATAAATACTTAAGAGACTGCTTAGTTGAAATAAAAGTGACTTTTTTATATTTGATTGGATGAAAAGTAAATTCTAGAATTATGTCGGACCTCCACCCGACCACCAACTATCGTCAGAATTACACCTGACCACTGACTATCACAGTAATTTCACCGAACATCTGCCCGGCCACCAACTAGCGACGAAATTTTGTCGAACCTCCTCCCTGCCACCAATTGTTGCTGGAATTACGCCCGAGCACCAACTGTCGTTGGATTTATGTCTAACCACTGGTTGTCTCTGGACTTTCACAAAACCTCCGTCCATCCACCAAATGTCGCCAAACTTACTGTTGACCGCTGATTATCGTCAAATTTTCACCTGAACACCTTCTGTAGCCAAACAACGATTTTTTTGATCATTGTCGCTCATCAAATACGGTCCTTTCGACCGTATTTGAAAATTAAATTAGAAGATAGATACTAGATAAAAAAATAAAATATATAATATATTTCATTTAAAAAAATTATGAAGTTTATTTTAATTAATTTCTTATAAATGAGACATTTAAACTTAAAACCAAAAAAAAAATATTTGCATTCTATTTTCACTCATTCACCTTACTTTTCTTATATATGAGACATTTAAACTCTTTATTTATTTATGATCAATAGTTGGCGGAAGGAGAAGGACATTTAATTAATACTTTGTCATCCACGTGTTCATTGTACCATCTTCAATCTTGAATGAAAATGTTCTAACAAAAACAATATAAATATTGAACGCCTTCACGTTTCTCATGCGTGGGAGCAGCTGCTTTTAGCCCAGCTGATAAGAAAAGCATCCAAACGCATCAACCTGTTGGAACATAGTGGTTGCAAGTTCTTTCTATCTCCTACCTTTGCCTATGAGTTTATCTTAATGCGACTAAATGTCCCAAATATAGCCATGATATATCCTCAAAAAATTATCTTGATCGAGCATGAATCTCGAGGCAAAATCAAGCCGATAACTTTAAAAATTAAATCCGGGATCACCTGAACTCTGATTTCAGCAAACTTACAGTCAAACTGAGTGTCTCAGAAATACGAACCCAACGACTCAAAATTTGACTCAATCCGAGCCCAAATGAGTCCAAATCAAGGACCCGAAGCGCTGTTGGAAAGTTTGTACCATAATTTGAGTTACCAAACAGTTTCCAAACTTGACGAGCTTATAGTCAAATTGAGCAGCTCAACGAGATGAATCCAAATTCCGAAGTCATTAAGACCTTCAAATGCCTAATAAACGGTCCACAATCGAAGAGTTCAATATATGCCGTTCATTCGGACCATTCCGTATTTGCCCCATGATCTCTCATCTATTTACGGGTCATGCCACTCCATAAAATCTATAAATAGACCCCTCATTTCTCTTGAGAGAGGACCCAAGCAAGAAGAAAAGAAGAAGAAGAGAAGATAAGGACAGGAGGGAATAACTCCTCCTCGACCACCGCCGGAAGTGTGTAGGACACCCGAGTAACGCCGGAATTCTTCCCAAGTAACGCCGGAGTTCCGCCTAACGCCGAAATTTTGTCAAACTTCCAAAAGACGCCAGAGTTCTGCTCGACGCCGAAATTCTGCTCAACCTCGAAACAACGCCAGAATTCTACCCGACCTCCAAAAGACACCAACATTCCGCCCGATCTCCAAGTGACGCCGGAACTCTGCTCGATGTTGTAACTAATTGTCAATCCTGAAGAGATTCATTGTAATCTGATCGTCCTAAATTTTAAGCAAACACTAGTGAAACTCTTTTAACTGGACATGACCCCGTGGTTTTCCCCCTTTCAGGGGTTTTCACGTAAAAATCACAGTGTTGTTATTTCTCCTCTGTTTGTGTGCTAGATATTCGTACAACGCTGAGACGGAAGATTTTTAACTCCATCGCCGCGTATATTCTAGTCCGCAACAAGCCATATTTAAAAAAAATTGGATTTGAATTAATTTTGTTCATGATAAATTTATTTTTAAATGATTATAATATAAAAGAAATAGATCAAAATTTATATTTTAATCTTAAGTTTCGTTTGTGATAGTTTTCTTATTATTGTCTAAAATAATTTTTTTGTACAAAATTTTTAGTTCTAAAAAGCAGTAAAAAATTAGGCTTCGTTTGTAACAGCTTTCTTTTTGCTTCTTAAAGTAGTTCATAGTACTATTAGGCTTCTTAGTACAATAAGAGAGCCGCTCAAATGAAGCCGTAATCTTAAGCATGCTTTTATGATGGAGTTGAAATTGATTTATAATTGTCAAAATTAATTAATTTAGGCTCTTAAATTTGCTTTGTTTTTGGAATTAATTTAGGCTCTATCAATTTTATGACTCGTGCCTTCCCCAATTATGACCAAAAAAAAAAAAGATTTCTATTACTTTAAGTATATAGTTACTTATTTCAATGGAGTTAAACCCCATGATTTCAGCTCATATATGAGAGATATTTATAATTAAAGGAAAGAAAATAGGTTATCCAATTTTCACAAATTAAAAAAAAAAAACACTGTTTTGTAATATATTTGTAAGTTTGTTGTGTTAAAAATATATATTTAATGATTATAATTATTTTTTATATTTTTTTATTAAAAAAATTAATTATTACTACAGTATCACACATGTGCGTGCCCGATAATGCGTGCCCATGTGAAACAATAATGGCTATCGCTTGCAGCGACAATGGTGATCGTTGGTCAATCGATCAACATGACCCATTTTGGGTTTGATTTTGGGCTAAATCATGTTTATTTCCTTGATGTTCTAGATTCGATTTTTTATATTTTTAGAGCCCATTGAAATCTTTATGATCATGATATTAGAGTAACTAGGTAAACTTTTTAATAATTTTTGTTTCCATTGATGCGCCATGTAATATCACAATCTGCTCCAGGATCGTCCAGGCCGATTTTGGATCGTCCTGGGACGATCAGTGGAATTCAGCTCCAGTTTTTGCCCAGAATTGCTCCAGGTGATTTCCTGTAGGGATCGTCCAGGCCGATCGAGGTATCGTCCCGGGACGATCAGTGGATGGCACAAGTCAGAGAATAAAGGTTTTTATCGCCTATGAATAGTAAATATCGTCCTGAAAAATCGTCCCAGGACTATGTGATTTGGTCTGATCGTCCAGGACGATCTGGACGATCGGCCGGGCCGATATGAGCATTACTTAAAGGAATTCAGCCGATTTGAAGAGAGAGAAAAGATTTTTATAAATATCTGATTTTCAGCTCTGAGGAGAGAGAAAAAAGAGGAATTTGGAAAAGTTGATTTCGGGAAGACGCGGAGCCGTTTTCGATCGAAGTGACTGTTGAGGAATTTGCTGTGCTCGAGGTAAGGCACATTCCGTCTTTCTCAATTTTCAGTTCCGTCGCGGTTGGCGGTATTTTTCTGTCCGGATTTCGTTTTCGTTACGATTTTTCGTCCGTATCTTTTGATTGGTTCAGTTTTTACCGCGTAAGTTTCTGTATATCGTTGTCGTGCCGGGTGTGCACGTTTTGACTATATTTTGAAGATTTTTGTTCGGGTATTTTTGATACGACTGTGTTTTTAGTCGACCGGATTTTTCTGTGAAATTGGAAATTATCTGTGCAGTAGAATAAATGTTCTGGAATGTGATTATCTATGTTCTGTGCGAATTCGGTAAATTTTCTTTGCAGGAATTTTTGTGTAAATTCTGTATACTGCCGTTGTGCTGCCCGATTTTTGGGTAATTTCTGAAATGTCCGAATTTCTTCTGAATTGAAATGCTATGTGTATAAGCTATAAAAAGGGAGTTATAAGGGGCCTGAATCCTATGAGATTCAGTTAGTGAAACGGGAAATTCTGAAATGAGCTCAATATACATTTTAATATCTGTTTCGTTCCGGATCCGATGAATTCTGTTCTGGTGCTATAAGCACATCTGTTTTGGTGCCGTGAGCACAAAGGGAGACATAAGGGGCCTGGATCCTATGAGATTCAGTCAGTGTCTGGGAAGGGAGGCATAAGGGGCCGGAATCCGTAGAGATTCCGTCAGTGTCAGGGCATTTAGCTATATGTATCTGTTCTGTTTTCTGTATCTGTTCTGTTCTGTACGAAATTGTAATTCTGATATGATATGCTCCGTACGATTCTGATTTCTGATTTCTGAATCTGACTCTGTTGATTTGTTCTGATATGATCTGTACGATTCCGATTCTGATTTGATATCTGTCCGTATAAGTTCTGATTTCCGACTCTGTTCCGATTTCTGATCTGATTTCTGTCTGATGAGTTTGGTTTTGGTTTCTGAGAATTCAGATTGGTGGTTTGTTGCTTTGCTGAGCTGTTGAGCTCACCCTTGCTTTCTGGTGGTTTTCAGGTTCTGGGAAGGGCAAGGAGGTCCAGGATTAGTTTCAGAGTCTGATCCGATTAGGTACTTTTGTACTTTTTGATTTTTGTACAGTCATGGCTTTCCTGTTCTGTCTTTCTTTCTGTTGAAAGCCATGTGCTGTTCTGTAGATGATTATTTTTGAGGAAATGAAAAGATAGATGTTTTGTTCCGCTGCATTTGATGTTTTTAGTAGCTCTGTTGTTCTGTGTGTTTCTGTTGAGTTAAGAATTTGGAAGATCAGTTCAGTAACCTAATCCAAAGCCAGATCCTGGATAAGCAAGTAAGCGCGCTCGTCGCGATCCGGCTCGGGCGGGATCCGTCCCCGTCGGGTCGGGTCGTGACAAGCTTTTGTGGTATCAGAGCACTGGTTTTGGAAACAGGTTGAATTGTGAAACAAAGCTCTAGGAAGTGATCAGTAAGTCTGTCTGGGAGGAAGTTTTGGGTCGTTTGGCTTTTTATTGTGTTGTTTTTGTGTTGTTTTTGTGATAGTTTTCCGGATTTTCTGGATTTTTCTGTATGGATCAGCCAGACCCAGACATGACAGACGGTCAGAGTGATGATCAGGCAGCACCAGTGGGGAGTACAGCCCCAGTGGTCGGTGCTGATACGCTGTCTCAGTTTGCTTCACTTGTTGCTCAGATGATGAGCGAGACCCAGAGCAGAGCTTCTACTGTGAGATCTGAGGATATTGATCGACACATGCAGTTATTTTTGAGGTTGAAGCCTCCGAGGTTTGAGGGCGCTGTTGAGCCCAGAGCTGCTGAGGAGTGGCTGAGGAGATTAGAAAAGACTTTTGACGGGATGCAGTGTCCTGCAGACAGGAAGGTTCCGTTGGCTGTTTTTCTGTTAGATGGAGAGGCTGAGCACTGGTGGGATGGCCAGCAGGCAGCCAGATTTCAGGGCAGATTGAACTCTTTGATCACTTGGGAAGAGTTCACTGAAGTGTTCAGAGATTGGTTTGTTCCCCCTTCTGCACGACAGCAGATGCAGGAGAGTTTTCTGAGGCTGGTTCAGGGGAGCAAGACGGTGATGCAGTACGAGGCTGAGTTTACTGCATTAGCCAGGTACGCTCCGCAGCTGGTTAGCACGTCTGCTGAGAGGTGCTACAGATTTCTGAGAGGCTTACGAGACACTTTGAGGCAGCCTTTGATACCATTCAGGATTACTGATTTCTCTGAGCTTGTGGAGCGAGCTCGTCTGATTGAGAACGACATGACGGCTACTCAGCAGCGGTGGACTGTGAGTAGGAAGAGGTTTGGAGGAGAGACATCTGGCAGTGGTTCCTCTGGGAAGAGGAGATTTGTTTCTGGTTCTGGATCTGGAGATTCCAGAAGGAGTGGAGGATCGTCTGGTACTGCTACCAGTACGACTGGTTCTGGATCTGTCAGTACGGCACCTGTGTGCCAGAGTTGTGGACGGCGACACCATGGCCAGTGCTATAGGATAGCTGGTCTTTGTTTCAGATGTGGTCAGCCGGGACATAGGATTGCAGAATGTCCACAGATGGGATTTGAGCAGCGATCTGAGGGCTTCGTCAGACCTGTTGGTTCAGCAGCAGGAAGACCGAGGACTGTTCCTCCACGCCCTGAGGGATTTGCTGGTAGAGGTGGTGGTTCTAGTTCTGCACCACGGAGACCACCTACGATTCAGAGGGAGCAGAGTAGTTCTGTTGCTTCAGCTCCTGTTCCAGTTCAGCCACGAGTTTACATCTTGAGTCAGCAGGAGGCTCGAGATGCTCCGGATGTGGTGACAGGTACGGTTTACATTTCTGATCAGCCCTGTCGTGTTTTGTTTGACTCTGGAGCGAGTCATTCTTTTCTGTCCGAGCATTGTTTTGAGCTTTTACATTTGGATTCGATGGTTTTACCGGTTTCTTTGTCTGTGATTTTACCGGCTGGGAATCCATTGATTGCTCGACAGTTTTGTTTGTGTGAGATCGAGATTTCTGGCAAGAAGTGGAAATCGAGTTTGATTCGATTGCCGATTTCTTCGTATGATGTGATTCTGGGAATGGATTGGCTGAGTCAGTATGAGGCTCAGATTGACTGTCTGAAGAAGCAAGTGAGTTTGCTTGTGGCTGGAGAGAGAGTTGTATTTCAAGGATTACGAGGTGTTCTCTCCAGTCTGATTTCTGCGTTGGAGGTGAGCAGGATGTGGAAGAAGGGATGTCCAGTATTTTTAGCTTCGGTGCGGGATCTGAACCTGGAAGTTGGTTCTGTTTCTGAGATCCCAGTGGTACGGGAGTTTGTGGATGTTTTTCCTGAGGAGTTGGTTGGTTTACCTCCGGATAGAGATGTGGAGTTCTCTATCGATGTTTTTTCGGGTACAGCTCCTATATCAAAAGCTCCGTACAGGATGGCACCGAAAGAACTTTCTGAGTTGAAAGTTCAGCTTCAGGAGTTGGTTGACAGAGGGTTTGTACGTCCTAGTGTTTCTCCTTGGGGAGCACCTGTTCTGTTTGTGAAGAAGAAGGACGGTACACTCCGTATGTGTATTGATTACAGAGATTTGAACAAGGCCACGATCAAGAACAAGTATCCTTTGCCTCGGATAGACGACTTGTTTGATCAGCTTTCCGGATCTTCGGTGTTTTCGAAGATTGATTTGCGATCCGGATATTATCAGGTGAAGGTGAAGGAATCTGATGTGGTGAAGACTGCTTTTAGTACTCGGTACGGGCACTACGAGTTTTTGGTTATGCCTTTTGGAGTAACCAATGCGCCTGCGATTTTCATGGATCTGATGAACCGAGTATTCAGGGAGTATTTGGATCAGTTTGTGATCGTCTTCATCGACGATATTCTGGTATATTCTGCATCTGAAGATGATCATGCCAGACATTTGAGGATTGTGTTGGAGACTCTGAGGAGGAATCAGCTGTATGCCAAGTTCTCCAAGTGCGAATTCTGGCTGAAGAGCATTTCTTTTCTAGGGCATGTGATTAGCGGAGAAGGTATTTCTGTAGATCCCCAGAAGATTCAGGCGGTTGCTGATTGGCCAAGGCCGACTACGATATTTGAGGTACGTAGTTTCTTGGGCATGGCCGGGTATTACAGGAAGTTTGTGAAAGGATTTTCACAGATTTCGACTCCTCTGACGAGACTGACTCAGAAGTCGGTTCCTTTTGTTTGGACACCGGAGTGTGAAGCTAGTTTTCAGCGATTGAAGGATTGTTTGACTTCAGCTCCAGTGTTGGCACTTCCGTCAGGTACGGAAGGTTTTCAGGTGTTCAGTGATACTTCACTGAAAGGACTGGGATGTGTTCTGATGCAGCATGGTCAGGTAATTGCTTATGCTTCGAGACAGTTAAAACCACATGAGAAGAATTACCCGACACATGATTTGGAGTTAGCTGCAGTTATTTTTGCTTTGAAGATTTGGCGTCATTACCTGTATGGCGTCACATGTGAGATGTTTACTGATCATAAGAGCCTGAAGTACATTTTTACTCAGAAGGATTTGAATCTGAGACAGAGGCGGTGGCTCGAGTTGATCAAGGACTATGACCTGACTATTCAGTATCAGCCTGGGAAGGCGAATGTGGTATCAGATGCTTTGAGCAGGAAGTCTTCTGGATTATCAGGTATTCGGCTTACCTGTGATGACTTTCTGATCCGTGATTTGGAAAGATTGCAGTTGGAGGTGATTTCCTCCAGTGATTTGGAGTTGGCTCAGATGAGTATTCAGTCTTCTTTGGAAGCAAGGATTCAAGAAGCCCAGAAGTCAGATTCTGATTATTCGAAGTTGTTAGCTCAGATTGGATCTGGTAAGACTCCTGAACTTCGAATTTCTGATTCTGGTGCTATTTTCTGTAAGAACAGGTTGTGGGTACCTGTGTTTGGAGATTTGAGGCGGGAGATTCTGTATGAATCTCATCATTCAGGCTACACTGTTCATCCAGGCAGTGGTAAGATGTACGCTGATATGAAGCTTTTGTTCTGGTGGCCTGGGATGAAGAAGGATGTGGCGGAGTTTGTGTCGAGATGCGAAGCCTGTCAGTTGGTGAAGGCAGAGCATCAGCGACCAGGTGGACTGTTGCAGTCGTTGCCTATCCCTGAGTGGAAATGGGAGGAGGTAACGATGGATTTTGCGATGGGTTTTCCTCGATCACGACAAGGACATGATGCCATTTGGGTAGTTGTGGATCGATTGACGAAGTCAGCCCATTTTCTTCCGATCAGACAGACGTATTCAGTTGAACGCTTGGCACAGATTTATGTGAAAGAGATAGTCAGATTGCACGGTGTGCCTCGTGTGATTGTATCTGATCGAGATGGACGCTTTACTTCCAGACTTTGGAAGGGCATTCAGCAAGGCTTGGGTACGAAACTGCATTTCAGTACAGCCTTTCATCCTCAGACCGACGGACAGTCTGAGAGGACTATTCAGGTATTGGAAGACCTGTTGAGGCTTTGTGTTCTGGACTTTAGCGGAAGCTGGGAAGATCATATCCCACTGATTGAGTTTGCCTATAACAACAGTTTTCAGTCCAGTATCGGTATGGCACCGTACGAGGCTCTGTATGGCAGGAAGTGTCGTACTCCTTTGACTCTGACGGAGGTCGGAGATAGACAGGCTTTGGGGGCCACTTTTGCTGATGAAACTGCTCAGAAGATTCATTTGATAAGAGAAAGATTGAAAGCCGCTCAAGATCGTCAGCAGAAATATTACAATCAGAAGCACAGATTTGTTGAGTTTCAGGTCGGTGACTTTGTGTATGTCAAAGTCAGCCCGATGAAGGGTGTGAGCAGATTTGGTCAGGTGAGTAAGCTGAGTCCAAGGTATGTTGGACCGTTTGAGATTTTGGAAAGAATTGGAAAAGCTGCTTATCGCCTATTGCTTTCTGATTCTATGCCTGATGTGCATAATGTGTTTCATGTATCCACTCTGAGGAAGTGGGTATCCGACTCTGGGAAGAAGGTATCAGCTGATGAGGTTGAGATTCAGGAGAATCTGGCGTACAAAGGAAGAGCCAGAGTTGATTTTGGCGTACGACGTCCGCAAGTTAAGAAATAAAGAGATTCCGATGGTTAAAGTCCAGTGGAAGCACCGGACTGCACGGGAAGCAACTTGGGAAAAGGAGTTTGATATGAGATGGTCGTACCCGTACTTGTTTTGACTGAGTTTGGATTGGATAATGTCGAGGACGACATTTTTCTGAGTTGGGGAGATTGTAATATCACAATCTGCTCCAGGATCGTCCAGGCCGATTTTGGATCGTCCTGGGACGATCAGTGGAATTCAGCTCCAGTTTTTGCCCAGAATTGCTCCAGGTGATTTCCTGTAGGGATCGTCCAGGCCGATCGAGGTATCGTCCCGGGACGATCAGTGGATGGCACAAGTCAGAGAATAAGGGTTTTTATCGCCTATGAATAGTAAATATCGTCCTGAAAAATCGTCCCAGGACTATGTGATTTGGTCTGATCGTCCAGGACGATCTGGACGATCGGCCGGGCCGATATGAGCATTACTTAAAGGAATTCAGCCGATTTGAAGAGAGAGAAAAGATTTTTATAAATATCTGATTTTCAGCTCTGAGGAGAGAGAAAAAAGAGGAATTTGGAAAAGTTGATTTCGGGAAGACGCGGAGCCGTTTTCGATCGAAGTGACTGTTGAGGAATTTGCTGTGCTCGAGGTAAGGCACATTCCGTCTTTCTCAATTTTCAGTTCCGTCGCGGTTGGCGGTATTTTTCTGTCCGGATTTCGTTTTCGTTACGATTTTTCGTCCGTATCTTTTGATTGGTTCAGTTTTTACCGCGTAAGTTTCTGTATATCGTTGTCGTGCCGGGTGTGCACGTTTTGACTATATTTTGAAGATTTTTGTTCGGGTATTTTTGATACGACTGTGTTTTTAGTCGACCGGATTTTTCTGTGAAATTGGAAATTATCTGTGCAGTAGAATAAATGTTCTGGAATGTGATTATCTATGTTCTGTGCGAATTCGGTAAATTTTCTTTGCAGGAATTTTTGTGTAAATTCTGTATACTGCCGTTGTGCTGCCCGATTTTTGGGTAATTTCTGAAATGTCCGAATTTCTTCTGAATTGAAATGCTATGTGTATAAGCTATAAAAAGGGAGTTATAAGGGGCCTGAATCCTATGAGATTCAGTTAGTGAAACGGGAAATTCTGAAATGAGCTCAATATACATTTTAATATCTGTTTCGTTCCGGATCCGATGAATTCTGTTCTGGTGCTATAAGCACATCTGTTTTGGTGCCGTGAGCACAAAGGGAGACATAAGGGGCCTGGATCCTATGAGATTCAGTCAGTGTCTGGGAAGGGAGGCATAAGGGCCGGAATCCGTAGAGATTCCGTCAGTGTCAGGGCATTTAGCTATATGTATCTGTTCTGTTTTCTGTATCTGTTCTGTTCTGTACGAAATTGTAATTCTGATATGATATGCTCCGTACGATTCTGATTTCTGATTTCTGAATCTGACTCTGTTGATTTGTTCTGATATGATCTGTACGATTTCGATTCTGATTTGATATCTGTCCGTATAAGTTCTGATTTCCGACTCTGTTCCGATTTCTGATCTGATTTCTGTCTGATGAGTTTGGTTTTGGTTTCTGAGAATTCAGATTGGTGGTTTGTTGCTTTGCTGAGCTGTTGAGCTCACCCTTGCTTTCTGGTGGTTTTCAGGTTCTGGGAAGGGCAAGGAGGTCCAGGATTAGTTTCAGAGTCTGATCCGATTAGGTACTTTTGTACTTTTTGATTTTTGTACAGTCATGGCTTTCCTGTTCTGTCTTTCTTTCTGTTGAAAGCCATGTGCTGTTCTGTAGATGATTATTTTTGAGGAAATGAAAAGATAGATGTTTTGTTCCGCTGCATTTGATGTTTTTAGTAGCTCTGTTGTTCTGTGTGTTTCTGTTGAGTTAAGAATTTGGAAGATCAGTTCAGTAACCTAATCCAAAGCCAGATCCTGGATAAGCAAGTAAGCGCGCTCGTCGCGATCCGGCTCGGGCGGGATCCGTCCCCGTCGGGTCGAGTCGTGACACGCCAACTTTAATAAAAGTTGATATTATAATTTTAGAGAATTTATTTGGTTCTAATGACAGAATAGAAAATAAGATTTATTCATGTATTGATGTGAGTATACAGAGACCTATTTATAACATAGCTTGAAGCCTATACAACGTTCTAGATAGCGGGTAGGTTATAGGTATATAAATGTGCACAGGTTATTACACCCCCTCAAGCTGATGGGCAGGTTGAACCGTCAGCTTGTCCCGTAAGTGATGGAAGCGAGGAGTGTAGAGAGGTTTGGTAAAGATATCAGCGATATGATCTTTAGTGGAAATCGGTAGAATCTGTACAATTTTGGCTTGAATGTGATCCCGAATAAAGTAGTGATCAATTTCAATATGCTTGGTCTGCGCATGAAACACTGGATTGTTGGCGAGGGCGATGGCCGAGGTGTTGTGACAGTGTAGCTTGGTGGGAGGCATGTTATGAATTCCAAAGTCACGTAATAGTCTCCGAAGCCATAGTATGTTAGCGAGAGCAGTAGCAAGAGATCGGTATTTAGATTTTGTGGATGATCGAGCCACCGTGTGCTGCTTTTTGACACTCCAAGATATGAGAGTGTTGCCTAAGAAAGAGCAATAACCGGATGTGGACCGTCTGGTGTCTTTATCGCCCACCTAGTCGGCATCCGAGTATGAGTAAATCCATACTACCCTGCAAAATAGGTAAACCAAGTGAGAGTGTGCCTTTTATGTAGCGAAGCAAACGTTGAAGAAGGACGAAGTGATTTGGCTCGGGATTATGCATATATTGGCATAATTGATTGACTGTAAAGGATATATCTGGTCTGGTTATAGTAAGGTATTGTAGAGAACCCGTGAGTTGTCTGTATAACGTCAGATCAGAGGCCAGACCGGGTTGTTAACCATATCCTGAGATTTTGTAGGAACAGGATTTGCGAGCGTCTTGCAAGTGTTCATTCCAGCCGAATTCAAAATGGAAGCAGCATACTGCTTCTGAGATAGCATATACGAATTTTGAGATTTGGAGATGTCTATGCCCAAGGAACTATGGGCTAGCCCAAGAATCTTCATATCAAAGTGCTTGTTCAGCTGAGAGATCGCGGTATCAATTAGAGATGTATCATTCCCGGTTATTAGTATGTCGTCGACATAGATTACTATGTAGATTCGGCTGTTGTCTTTGTGAAGGATAAATAGTGATGAATCAGCTTTGCCCGGAGAGAAGCTGAGTGTAATGAGGAATTTGGAAAAGGTTTGGAATCATTTTCGAGGGGTCTGTTTGAGACCGTATATTGCTTTCTTGAGTTGACAGACATAGTCATGATGACGATCATCTTCAAATCCTTTGGGCTGTTTCATGTAGATTATTTCATCAATGTTGCAGTGAAGGAACGCATTCGTAACGTCCAGCTGATGCACAGACCAATCATTAGATACAACAATAGTAAATAACATGCGTATAGTTTGAAATTTAGCAACTGGGCTGAAAGTTTCAAGGTAATTTAAACTGTATTGCTAATTGTTGCCTTGAGTGACGAGATGAGCTTTGAAACGAGCAATTGTGCCATCTGATTTGTGTTTTATTCGAAATGTCCAGCGGCTGCCTAGTACCGGGCTGTTTTGAGGACTAGGAATAAGCTCCCAAGTGCCTTGTTTTTGCAATGCATGAAACTCCCCAGCCATGGCCTTTCACCATTGAGGATATTTGATCGCTTCTGTGTATGTAGTCGGCTCAGATGAATCATTGGGATGTGACAACGTTTACAGGTGAAGCAAATTGAGTTTTTGAATTGGTTTTAACGAGCCGGTCTTTGTTCTTGTAAGCATAGGATGACGGGAAGTGGAAGAGATACTGGAACTGCTGCTGGTTGATAATTGCTCAGAAGGCTGCGGAGGAGGTGAATTTGATTGCCTGCTTGTGTTGAGAGTCTGCAATGTAGCAGATTTTGGAAAGGTGGCTTTAGACTTGGTAATGTTTGTGTTTGTGCTGTTGTTAGTAGTCACCTGAACTAAGAGCGAAGCAGGTATCGGAAGTATAGGGTGAGGTTTGGGAGTAGGTAATTGTTTGAATGGGAAGGTCTGTTCGTCAAAGACAACATGCCTTGAGGTATAGACTTTGCTAGTAGTTATTTCTAGGCACTTATAGCCTTTAGATATATGCAAATAGCCAAGAAATATACAGCTACGAGATCTTGGCTGCAGTTTGTTTTCTTGATTTGCCGGTACCCATGGATAGCAGGTGCAGCCAAATACTTTGAGGAATTTGTAGTCAGGTTGTTTATGAAACAGAATTGAGACGATAGACTTAAAATTTGTGGTGACAGTAGGTAGCCTATTAATAAGGAAGGATGTCGTGAGCACTGCATCGGGCCAGAATGCGTGAGGAAGAAATGCCGTGTTGATCAAAGTACGAGTTGTCTCAAGTAGATGTTTGTGCTTGCGTTCAGCTAATCTGTTATGTTCAGGAGTATAAGGACAATAAGTTTGATGAGAAATGCCATGTTGAGTAAGAAAATTCTTGAAGTTATGGTTTAAATGCTCCGTACCCCCGTCGGATCGCAAACATTTTATTTGAAATTGCGTTTGTTTTTCGACAATGGTTTTAAAATTCTGAAAAATGTTAAAAACTTCAGATTTTGGTGCATTGGAAAAACCCACGAAAAAATGCAAAAAATCATCTATAAACACGACGTAGTACATAAAACCTTGATTCGAAGGAACAGGGGCAGGGCCCCAAACATCAGTATGCAGAATAGCTAAAGGCATTGATACACGATGAGTTTTATTAGAAAAAGGTAATCGATGACCTTTAAAGGTCGTACAATCAGAACAAAAATACATATTATAAGGTATATGAAGACTTTTATCATAGTCTGAAACTGCTTTAACAATTCTCGAGTGAGGGTGGCCTAGTCTTTGGTGCCAAAGAGATGCCGCATTGGACATAGCAGTTAGCGCCGTATGATCTGATCTATTCTTGTTGGCCGAACGAATTGGGTATAGACCTCTGCGTTTGGACCTGACAGTAGTGTTCATTTTGTCGTCATATCCTTAATGGCAAAACCAGACGGGTTAAAATTCACAGAAACGTTATTATCTTGAGTCAAATTAGAGATAGAAAGAAGATTATGATAGAGATGCAGAACATGCAGTAAGTTATTAAGATGAAGCTTACGATACGGTGTTGGCAGAATGTCATTGCCGAAGTGAGCAATGGGAAAAGATCCACCATCACCTATGGTAATGGTATCGGTACCGGTGTAGGATTGGACTTGCGAGAGGTTATTCACTGAATTTGTAAGATGAGCTGAAGCATCCGAATCGAGATACCAGTCCGGATTGTCGGTGTTAGTGGCCGCAACCATCGCTCTAGTTGAAGTGTTTGGAGTAGTTGCTTCGGGAGTGTTGACGGCTATATTGAGACGATGCCCGCAGTTGTGCGCCAGATTTCCTCTTTTACTGCAAATCTGGCATTGAGGGGCATTCGGGTTGGTAGGACGAGAGTTTTGTGTAGACGATCTTGCACGTCCATGCCGACTGCGGCCTCTATTGGAATAGAGAGCAGTAGATGAGTCGCCTAGATTTATTTGTCATAGTGATTTGGACTGGAGATTGATTTCTTCAGTTATCATCAAAGAGTACAAGGTATCAAGATCCATGGGAGTTTGCATTGCTTGGATCGTGGTTTACAGAGCGTTATACGACGGTGGTTGCCCGTTCATCGTATATAAGAGGACGTCTTCTTGATCAAGAGTGGCGCCAGCCGAGCTTATATTATCCACTATAGTCTTGATTTGTTAAAGGTATTGGGTCATATTCTGGGATTTCATCTGTATGTTATGCAGCTCATTTTTTAGCTGTATAACACGTGATCGATTTGACGATCAGAGACGTCTTTCCAGGGTATGCCATACGGGAGGATGGCCAGAGAGACAGTAGAACAGAGCGCGGCAGCCAAGTTTTGATCAACAAGAACCCATTCTTGATATTTTTGATTGGGTTCTTTGCTGCCGTCTTGAAGAATCTTGTGAGTAGGTGGAGGGGATGGCGACTGTGAGAGAAAGGAAGCAAAGCCATTAGCAGTGAGTAATTTTAGAACCTGAGATCTCCAAATCGGATAATTTTTAGAGGATAGTTGGATCGGAACAATTATCTTGATGTTTGAGATAACGAATTTGAGGGAGGCGGGTATGAGAAGATTGTCGTCGGGAAGCACTTCTTGAATTTCTTCAGTTTGGGATAAAGATGAAGTATCCATGTTCGAGGATGAACGATTTCAGCGACAATAAGAACAGGGAAGCAAGGAACAACGAAAAGATATCAGGGGAATGGAAAGCACTATGATACCATAATGACAGAATAGAAAATAAGATTTATTCATGTATTGATGTGAGTATACAAAGACCTATTTATAACATAGCTTGAAGCCTATACAACGTTCTAGATAGCGGGTAGGTTACAGGTATATAAAGGTGTACAAGTTAGTAGGTTCATACTTGGAGATGTCTAGGGAGCAAGCGTGCCTCCTCTTATTGTTTTATAAAATTATAATTTTATGCAAGTAAATTTTTTTAAAGATTAAATATATATTTTTAAACCACTTTGTATTCAAATAAAGCACTCGAGATAAGGTTAAAAATTATGGATAATTAATCGAAGGATCTCCAAGATCTCCAAAATTCACATGCTTATAGTCAAATGAAGCAGCTCGATGAGATTAATCCAATAAGCTAAATATCACTCAAATTTTGAGGCCATTATAACACTTAAATGCTGAATAAACTATTTAGTAATCAAAGGATTTTATATGAGCTATTATATGGAGTGTTATAAAATTTTGGCGGGCTATCATTGTTATCTAACCATTATCGTTCATCTATGATATTTCATTCTCCAGCATTTGAGAGTCGCCATTAGACCATTGTCTCCAGACCATCATCTACTATCATGCTCCCTCCGCTACTTCTCTTTCAATCTCTACTATAACTACAGGAGGTTAAATAAGTGCTCTTAAATTTATAATCACGTCTTTGTCAGTTGTAACGAAAAATGCATTGCAACTGAGTTACTATGGTTTGAAGATGACAATCAAACAATAATAGTTTGAGGAAAGAAAATCAATCAATGACAGTTGAGTGAAAATTATTGGGCAATAACAATCGATTGCAATGGTGGAGCGAAATGACAGTTGAGCAAAGATAGTTGAACAATGTTATAGTTGGTGGCAATCATCTACATTGAATGTTACGCTAAGCTATAAAGATCTTTAGATCTTCAAACTTTCTTCATATTAATGAATTCTTTAATACGAAAAATGAGAGCCTATTTATAATTTTATGAAATGGCATTTTGATAATTATAAACCAAACCGTCAAACACTATTAGGTGAATCTTATTAACTCTCTTAATTATATAACATTTTTTACTATTTAAGTGCATCAATAACATTAAAACCGAGTAATCTTGAGTTCATTGGATTATTCTTGTCGAGATGCTCATTTTTATTATAAGCACACATAATTTAAAGATCATTTGATCCATTAAATAATATCATAAAATTTCTAATTATATTTTAAGTGTTTGATTTTGTCTCATTTAGACGGATCAAAATACTTATTTTGTTGTTGGGATTTAGTTAAACCATTTGTTTTGATAATAAATTTACTCATGCTTCATTTGAGATAACTTTTTTACTGCTTTCTAAAACAACTTTTTAGTATAAAAATTTTTTGAACAATAAATTTTTGTACTTAAAAGCTGCTTTAGGCCTAGTCTGGGATGGGTTTCTTACTACTTCTTAAAACAACTTTTATACAAAAATTAAAATTTTTGTGCTAGAAAGCTGTTTTAAGAAGCAACAATAAAGCCGCCCCAAACAAAGTCTTAAAAAGCACTAAAAAAGTCATCCCAAACGAAGCCTTAGATTTGTGTTTTGTGAAACTCAATTTACTTTTCAAAAATTTCAATTCAAAATTTGCATTTAATTTTGTTTTTTATCAGAAAATTTTTTGTAGCATATCAATTTATAATTTATAATTTAAAAGAAATTTGAATTAAAGAATGCTTATTAATAATTTATGTTTTAAAAAATAAAAATTTGAAACAAAATAGTGATCAAATTTTGCGTCAAAAGGAATTAGAATTTTTTTTTTTTTTTAATTTGAAACGAATCCAATTAGTTGAAGGATTAGTTTCCACCTACGACCAGAGTGGAGAAATCACAGCCGTTCACAGGGTGGTCTTGAATAAAGTAAACGCATCACCATCGTCAAAATGTCGTCGGTGGCCGAATGGCTGGATTTATTGACGCGTCAAACTTGTCTGGCGGGGAAGAAATTTAACGACTTTTTTTATCAAAATTTTATTCTATATTTTCTTTAAAAATTAGTTATTTATATTAAAAAATGTATTTGTTCAGCAGATTTAGGTTTGATTTGGAACTGCTTTTTAACAGCTTTATGAAGCAACTTTTTAGGGGCTGTTTGGTTTGGTGAAAAGGAATACGCGCATTTCTAATATTTTAGCATTTGGCGCGACACAAAGTAATGTTACCGTATTAGAATAGAGTATTCTGAACTTGCTTGGCAAAATATTTGCAGCGTACTCAAAACCCGCTCTAAATACACCGCAACTCTCTTGCTTGAAAATGTGTGAAATCCCAACTGCATTTCTTAGTTAATGTTCGACTTTGCCTCCATTTTTGGCAAGCCTTCGCTCTCGCGTCATACTCGCCCAAGAAGTTCGCACCAGGCGAGAAAGAGGCAACAACCCGTGGGAACACTTCTTCATTTATTCCTCTTGCTTCACGTGAGGAGTCGTTTTACCCCGGATTTGCTATTTCTCCAATTCCGTTTGGCTGGCATGAGGACGTTCACTCGATTCTACAAGCAAGAAAATCCACTCGCTGCACGCCAATGGTAGCATATTTGCGGTGTATTTGAAACCCGCTCAAATCAAGCGAATTCTAAATATACGACAACTCTCTAACGTGAAAAGGAGTAAAATTCCAACTGCATGTCTTCGATGATGTTAGACTTCGGCTCCTTCGTTTCGGCTAGCCTTCGCTCTCACATCCTACCCACCCACAAAGTTCCCACTAGGTTAGAGAGAGAGAGAGAGAGAGAGGTTCATTTATTCCTAAACCCTAAACATTTAAAATTTTAAATTTAATCCCTTGACTTTTTATATTGATACCCATATAATCCCATAAAATGTCTAATTTAATCCATATTTAAAAAAAAAAAAACAAATTGATACTTTAAAATAATTAGAAAATATTTTGATCATTAAAAATAAATCAAATTCAAAAGGACCAATTCACCCTTTTTCTCATCATTAAAATATCCAAACACCAAAAGGAACAATCAATTATTTTCATCAACATCAAACATCATTATATGTAAACAGGCACAACATTTATCTCTGTATGTTTTAACAATAAAAAACATCAGTCACTCATTCCCTTAAAAAAAATAATATGAATAACACATTTTCAGGTTCTATAATGCTTAAAAATACTGAAAAATGTGAAACTTTTCCTCCTTGAATCTAAACCATCAAAAGATATGCATGCAAGAACAAAATTTATGTAGCTGGGAAGGCTACATACAAATTGAATTTGGAAAGCTTAAAAGAATTTCATAAGCTCCGACTGTTAATTACTATTATTATTGTTATTAAGGCTTTGGTATGGTTTTCTTGCTACTTCTTGAAACAACTTTTTAGCAAAAAAAAAAAATTTGATGTACTAAAAAGCTGCTTCATGAAGCAATAAAAAGCAATCCCAAACAAAGCATAAGACGTCATTTGAGATGGCTTTTTTTTTCTTCTTAAAGTAACTTTTTAGCACACAAATTTTAATTTTTGTACTGAAAAGCTCTTTTAAGAAGCAGTAAAAAGATCATCCCAAACAAAACTTAAGTTTAATGAACAAACAATATGAAAGTTTTCCAACAGTTTTGGTACACTTCCTCCTGTTCTTATTGCACTAAGAAACAAACTACATTTGATTGTTATTTTAAAAAACTAAAAAATGAACAAAGACCATTGGAGAATCTCATTAAAACAATTTGAAACAGATAGTCTCTAAGTAAAGCATAGTAGGACAATGATCCATGAGTTCAACACTTCAACATGATTGGGTGGACAAAGAATAAACCAAGGTCCCATTGCAAAAAGACGAACAAAAGTTTTACAACTACATTGAAAAGGAAGCAGGAACATGACAAGGAAAACTTAAAACATCTGCCAGATGTTAACTAGAAAGTAAGATGATAGACTCATCCTTACAGATCCTGCACGCTCAAACCTGCAAAATAAGAGAATTAAAACCTTGAGATCTATATTTCGGAGAAAGAAAAAAGCTATATAATGTGCTGTTCTATACAAATCTTGAAATGAAAGACAATGATACTTAGGCTTCGTTTGAGACGGCTTTTTACTGCTTCTTGAAGCAGCTTTTTAATACCAAAATTTTAATTTTTTAACTAAAAAGTTACTTCAAAAAGCAGTAAAAAAACCGTCCACCATAGGAGCATTTTTAGTACAGCTTTCTCACAAAAATCACAATACTGCCAGAGAGGCATTCTTTTCCAACAAGAATGCCGAAAAATATAGCATCACAAAGGGAGTGTAATTGAGTCGAGCTGACTTAAGCTTTGCTCCACAAATAACTAGCGAGCAAAACTCAATAAACTAATAAATCAAAGTTGAGCTAAACCGAACTAGATTAGTAAGCTGAATAGTTTAAAGATGCTTAATATAAAATACATTTAAAATCTATTAGAATTCAAGAGTTTAGGTATAAATTTATTACAATATTTTAAGAATTATATATTTATACTTTTATCATATTATCAATTTACAATTGGCACCATGATCATCTAAGTACCAAGAAGGCCAGTTTAGGTACCGGCGCTAGGTGCTTGACAAATTCATAATATGGAACTAAGTATATATCAATAAAGATTATGAGAATGCTAATGGATTTAATGGCCTTAGCACCCTAAATAAAAATAGAGAATTTTGTTTTTATCATCATATTATTAAAACCGAAATTAGAGAGATTTTAAAGAAAGTAAAGTGTAGGAAAGCAGTTGGACCTGATGATATTCCAATAGAAGTGTGGAAATGCTTAAGAGATGACTTACAAAACTTTTCAATATTATTTTAACGACTAAAAAGATGTCAGATATGTGGAGTGTGTTGATTCCTATTTTTAAGAATAAACGTGATGCACAAGAGTGCGCGAATTAGTAATTAAGTTAATGTGGCATAGTTTAAAATAATGGGAGAAAGCCATTGAGCATAGTTACAATGTCACACTCATGTTTCTCACAATCAATTTGAATTCATGCCGGGTAGTCTACTACGGACAATATACATTTTGAGAGAGGTTTGATGGAGAAGTATAGAAATAATAAGAAGAATCTACATAAGAATTTTATTGATTTAAAGAGAGAGCATATGATAAATCCCAAGAGAAGTGCTCTGGAGAGTTCTAGAAAAGAATTGAGTTAATAATGCTTATATTAAAGTCATTAAAAATATGTATGCAGAGTTATTACTTGTGTTCAAACATAAGGTTGTTTGACCAAGTATTTTTCTATTTCAATTGGATTACATCAAGGATTAACATTAAACCCATATCTTTTTGCTTTAGTCAAGGATGTTCTTAGTAGACGTTTACAAAAGGATGTTCACTGATTTATGTATGTTTTTTGCTGATCATATTCTTCTTGTTGATAAGAGTAGAGAAGGAGTTCAAAAAAAACTTATTTGTAGAGCTAACTAGCATCTAATAGAGTATTAATTCACAACAAACAATTAACAAAAGTTGAATAGACAAATGTCAAAAGCAATTTAGATATGTAAAGCACAATGCCCGGGTATACATTATAATAAATAAAAAAAAAACTTATCAATAGAGTTTACCTGGGGGAAGAGATTGCTTGAGCTTATCAGCCTTCTCAGAGTCAAACACACACAAAGTGTAAAGATACCTCGAGCATCTAACCTTGAACTTCACAACACCCTTGCTTCTTTTGATCTTAACAGAACGAGCATCCTTCCTTCTAGCCGTAAGAAGGAAATCCTTGATCTCGTTGATCTGCTTCGGCTGGATCAACAAACAAGTACAAAAATCAACAAAAAAACAGAAATTTATTCAAACTGATTAAGAAATCTAATCGGTTTTCTGAACTGGCAAAGTCAAATAGAACGTTTTAAAAGTAATATGAAAAACCGAACGAAATAAAACATTATTAATTTAAAAGAAAATGGCCAACTAATATGGATGACCACATTATATTGAAATTCCAATTTTCGCATATATTTTACTAATCAAATCATTCCATGTAATCTAAATATCCTTACTCGTGTGTTTCATTCTAAACCACTTAAAAATTTGTAAGCTTTGAAATCACAAATATCATTTCATGCAATTGGAGTCAAACATTGGACAAATATGTGACATTCAATTAATGTTCAAAATATTTTAAAGTTCTTCTAATCATGTATATAATTCATTTTTAATAATATTATAAAGAGAGTAGATGATTTTGATTTAAAGTTTATACTAACAAGCTCTAAATGGGAAACCCACACACACAATGGACTACACAAACAGAATGCAAACTACATAAGAAGGATTCAATCAGAAAACAATCGATTATATTTGCATTAAGGCAAACTATGCTCGAAGAAGTCTCAGTTTATGTGGCATGCTAGGAGTCAAATTTTGAAATAAAAATTGCAACATTCCCAGAAAAATCTGCACAAAAACTTATGACAAATCACGATTGATTAAGTGAAGCAACAAAAACCCTTCCCAAGTAAAAGTGCATCACATTCCCCTTCTTGTATATATTTGTGAGGGAGTTTAGCAATAATTAATTTGAAAACTCGAATTAGCTTTTAGTTAAAAGATTGTCTTATAATTGAATCCACCTCTTATAGAGGAAAAATTATAGAATAAAAAAAAAGCTTATTGACCAAACCAATTAAAAGGCTCACAGTTGGAAATTTCAATCATAACAAATTAACAGTATAAAAAGATAACAATAACACATTGGCCGATCTAAAATTGAAAGGCATGGCATCTTCTTTGTTTCTCCTCTTCAAAAATATTGCACTAAAAGAAGCGTCAATAATGCAACATTCCATATTCTATTAGCAAAAGTGGAAGAAGCACAGTTAATTCAAGCAGGTTTTATAGCAATAGCAATGGCATACAGGGGACGAGAAAATTTAACACCAAAATTGCATCTCCAATTCAGCAGAACAAATCATAATACATTCAATTGGCTTAATAACGATAACACCATGCAAATCGTGGCTTTAAGGGGAAAATTATGGGGCATAGATAGCAAACATCTACAAATGGAACTAATGAAAATATAAATTGAACTGAGTCAATCAAAATATGCTTAACATAATTAGATCAATGGACCTCATAAACAACTCATCTAGAGCACGGAGCATGAAGGCCGCAAAATAAAATTCCAATTGATTTAGAAATAGCAACATAAAATGCAGGAAAAAACACCATTGTAGGGTTGTCAAAACAGGTCGGGTTCGGGTCGAACCCAGATTGACCCGAGCTTAAACGGGTTGACCCTAACCCGACCCGATTTTGCAAACGGGTCAGGAAATCCAACCCAGACCCGACCCGTATGGGTTTTGGGTTGACCCGTCCCGACCCGGGAATAGTAAATGTGTGCAATCGATGAATCGCACACGGCTTCTTGATGATAATTTCTCCCTCTCTCTTGTATAAATACTCCACTAACTGTCATTTATCTAATTAAGTTTTTAACCTTTCAAAATATCTTAGTAATTAAGTCCATGTATCAACCACTCAACTTAAAATTACCACAGTATCAACATCTTACAACCTTTGGTTATCATTATTTTTCCTAGCCACAATCTTAGTCAACTTACAAACATATAGCTAAATCATTATCTTGCAACTTTCTTGGCTATTATACTCCTCGCAAAGACTACCATGTTATTATCGACCCACATAAAAAAAACTTTCATTTTTAGAATTGTTATTTTCAATGAAGAAGTTTTCTCGATAAATAACTTAATACCATTTTGCCACAATAGGCAACTTCGATCTTTATGTGCAACACTACTGACTTTTGTTCCAATTACTCAATTTCATTTGATACCTCATGCATCTCAACCAATCCAGCTTGCTACATCACTAGCACCTATCATTTCCCATGTCTTAATCACTTCCCTTTTTCCCCTACTATTAAAATGTTGTTCAAACTTAACTTCACTCATCGAACCAACTCGGTCACATCATCTAATAGTCGCCCACCGCTAGAGTGGATCACTTTGACCAAGAAAGATTCATGATTTTTCTTATGCTGTCATCTTGCCCCCATTGAAAGGAAGAGATATGACGAAAAGTCATGTAGATGGATTCTTTATTGTTTCTTCTTAACCCACATAGTATATCATTTGTTGCAACTAGATCTAGAAAATTTCGCTAAATACTAGCACAATCATAACCTATCATAAAGCTCAATTGATCGCATATAACCTATCATTTTCGGGTTGTTGGGTCAACCCGAACCCGACCCAACTTTTAAAAAGGGTCGTCTTGACAAACCTAAACCCAGACCTGTATGTGAAACGGGTTGACTCGAATCCGGATTTTTTTAGGTTGGGTTTCGGGTCGTGTCAAATATTGACACCCCTACACCATTGTGAAAACTTGGGGTGTAAAAAATGGGTTGCAGGTCGAGTTCGGGTCGAACCCGATATTGATCCATTATTGTTTGACACAACCCGAACATGACCCTTTTTTTTGCAAATAGGTCAAAAACTCCAACCCAACCCGATCCGTCGGGTTACCGGGTTGACTTGACCCAACCCAATTTGGCACAACACAAAACAGGCCGCATCACAGGAATGAGGCGAGATGCGCGGGGCAACCTGTCAAGGTGTGAGCAACAGGTGAGTGAGGCGAGGGCAGCGATACGAGCGAGACGGCTTGTAAGACTCGTTGGCCGAAGGTAGCGATGCGATCATGCAGGTGCGAGCTAGGCACGTGTGGTGCGTGCGCGAGATGAACACATAGTGCGAGGTTGAGCTGGGCACATGGTGCAGAACAATGAGCACTTGAGCGAAAACTAAAAAGTATGAGCATAAACAGTACGCGGGTCATTTCCGTGTCATTTTTGGATTAGCAGGTTGGCCCGAACCCAAACCGATTTTTCAAATGGGCCGAAAAATAAAACTCGAAACTGACCCATTTGCTAAATGTGTTGACCGAAATCGAACTTTTCGAGTCAAGTTTGAGTCAGGTTTTTGGGTAGTGACAGATATTGACACCCAGGTAAAAATCCTAGAGGAACACTCGACCAAGTTGATGCGAAGGTGACCTACATCCAAACCCTAGCAACACAACACAAGCTTGTGGAAAGGGCATTATATATCCTTAGTTAATCTTTCTATAGCTTGTATTACCTAAATACTAATAATACCCCTTCTATAGACAGAAATGCAACTCGGAGGTTTTGGCTAGGATTTTTTTCACAATTGCAAAATAAATCCATGGTTTTTTTTTTTTTTGTATTTGAATGGTTGAAAAAGAAATATATTACTAAGTCTAAGGAACAATAGAAATGTCAACCTATAGAAAATGGGCTTTGTGCTTACTATAGGTGTGCACGACATGGACAATGGAAGACTGCGGGGTTGATGACAAGGTCATGTGGGCAATGACAAGGCAAAGTTAGGGTCGTATGAGGATGATGATGGCATTGTTGTGCGAGGTTAGAGTTGGCAACTCTGAGGTCAATGGCTACAATGTCGTGTGGGTTCGATGAAGATGAGATCATGCTGCGTGGACAAAAAAGGTGCACATAGCGAGGTCCTGCATTTGTAAGTTACTACTTTTTAATGAATTCCAAATTAGTCAAAAATTGACATTTTGGGGTATTACAAATATCCTATAAAAATACTATAAATTTGTTTAACTTCAATCAAACACCTAAAAAATCTACACATATATTTCTTTTAAGCTACAAAACTACGAACCTAATCACCAAAATAAATAGCCCCCAAGTGGCATCTTAGATTATGCATGTTTATGTTTTGTTTCTCTTTTTAATTTTTTATTTTATTTAGTATTTATTTAAAATAAATTTAGATATTTTATGTTTTTTTTTAATTTCATCATCATCATTAGTCATAAATTAACTATTTTAGAGTCGGCATTACAATTACTTATTTTTCATTTACTCATATTGAGTTTTGCAAGTACTAAAAACTTCTCAACCCAATTTGAATTTCTACCCATGTAACTTTAGGTTAACACCATTTCTTTTATAATTTCATATTGTTAAATTTATTCTGTCTAACAAGCATATTATCTACCTTTCGTTATACATGTCCAAATCATCTTTCTTTAATAACATTACATTTGATAAATATTGTTCCACAAATTTTCGAATATAATCATTCATTAATTTATCCTTGCTAATTTTATCTCACAATTATCTCAGCATTCTCTTTTTTGACATACCAACTTAAATATTATTGACTTCTTTCCATACATCTTTTAAATCCATATATCATCATTAGCGTAATTGCAATTTTATAACATTTACCTTTAATCCTCTCTAATATAATCATATCACACAACTTCCAAGTCACTTCTTCATTTTAACTACTCAACTTAAACATTAGAAATTATATCTATATATACCACTAAACTTACACCTAAGATAGCATTTGCTTGCATCAATTTTAAAACTACTATAACTTTTGACTAATTATTATGATTTTTATCACTGGTTGTTAATTTACAGTAGTCTTCATGCAATTGGAGTCAACAATTGGGCATTTTGTGAAATACAACTAACGATCAAAAGATTTCAGAAGTTCCTGAAATTACGCATGCCATGACTTTTAATGATATTAGTAAGGAGAATGGTTTTGATTTAAAACTTAAAATAAAAATATCTAAATGGGACACCAACTCACACAATGGTCTTCACAAAAAGAATGCAAATCATTCACAAGGGGTTGAAGCCCAAGACAATCAATTACATTTACATTAGAGCAAGTTAAGCTTGAAGATTTTTCATTTTATAAGGCATTTTAGGTGTCAAAATTTTATAGAAAAATGCTACACTTTAAAAAAAAAAACTGCACAAAAACTCAGGCCACATCATCACTTGATTAATTAGCCAGTAAAAAAAACCTTTTGCATGCAAAAAAAACATAACATTCCCCCTTTTTATTGGCCTGCCTAAAAAGGTGAACCCAGATAATTTATTGTATAGAAATGTGCGGGAGTGCACCAATAATCAATTTGAAAACTTGACATAGCTCTGGTTAAATTACTGTGTCTTGTCACTTATGATTCAATCCATTTCTCATAGAGGGGCAATCTAGAATAAAAAAGACTTATTTCCAAAACCTATCATAGGAACCATAGTTTCAAGTTTCAATAATAACAAATTAACAAAATCAGCAGATAACAATAACATTAGCCTATCAAAAATTGAAAGGCATGTTTGTCTTATTTGTTTATCCTTTAAAAAAAGACTGCACCAAAAAAAGCATCAATTAAGTTACAAGTTTTCAAATTCTTTATGTGCAAGTTGAAGAATTACAATCAACTAAATCAAGTTTTATATCATAGCAATGCCTTTCCAGACAAGAAAATTTAAAATTAAAAAAAAAAATACATTTCCAGTTCAACAAAATAAATCATAACACAAAAAATGGTTTCATTACAATAACACCAAAAAAATACAAGTGGTCTTTCATCACCCATGAAAGTTTCAATATTCATGAACGATCCTTACCGATCATAGCTTCAACTCGATCTATCATTAAAAGAGGGAAAAACTAAGCTTCAACTTAATCTATCATTAAAAGAGGAAAAAACTAAGGGGCACAGATAGCGAACTTTTGGAAACATAGCTAATTAAGATATCAATCAAATTTGTTTAAACTAATTAGATCTACGGACCGCATAAGAAAATTCATCTAGAGCGGGGAACATAAACGCCACAAAATAAAGTTGCTTCCTTTCGATTACATAGGTCAGAGAAAACGAAGGGAACGATACCATTGCGGAAATCTTCGATGAAAACTCTTAGCTAGGCGATGCGAAGGCGCCGGCGTCTCCTAACCCTAGCAACGCTACACCAGATTGCGAAAGGAGAGTTATATATCCCAAGCTACCCTTTTCGATAGTTTTTATTACCTTAAATACCCCTGCCTTCGCTGTGCGGATGCGGTTGCTTGCAATAATTCAATATTTGATATTAGAGAATTTACATAAATACCACATCATGTCATCATTAGCATACATCTTATATTTATATAATATTTTAATTACATAAAATATATACATTAAAAAATAATTTTAGATTATTTTAAAATTTTTATTTGTATAACATTTAAAATTTTGGTGTTGTTAAATAAAATTAAATGTTAAGTTGGATATATAAATAGTAAATACATTAAAAATTATGAGTTAGGTAAGAAAATCCTCTTAATATTAAATACATTGTAAATTATATTAAACTATTTATATCGCAAAAGAAATTTATGATAATAATTTGTTATTTTTGGATGACAGGAAATAGAATATATTATTTAAGAGATGGTAGCATAGTAAATATTTGACACGACCTAAAAATTCGACATGTATCTAACATGAAAATTTTAGGTTTGAATCTGAATCGGGTAGGGTTTGGATTAGGGATTTTGACCTATTTGTAAAATCGGGTCAGGTTCGGGTTGACTCGGAAACTCAAAAATGACTCGTGACACGTTAAAAACAGTAAATGTCTAAATGAGTAAACCGTGACCCACTGACCCTTGTATGTCCTATTGTTTGCCCATTCGCAGTTGCAACTCACGATTCAATGCGATTCTTGCCTCCTCTCCCTCCCTAGTCTTCCGCCGCTTGAAGCCGACATGGCGTCAACAATTGTCCGAAGTCCAAACCCTAGCCTGCTAGCCTTCACCCCGACGACCCGCCTCTCCCTCTCCCACCGCCTGAAGCCAACACCTCCTCCTCTCTCTCTCCTTAAAGCTGATGCTGCCGACTCTCTATGCTCCTGACGATGCCACCATTCCTCGCTACCTCCCAACGACAGATTTACGAGATTTTTCTCATTCGCTGAATAAGTACGACTGCATTTACGGATCAGGTCGGGTTAACCCCAACCTGAAACGGATTTGGTTCGGGTTTCAAAAATGGGTCGGGTTCGAGTTGACCCAAATATTGCCAGGTCAGACCCGGGTTGTCCCCGAACCCTGTGAAACCCCTAAATTTTATTATAAGAATATTTTACTTAGAAGTTAGAACCGTCAATATTTATTTTTTGAGACATAATAAGTCTAAATCACAAACCGACTATGTTAGAACATTTATAAAATTTTGTTTTAGCTTTCCTAATTTTTAATAATTTTTTTGGTGCTGTTGAATTTTCTTAAGAAATCGACACCTATCGGCACAAGTGAGGTTTTTGGGACTGTTAGGTGTCTGTTTTGTAAACTGATTTCACCAAAGTTTTCTAATTATTTTTTTTTTAGTTTATGAATATTTTTTAAAATTTTTTAAATTTTGGCATTTCAAGTTATAAAGGAATTTAGATAAAAATAATATTTTAGTATTAAATTATTAGAAAAAAAATTTATATTTTAATAAAATATCAGAATCCACTATTATATATACGATAAGCATTATTTTTCACTTCAATTTTTTCAAACAGAGATCGGCTAATGGAAAATAAGTGGAAAGGAGGAGAGAGAAAGAAATAAAAGTATGATTTTGATTGACTTCGGGCTATTTTTGTCCGTCGATCTCGTTGGAAAACTTATTCGTCTTGAGGTAAGGCACATAATACTCATCCTAATTTTAAAAAATGTGCAAGTTTTAGCGAATATTTCATTTAAAATTTTATATTTGTTAGCAAAAAATATGGTTAAATTTGCACATATAAAACTTTCACCGCATAATTTTTTATATGTTATAGAGATTATGATTATGCACAATTTGAATATTTTCTGAAAATTTTATACCGGGGATTTTTAAATTTGCAGGGTTTTTATTGAATAAAAAAATTATATATATGTTAAAAAATAGTGGTGTTATATAATAAAATTCTTAAATATTATTTTATACAATCCCTGATAATTTGATAATTTTCTAAAAAATGTGCTTTTTTGCCTAATTGGATTTTTTGTTATCTACCGTTACACAACACTATAAAATTTTGATACATGCTCAATTACTATTTAATTATTATAATATGATGATATATATGCATATGTGATTTAATTATATTTGTTGGGAGCCATAAGGGGCAAGAACCCTTTGAATTCTGTCTGTGTCAGAAAATTATTGAGAATTATAAGGGGTCAGAATCCTTTGAGATTCTATCTGAGATAGGAATATGTGAAATATTCTAGTGCTATAAGACAACTAAAAAGGGAGTCATAAGGGGCCAAAATCTTTTGAAATTTTATTTGGATCCGAAAAATATGATCTGAATTACTATGTGATATAAATTTCAATTTATTTATTTATTCAATATTGTTATTTAAATAAAAAAAATAGCTGCTATGCATTTATTACATCTCTCAGTATAGTGATTTGTTTAAACTACATTTAATTACTTTTAAATATTCAGCAAAATATTAGATAAAATAATATTTGGAGATTTAGATTGGTTTGTGTGGCTTGCTGACCAATTGTAGCTCATTGTAGTTTTGCTTCTGGTTTTCAGGATCTTGGAAGGGGAAAGATGTTATGGATTAGCAGTTCATGATCAGACAGAAGGTCATAGGTATTTTGCTATTGATTTTTTTGCAATCATGATTAGTTAAATTTTATGTTATGTATCTCTTGCATGTAATTATGTACTATAATGTAGATATTTATTTTGATGAAATGAAATAAACCTGGTGGATAAGTTTATTTTCATTATTTGGATATTTAGTAGATATGTTGTCTGCAGTTTATTTCAATAAATATTGACATAAAATCTAAAATAGTTTCAAAACTAGATCTTGGGATTTGACTACCACAGTTCAACACGATAAGACTTATCCTGATCGGGTCTGATTGGACCTGATTTTGACAGCCCTACCTATGACAATGGGGATGGTGGCCCGATGATGGGTGAATAACATATATGACGATGAAATTGGGGGTTTGGGATGAGGTCAAGTGGCTACAACAAGGTTGAGGTTGCGTGGGGATGATGTGATTGGATGCAATTTGGGCAACAATAAAGTCAGAAATGATTAGTTCATACGAAGATGACAAGGTATTGATTGTATGGTCAAGTCAAATTAAAATTTCATCAAAAATAGAAAATATGGATTATTATAAATCCCTTGTACAAACATTTGTATTTTATTTAATTCAAATCAAACATAAGAAAAATAAGAAATATGAGAATTTCTTTTACTTCGTGCACCAAACCCTCCAAAACAAACAATCCTTAAGTGACAACTTAGGTTATATTTGCTTATGTTTAGCTTCCCTTTCATTTATTTTATTTTTATCTAAAATATTTTTGAATGTTTTATTTATTTTTTAATTTCATCATCATCGTTAGTCATCTCTCTACTATTTTAAAGTAATACTCATTTTTTATTTTTTTCCACATTAAGTATGGAATATATTTCATAAATTATCTAGTGTATCTATCAATATAACTTTAGGTTTCTTGCAAGCAAAAAAAATTGTAGTGGTAGAGAAGAGAGTTTAACATCTTTGTTTTGTACCAAGATCTAGCTCATACATTGATAGAAGAAGGTTTCTAAAAGACAACAAAATTTTTAGATGAAAAACTACAAAAAGAATAATCGGGGGCATGTTCAAGTTAAGATGACTGTGGACCTCCGAAAGAGCACCGCGCAAACGGGCCAATTGGAAGGGACAGATTGGATCGTGTATACGACTAACCATTGAGGATAGAGGCTTTCACCAACACACCCCGATGGGTAGTAATATACATGACCAAATCACGGGTTTCCCCCACCCGATGCAAGAGCTCGAATGGGGTTTAGTAGATTGTGGGAACCAAGTTTCCCACGGGCGCAAGCCCCCGTGGTTAATTACATCCTAGGCCGGAGCCTGAGAAAACTCTCGATTAAGGATCAGATATTATCCTCTCCTAAAGTGGGATCGACACAAGGGTATAGACTAGGAAATCCTACTCAAAGGGAAGAAAGGTCCGAAGGGGCTGAATCAACATGCGTGGCTCATACCAGCATTCAGAGGCTCTAGGGTACTAAAGAGAAACTGGAGAAAATCAAAGTCAAACATCCGATCACATGCGTGAGAGAAGGATGGAGGTGGCGTCATCCTGTGACGAAGATAAGTAGGATTTAGAGTCCCTGAAAAGAAAGGACCTACCTACTATTTAAGGCCTACTACGAGACCGAATGTAGTAGCCTCGAATCCTAAATTTAGGTTGGACTTAGTGTTCGACACACACTAAGACCAGTGTCCTGGCTAATGCGATGCAAAGATCTGGACTTATCCCGGCCTGGATTGGGGGAGCCAGCTAACCACCTAGTCATTTTAAAACCATGATATCAAGTCATTTATGATAGATGGATGGGTGACACAGTTTATTGGAAAGAGGACCGACATCTAGAGAATTCCCTAAGTGGTCCTAGACTTATGTTGGGTGAATGCCCCTAGCTAATGCAATTAAATTTTAATTAGTTGGTTACTAATGCAATGCATGCTAGTTGAAATGTCAGCTCATGAATGCTTTGGATTTTAAAAACAGGCTTAATATAAAATAATTTTTAGAAAAGACTGAGTCTCCCTAGGTCCGGCACTTCATCCTCATAGGCCAGATTATCCAGACTCTACCCGCAGGCAGGGAGATGTCTTATTAGAAGGAGAGAGAAGATGCAGTAATATGCATGCGACCCCGGACGATTCTGGCAATTTCCTGGGTTCGTTAAGTTTCTATGTTATTTAAAACTTAAATTTTTAAAGATTAATTACGAGTAGAAGAATTTTATAGTCCTTAATGAGCCTAATACGATCCAGGCGAAAACAAAAACGGCATGCAAGAAAGAAACCTAGAAAAAGCAGATATTTCTAAGCGCAATCAGGTAAGCACATCAATATAAATCCACAAACTAATCAAATAAATGTCCATAGGCCAACTGCCCTTTAATTACAACCCAGGGTATGCAGAAAAGTAAAGTGGCCGGGCACCACTGCCAACAACCCGGATTTCTAAGCCTATGACAGACGCCAACAACTTTGAGAGGGATATTGGGTCTTCAAATCTTCAATATCTTCAGTCTCCTAGGTATCCTCTCCTTAGACTCCTTGGATCACTCCTCCTTGGACTCCTTGGATCCGTCGTGGCTTGAATATCCAAACGAAGAGACAATTCCCCCTAGTAGGGGTGTATTGCCTTTTCTCTTTGGATATCTAAAGCCATCCAGCTCGATCTTCCAAATGGAAGAAGACTCTCCCCTTGGGGATGCCTTCTTCTTTTAGAATTCGAGCTGGATAAGAATATCCCAACTCAAAAGTTGTTTTCACAACTCTTAACAATTATTACAGATAAATTACATTAATTGAAAAGCAGAAAAATCTAAAAGGACCTGCATGGTTATCCTAATAAAAATCATCCCAAGCAGTTTATATAAGAATAAAAATGCTAACACCATTGACCCTGTGCCAAGCCATGCTCTTAATTTTGAGGGCTAAGCAGCTCCATCTGTGCAGTTATAATTAATTTAGCCCTCATTTTTATTTAGGGGGAGCTGAGCAAGCACCTGCATAAAATATTATTAGAAATAATCATAATGCTCCCCCCTTTTTATTAGCTTGAGCATGGCCACCTGCACGGAAGAACAGTATATATATAGCGCTCCTAACCTATGGGTAAGTCTAACGTTCACATCTAGAGTGCAGAAAAAGTAAGCAAACACACCAATCATTTTTCAAACAGCATGCAGTGAAAACCACGGAAAGCTCCGGCACACAGCAGAAAAATAAAACCCAGCGGCCTACCCTAGGTCTAGAAGTGGTGCCCTAGCAAACCATTCTATGTGTGTGTAAGGCTAGTGTGGTTTGGATAGATCCTAAGTGGGGTAATTAGTTGAAATTATCTAGAGTTCAGGTATGTTGGAAGTCTGAAAAGGATGTTTTAATTGAAATTCAAATGTTAGTGAATTAGATCCATTTTGATTATTTTAGTTTGTTGATCAGTTCTAAGAACTAAGGGTATTCATGTTTGAAGTTTGAATTGTATTAGCCAATTTTGGAAAGTCCTGGGTCCTCCTAGGAATTAGACTAAGGGTCCAAAAAGTCACTATGGGAAAAAGGCGAAGTCTGAGTCTCCTATCACCTTAGGAAAATACTAAACCTTAATACGAGTAGTTAGACAGGTAGTAGGCTGGAATCGGAGTTTCCTATCCAAAGTTATGAATTTTCTAAGTTTCAGGCCCTAAACTATAGGCTGGGGTTGACCGAAACGTTGACTTTCTCATCTAAGCCTATTTCTGGAAACCAAAAATTTCTAATAAATACTAGGCTCTAATTGGAGTCCAATGCAAGTGAGTTTGCCTAATTTGGAATTTTCTACAATTAGTTATGGATTTCTAAAGATCAGGTATTTATGGGAATTTCTGAATTTCCTATCAAAGGGCCTTTTTTACTGTTTTGATCCAAACAAGCTCCAAACTGATTGAAATCACTCCCAAAGATCAGGGATGACCTAAGAAAGTGTTCCCAAGTGTTTGAAGAAAATTTGGAATTTTTAATAATTTTTAATGATTTATTAGGGGCAAAACGGTAATTTCCACCTATGGTCAAATTAGGGGTCAACCTAAAGTCAAACTAGGGAGCCCTATTTGTCTAAGGTCAAGGGTCAGATTCTGAACAAATCAAGCTATTATGGGTAATTTTCTGACCTAATATGTAATTATTGCATTTTTGGAAGGTCTCGGGGCCTTAATTAGCAGGTTAATTAGGGTTAGTTAACTAAGGGGTCTAACAAGCCCTAAAAATTCCTAGAAAATTATGAAAGGCTTATGATGTCACTAAGTTTAAATGTTGAAGTTTTCATGTCGTTCTGGGATCTATCCTAGCTCCTAGAAAACTTCTAAGTTCGTTAGACAGGTCCTTAATTTTTGTCCTTAGGGTGTCACTACGTTGTAGGAGTTTAAACTGAAGTTCATACTAACCCTCAAGGTAGTAAATGCATGGAATACATAAACAAAATAAACACGCCATGTCCTTAGATCTATGAGAGCCTAAACTAAGTGGTGGTGGTGCAATCCTATACATGCAATCTACGAAAAAAAAAAAAAAAAAAAAAAAAGAAAGACACCTAAAGGAAGGATTAGTGAATGATTGGGACTCAACCATTCACTAACCCACTCCCCCATGATTTGCTCTTCATTCATAGAACCTATGTCTAAAATTTCATACGATAGCGGGTCTCCCAAAGTTAGAATTTAGGTATAAGTAGTTTTAAAATAATTTAAAAGTACTTATAGATATAAACATATTTTTGAAAAATAAAATAATTGAAAATAATTCAATTCATAATACATAAGTATAGGGAAACCCGCTGACCACCCAATCGATACCTCGCAACGATTCGAAAATAGTTTGTATCTTGAAAATAATTGTTATATTAATATATAAATATCAAAATCTCCAAATAATCGGATCAAAAACAGAAATCTATTCATACAGCCAAAATCGGGGGCTGGAAATGGTTTGAAAACATAAAGCTCGTCTTTCTGAAAAGAACGAGGGGTCGCACATTGAAATCCGACTTAGAACGGCGAAGATACGAAATTTACAAGTTCAAATACAATAAAATAATATTTTAAAATAGTGCAGTTTCACTGTTTTTGAAATAACAGGAGATACAGACAAAATTTTCATCTGAAAATAGTTTTAAAGTATGCAGAATTCAGAGTACATCCAAAACAAGGTGCTGTACGTCGACAGCGGGTTTAAAACGACAAAGTTATGTAATTTCAAAGTCTAAGTATAATAAAAAGAATATTTGAAAATAATACAGCTTGCTGTTTTCAAAATAAGTACAGAAATACTAAAAATATTTGTGCAGTGCAGACTCCAGGATGTGCAGAATCAAAATACGATCAAAACAAGACATTGTGCGCTAAAATCGGGTTAAAAACGAGAAAGTTATACAATTTAGAAGTTTTAAAGTAATAAAATAATATTGAAATGTTTAAAATAACAAATACTTAAATAATAATAATAATAATAATAATAATAATAATAATTAAATAAATATGAAAGATAGGTTCTAGAATCTCTGAAATTTTGAAAAAGGTAATTTATAAATGTATAATATTAAGAATATTTTTAATAATTTAATTAATTAAAATGATTAAGAAAATATTTAATAAAAAAAAAAAAATAATAATAATAATAATCTTTTTTTTTAAATAAATATAATAATAGTAATAATAATAATAATAAGTACCAAGAATAATTTAAAATAATATATTTATTAATATCATGATTAAAATAATAATATTATAATATAATATCAATAAAATAATTAAAATAATAATTTAAAATGGTATTATCTTACTATTTTATTAATAATTTAATATATATATATTATTTTTGTAAAAATAAATTTTTATAAGGTAGAGGACGACAATACGAATCCAACGAGGTATTGTGCGTCGAAAACGGACAAAAAACGAATTTTTGGCAAATTTTGAAAGCTAAAACAGTTTTTTAAAATAAATAAAATATTTATATATTTAAAAATCGGCGGCGGCGGCTCCGGGCGCGACACCTGGCGACGTCCAATTGGCTCCGGGAACACGGGCCAATGATTGGCGCCGCCACCAATCATCGTGAGATGATTGCGGCGGCGCGCGGGACCCACGCGGTTCACTTAAACCACGTCAGCCTCATCCCGTGGCCGTTGGATCTCCCGTGGTCTGATCGAACGGGCGGGATTGCGCCACGTGGCCCGCGGAACGGTGAGCGGAGACCTGCGATTAATCCCAAACCGCGGGAGGCTCGATCGCGGCCGTCGATCGCGAGATCGACGGCTAAGATCAGCCTTAGCTGTTCGGCGGCGAGACCGAAACCCTAATAGGGTTTTTTGGCTCGTTCTCTCAAGATACAAGACGAAATTTGATGAAATTTTAAACATATCATCTAGAGATGTACAGAAATCATGGGGAACTATTATTTTGAAAAATTATTAACCCTACGAAGAGCTATTTTGATCCAAGTGTTTAAGCTATTCTAAGGGATTGCGCGAGATTTTACCGTCCGTTCTTCGAACTCTCGACACGGTTGAGCTTGTAGACTGTCCTCGTAAGTTTTCCTAGTTGAAACCACGATCAAACGAGCTCTGGATTGATGGGATCGAAGCCTTGACCGTCCAAGCCTTCGGGTCGCCGGGATTTCGCCGCCAGCAAGCTTTGACCGTCGGGATTCGATGGGGGAAGGTGGAGGAAGGGTGTGGGAACTCTCACAGGAAATCTCAAGCCCTGAGATCGTCTTGAGAGAGAGAAAGAGCAAAAAGATCCTTAATTTCTCTCCAAAACTCCTATTTAAGCTCCCTAACCCTATGATTAACGGTTGGGATCTGATTTAGAGTGAATTAGGAGGGAAATCAACTCATGAGAGCCGTGGTTTGAAATCCAAAACGCTTGGGAGGCTTGAATGGCATTTATTGGCCATTAATCTCATTAAAATAGGCCAATTTGACCTATTTAAGACTCGATTTGACCAAGTCAAACTTTGACCTGGTCAAATCAGTCAAGAGAGTCAAAGGGGAGGTGAGATCAAGCCATGCGAGGGTTTGGATTTGATTTGAAATCAATTTGAGCTCTAAATGGGCTAAGTGGTCAACCTTGGTTGACTTGGTCAACCGGGTTGACCCCGGGTCCAAGCTCGGGCTCAACAGACTCAACTTGACTCCCTGAACCCAATGGGATGGGTCTTGGGGTCTAGCTTGGTCAAATTTGACCAGGTCAACTCTTTGACCTGGTTTGGGCCAAAAACTAGGTCAACAAACGGACCCCCAACAGGAGCGGAGAACAACTAGTGAACTGCTCGTGTTGGCGTTGACCGACTAAGCCACAGAAAGTAGATAAGAAAATATGTGTATCAAAAAGATGGAAGAAAAGTAGAGAACTCTTCTCCTGGCCTTACCCTACAGCGAGGGTAGAGCCTAGGATAGAGTGAAAAGCAGCAGTGCACAAGTCAAGAATCACCCAAAATGGTGAACTGGTAGTAGATTCTTCTCCCGGCCTTATCCTTTGACAAGGGTAAAGCCTAGGATAGAGCCAACAGTAAAGATCACCTAAAAAGATGAAAACGAGGTAAGGGGATTCTCCTATAACCTTGCCCTATAGCGGGGCAGAGCAGAAAAGAGAATCAAAAGGAAAGGTCACCACTAGGGTGAAAAGGTAAGGTGGTATCTCTCCTTGCCTTGTCCTATGGAGTGGGCAGAGCTAAAGAGAGAACCAAAAGTAGAGTAGTAAAAGCACACAAACTATCTGTCTGACTATATCGAATCAGCAGAGTAGAAGGTGAAGGGGGTCCCATCTCCTCCTGCCTATTTCAGGACAGTGGATTGGGATGACTCAGTATCTGCATGACCAAATCGGGTCAGCAAACAAATGAATCACAAAGCCTGGTGTTTTCCTAATCGGAACAAGACACTCAGGGAAAAGGGTGGTGAGGAGTTCCTGCCAGGTGCTCTGTCAGGCTCTCTCTACCAAGTAAGTCAAACCAACTTCCTGTCTGTTCATTTCAAACAGCATGATAGAAGGTGAAAAGATCCCATCTCCTCCTGCCTATTTCAGGACAGTGGATTGGGGTGACTCAGTATCTGCATAACCAAATCGGGTCAGCAAACAAAGAAATCACAAAGCCTGGTGTTTTCCTAATCGGAACAAGACACTCAGGGAAAAGGGTGGTGAGGAGTTCCTGCCAGGTGCTCTATCAGGCTCTCTCTACCAAGTAAGTCAAACCAACTTCCTGTCTGTTCATTTCAAACAGCAGGATAGAAGGTGAAAAGATCCCATCTCCTCCTGCCTATTTCAGGACAGTGGATTGGGGTGACTCAGTATCTGCATAACCAAATCGGATCAGCAAACAAAGAAATCACAAAGCCTGGTGTCTGCCTAATCGGAACAAGACACTCAGGGAAAAGGATGGCGAGGAGTTCCTGCCAGGTGCTCTGTCAGGCCCTCTCTACCAAGTAAGTCAAACCAGCTTCCTGTCTGTTCATTTCAAACAACAGGATAGAATGTGAAAAGATCACATCTCCTCCTGCCTATTTCAGGACAGTGGATTGGGGTGACTCAGTATCTGTCTGATCAACTCAGGACAGCAAACAAAAGAGTCATAAAATCTGGTGCCTATTTGATCAGAATAGGACACCCAGGGAAAGAGGCGAGGAGTTCCTGCCAGGTGCTCTGTCAGGCCATCTCTACCAAGTAAAACCAGTTACCGCCTGACTGTATGTAGACAGCGGGGTGGAAAGTGAAAAGGATCCCGCCCCTCCTTATCCTTTCAGAACAGTGGATTGGGGTGACTCGATACTTCTGCCTGACCTCAGCAAAAGTAAAGAAGACACGAAATGGAAGCCTGCGTAGTCTTTTACAGGACATCCGAGTAAAGGGGTGTTGAGGAATTGCGCCTCCCAGGGACTCTGTCGGGCTCACTCAACGGTAAAGTAAAACCAACTACCAGGCTGACCGCATCTGGACAGCGGGTAGAGGGTGAAAGGATCCCGCCCCTCCTGCTCCTTTCGGAACAGTGGATTGGGGTGGCCACTACTTCTGCCTGACCTCAGCAAGAAGCTCATGAACCACGAAATGGAAGCCTGCTTAGTCTTTTACAGGACATCCGAAGTAAAGGGTTGTTGAGGAATTGCGCCTCCCAGGGACTCTGTCGGGCTCACTCAACGGTAAAGTAAAACCAACTACCAGGCTGACCGCATCTGGACAGCGGGTAGAGGGTGAAAGGATCCCGCCCCTCCTGCTCTTTCAGAACAGTGGATTGGGGTGGCCACTACTTCTGCCTGACCTCAGCAAGAAGCTCATGAACCACGAAATAGAAGCCTGCGTAGTCTTTTTACAGGACATCCGAAGTAAAGGGTTGTTGAGGAATTGCGCCTCCCAGGGACTCTGTCGGGCTCACTCAACGGTAAAGTAAAACCAACTACCAGGCTGACCGCATCTGGACAGGGTAGAGGGTGAAAGGATCCCCCCTCCTGCTCCTTCCGGAGCAGTGGATTGGGTGGCCACTACTTCTGCCTGACCTCAGCAAGAAGCTCATGAACCACGAAATGGAAGCCTGCGTAGTCTTTTACAGGACATCCGAGGTAAAAGAAAGAAAACATTGAGGAATTGCGCCTCCCAGGGACTCTGTCGGGCTCACTCAACGGGTAAGCTTCGACATCTGCTGTAGCCAGTGCGGTCTTGTAGATGAAGAAGGGCTCAATACCCACCCAGTCATTTCAACTGAGTGAATAAAGAGTCGGGCTCTGATGCCTGCCTGATCAGGACAGTGCAAACGAGAGCGTGGCGAGGAGTACCTGTCAGGTGCTCTGTCAGGTCCTCTCTACCAGGAAACTCAACTATCTGTCTGTTCATTTCAAACAGCAGGATAGAAGGTCAAAAGTCACCTCGACGTCAGCCTAACACGCATCTGTGTAGGGATGTGAGGGAAAAAGAGGTAAGTAAATGGGAATTTTAAGGGCAGAGCCACCTAGGGAACCCTTTCTAGCAATCTGATAACCACATGGTAGAGGACAAGTCGTCGTGACCATGAGTATTCAAATGCTGTCAAGATCTCTAAAGAACTCCGACCCTACACAAAAGGGGAGAAGACATCAGAACGACATCTCTCAAGAAAGCTGGAAGAGATATACCCGCTGTAAAGTGTGTAAAGGGCGATCTCATTCCAAATGAGTAAAAAGAACTCGAGTAGCGAGGGGCACCTCAACTACAGAAGGCCAGGACTATGCCTGTAAAAACAATCCTCAAAGAGGCTACAGTAGTGAACCCATACTAACTGATGGGGACCCTGTGAGAAGTGGAAAGAGTATCAAAACATCCAAAGGTCCTCTCCAGCAGCTAGGAGTCGGATCTCAATGGGAAAATAAGTGGTAAAAGCATCTGAAAGAGCCGACTCTCTACTAGAGGATCAAAACTCAAGGAAAAGGTGGTGGTAGCATCTAAGGTGTGATGCCCTATATCACCAGTAAGAAAAAGAGCCAAGTAGCGAGGGATCATCCTCTCTACCAAAAAAAAACTCTGGAGTAATTAAAATCTCACAGTAGTAACACCCACACAAACTAGTGGGACCCTGTGAAAAGTGAAAGTGACCTCGACACATTCATAGGACTGATGTGGCAAACTGAGTCTAGCGTATGAATGGTAACATGGGTCACGAAAAAGTAGTAAAAGAACTGATCTTCTGCTAAAAGATCAAAGTTCTCAAAGTGGTGATGTTAGTATCCCGGGCAAGGTATACTACCCACGAGGCGAAAAAGTAGCTCTAGGTAG